>JAITYT010002364.1:763011-794788 GCA_025433975.1 Liostenogaster flavolineata | reverse complement strand
CTCTCTCTCTCTCTCTCTCTCTCTCTCTCTCTCTCTCTCTCTATCTGTCTATCTCTCTAGATCCCCTTCGCCCCTTGTCTTTATTGCTACGCGAGCGATATCGTTATTTCAATGATCTTCGCTGGATCTACGTAACGAGTTTACAACGACAACGACGAGGACGACGACGACGAAGGCGGCGACGAAACGACGTTACAACGTGATTGCGACTCGAGTGAGGAACGTGGCAGGCTACACGCTCGTAACTCGTAATCTGTAAGGAAGGGATTATGGAAGCGCGGCTCGTTAACGCGATGCCATCCTCGAAACGTAGATCGAACTTGCAGCTTTTCGGTGTCGAGCGATCCTCGAAGAGATCGAAACGCGTTCAATTGGATTTGCGAAAAATCGGATAGAGGCGAACGAATCGAGAGGAACGAACGAAACGATTCGACGTGGGTGGTGTCACGATGTAAATTTCGAAGTCGATGAGTTGTAACCATGTCGATGCACCGTTACGACGATAACGACAAAGGCGTGCGCCCATTGCATTCACCTTGAGCATAAAACGATCCCTAACGAAATACGGCTCGTTTAACGTTGAGTATCGCGTTACTCGTATCTGGATGATGCGTAATTGTTGTCACTCACGTTTCGGGCAACGATTCTATTTTCTTATTTAATATCTAATATCGTTCAATACGTATAATATTATTTATTATTTAATATATAATAAATCATTTTATTTGCAGCCAAAGAATATTAAACGTTTTCTAGCACGCGTACGCTTCGACTTGTTTCCACTCGAAGCTGTTTACGTCCGACTATATCACTTCTTACACTTCGTCTATACGTATTAAATTTATTTCATCGTTACATCGTTCGTTTCGTTCTTTGGATATTTGCAATTACCCAAAGGATTTTCCATAACTTTTCATCCAAGAAAGGAGAAGATAAATACTTTTTACAAAACGATCGAACATCCTTGCGTGCAGCGTTTTTGGTACGCGTGGAAATTACACTGTGGCAAACAGCTTAGCGCTGAAGACGTCAAACAAAAATAGAACTCTAAATGTTCGAACAACGACCGCGCTGTGTCCCAGAATGTCAAAATCGTCGACGAAATCGATGCATCGCTACGGACAACGATAAAAACGTACGTGCACTGCATGCATCGCGAGTAGAAGACGATCCATAGAGAAACGGTTAATCCCTCGTTCTCGTTACTTGACCGATCGTTCGCGAATCGCGTCGCTTTCGACCGAAAAATTCGGGAGTACTAAAAATGCAAGGTGCGGCGCTCGCGCGGCCACGGTCGTTCGGCTCGCACGACACATTGGAAAATTCGAAAGGCGCGGGAGCGCCTACAATTTGTACGCGATGCGATAATTAAAGAATTCGAATTACGCGCCGCGGCCGCGCAACGTACCGCCCATCGGCAGTCCAATCACGAATGTAATTCAAGGTACCAGACGCCGGTAGAATTCAAATACGAAATACGAGCCAGACGGACTTTACGTGCGGATACGCGACGATTCTTCGAAAATCCGTTTGGTGAACTCGCGATACGCATCGTGGGATTAAATCGTCGCCTATTCTCCCTTTCCCACCGGCAGGAACCAGCTTGCGTCCTTTCGAGCGATCTTCCATCGAGAAACGTCCCCTTCTCTCCGTTCCACCGCTTTTCAGCCACGAAACGCTCGAACGTCCCTGAAAACGAGCTCGGAGCCATCGACGCTCGATCATCGCGACGATTAAAATTCTACGATGAACGCGTGACCCACTGGATTCTCCAGTCGAATTTTAGCGCAGTTGGCGTAACGAGAGCGCCAACGGTAACGGTAACAACGAGAGCGGAATACCATCGGCAACAGCAGCAACAGCAGCAAAGTGGCCCTATCAATATTAATCGCAATATTTGCCCGGCTTGCTCTTCGTCGCGCTCTCTATTACCAATTAATACGATCGTGCGAAGTACGTTGCGAGGCGGGCTGTTAGGCCGCGTGCGGTGGAGGGAAGCTCGAGGAAAGGGGAGGAAAACGGCGCGGACGTGGAGGTGGCCGGGGAGGAGAAAGAGAACGAGAAAGAAAAAAAGGAAGAGAGAAGGATGATAGGTGGACGCGGTCGAAGGAAAGAAGGAGATGCAGGGAGGCATAACGGGAGCAGTAGGAGCGAGAGGGAGGATCCTCTCTCTCTCCTTCTCTTTTCGAGAGAGAGAGAGAGAAGGAGACGAGCCGTTGACGGGTTAGATATTGTGTCAGCCGAGTCGTTCAGCATTAAAAGTAATTACGACGTGATTGACCGAGGGCCCGTTGGCCGAGGGCGAGGCGACGCCGAGGGGGAGGCTAAATCATCGGAGTGACGCACGTAGCTCGTTGCTGCCTCCCAATTATACAATCAGTGAGACGGTCGCGCGCGAGCGCGACGAGGAGAGGAAAAGAGAGAAAAGAGATCGGCCGAGGAAGGAGAGAGACAAAGGGAGAGAAAAGAACTCGACATAAGAGGAGTCGCGGGATCTTCTGTCTTCCGAGAGGCCGTAGGTAAGACGAGGAGGAACGACGAGGACGGAATTACGTCAGGAACGTCGGTGCGGTCGCGCGTCCACACGGACGCACCAACACACCGACGTTAATTCCGTGCGTGTGCACGGACGCGAGAACGAACGAGATCCGTGCCACGGTGATAATAAATCGACCAGAAATCTTGCGAGAGATCAAGACGTCGCGGAGATACGCACCGATCTATCAATTAGGTCTAACAGAAAGTTCTGTCGTTTTTGAGTGAAAAGAAAGCAATACGTTTTCGATGGATTAATCGATGTTTATCGAATGATATAATTTTTATGGTTACTGACCATCTCTTCTCGTATATATCGAGCATATACATGGAAACGCAATGGTCGAAGGAGTCAATGTTGAAGTTTGCGATGACGTTACGTGACGGAACTTTCCGGTAGACCTAATATTTATCTATCCGTCTGTTTCCTTTGTCTCTAGATCGAAAGTTCGTCCTTTCGCGAGTTCGTTTTCACTCCTTGTTGACCCGCCTAGTGGCAGATGCAAAGCCAGTGCCTATGCGAGAGATGTAACAATGGAAAAAGAAGAATTTCGTGTGTTGATAAAACATTGCTTGTCGATGAAAAAACATCGTTGAAACATCGTGGTCGTACGAACGCCGATGATGCGGCACGCTCTGGTCGTCCAAAAGAGGTGGTTACGTCAGAAAACATCAAAAAAGTCCATAAAATTGTTTTGGAAAATCGTAAAGTAAAGATGCAGGAGATAGCTGACACTCCAAAGATGTCAACGGAACGTGTGGCCTGTATTTTGCATTACCGGGTATAATTTTTAGACCGGGGACTTATCAGCCAGTGTGTTAGCCGTGACTACTTCGTCGGTGACAATCAATATTTCTTACGTCACTTAGAAGTAGAAACATGGACTATTCAAATTCAATCGCCAAATGCCATTTCTTTGTTCATATAGATACTCTTTAGGTAATTTAGAACTGCAGTCGAAACTTAACTCTAACGCATCGAAAGGCAATACGGAGAGATCGTCGATCGTTTATGAAGCTTTCGATGATTAAAAAATAGATGTATCGTCGTTTGGCACTGAAAGAGTCAAAGGAAAGAGGAAAAGTTCCTCCTTTCGTGAACAGTCGCTAACGCTGCGTTCACGACGAAGATCGAACATCGTAGCGCATCGCGAAGCGAACGTCCGTGTCTCAATCGCGAAATCGAAGGAACGAGAAGCTTCCCCCTCGCCTCTCTGCCCTACCATCGAGAAATAACGATCGCTCGATGATAATTCCCCGAGAAGATCGAGAAGATCGAGAAGACCGGAGCGTAACGCGTTACAAGGACGAAAGGTTATTGGACGAAAGGTCGATGAAATTACGTCGCTTACGACGGTTAGTTAAGAAGAAGGAGAATCTTCTCCCGATTGTCTTAGCGGAGCACGACGACTGCGACGATCGGAGGACGTCCAGAGGAGGAGGAGAACGTGGCGGAACTCGTAAAGAGCGAGACGGACCGATCGCGATCGTTATTGACTATCGTAAGAAGGAGAGAGCGGGTCGCGATGCAGCTGCCACTTTGAAAAAAGAGAGAGAGAGAGGAAAGAACGACGATCTCGTTCGATTTTCTACGTCTTCGTCGTCCTCGTAGTCGCAAAGACGTCGTGAACGAAACGAGAAGGCGAACGATTCTAATCGGCGCTTCACCAAAGTGGGAAAACCAGGACCAAGAGACGGCAAACTTCTCAGGACGAGATCGATTGGATAAACTGGCAAGGACTGATCGTAATTTTCTGCGAAAGCACTTTGCCATCGGATATGGCTCCGCGAGCACGGGCCACACCGTTATCGTGATTTCCTTGTCGGCCGTGATAAGCGACGATGTTAAATATTTATGTTGGTCGCGGAGCTGGTCGATGGCGCGTTCGATCCATTAAGGTTTGTCTTGTAAACGATACTGTCTCGCTTCAAAACGTACGGTAATGTCGTCGTTGCGTAATGGGAGAGTCCTTCTGCCGTGCGTAAATACGCACGCGTACCACGTACACGCGTGAATCGATACGCGAATTCGCGCTACGTAACGCGCGTGCCATTAACGCTCTTACAGTCGCGACGCAAAATGCCAATTTATCGTCTATAAAGGTTAATCGCGTTCTATCCTTCTCGGCACACGCCGGTTAAGTTCGACGCGAAACAGCGAAGTCTCTAAGAGACTGGGAGGAAGACGGACGAGTAAGAGGCGACACGCGTGATCGTACGCATCGTTACTTGCGTATTATATATACTTGCTCCACTGACGATCGAGATATTATATTTTCTGGCGACCTTGACCCTCGTTCGCGGTTTCATCGTCGCTTTTCCGAATTTCGAGTGTTCTAAGAGCGGCTAACTTGGATGAAGGAGCGAAACGATTCTCGTAGGAGCGCGAAGAGAACCGCGATTACGATCGTTCGTGCCTCGTGGTACGTTTTGCATTTTAAACGCCGCGGTGACGTAACGAAATTATCGGGAAGGTGAGAATAAACTTTGAATTATTCAGCGTGCAAGATGAAACAGAGAATTTTGAAGGAAAAACGACGTTGGCGATTTTGCGCCGCGGAATAATTACCGTGGGTGAAAATCGAGAGGTATCGTTTCAGCGTATACGTCGTCGACGTATTCGGATTGTGTGCGAGCCAGAGTAATTGGGAATCGAGAAGCATCGATGTCGTTCGAACATTGCGAAAATATTCGAAGGGACAAAAATAACGTTTTGACTTTATTACGTAGTCCGTATCGCAAGAGTGTCGCGTGTACCCTTTAGAACGAAGTACCGATGCTCGAACGTTTAGTGCCGCGTGCACCAATCGAGAGACAAAGGGCTGTACCAGTTGGCAAGGGTGACTAGCTATGACGATCGTACAATAGTTCCTACGAAGCCTTTTCTTCGTAGCTACGAACATTAATGGCACTCGTTCTCCTTAGTTCTCTCTCTCTCTCATTCGCTCAGTCGGTCGTCCTCTCGTTCCCAACCTCCTCCTTTCGATCGTTCGTTTCGTTATTTTACTCTACGAGCCTCGAGTCAACGATGCAGCCTTTTCAACGCCATTCTCAGACATGTTTACAGGCTTAAATAGGCTCTTAAGCGATGCCAGCGTTTTCAAGGAGGTGTGAAAATTTTTAAATGCACGACGAGCCTCGATGGAAGCCACACTGTTTTCGCGGTCGCAGCGAGGATCCCATGCGCGAAGGACGCAAAACGTGAGAGTGCATAAAACGTGGATCAACTAGAGAGTCGCTCCTACCTCGACATCGGATAACGGACGACCGACGATTTACGCGAGCATTAAACGCAATGAATTTGGCACTAAAGTCGCGCGAACTGTGTCAGAGCCAGAATGGCCCGGCATTTGGGTCAAATAGTTACGGACGGATCGATTCTCAATTACTGCCGTATACATTGCGGACATCTTACCATTTCTGCTGAAATTTCATTCCCACGATCACGAAGTCGTTAGCCCTTTTAGTGCTAGCGAGCCGATCTATCGGCCTGAGATCCGCGAGAATTGCCACGGACCGATGCGTTGTGACGGGTCGACCGCCTGGCGGGCTTACGTGCTCAGGGACTTTTTCTCAGCCTCGTTTAAAAGGGCCACGCTTGTTTACGTAATTTAACTGCGCAACATAATATCCCATATCCTTTAAGTTTCAGAAGAATAAATGGTAAAATTGGACGGACGAGGAAAATGAATTCTACGCTTTAAAATCTATAAGAAAACGCCTTCCAAATGCTAAAATTCGATATTTCGATTTTCTTCGGTTTTTGCAAATTTTACCAATGGATAGGCTTGGAGTTTTTTGCGATTTCCGGTTGGTTTTAGCCATTAACCCTTTTGGTGTCAGCGGGTCGATCTATTACGCAAGAACTGCATCGGAAGTGAAGGGCCTCGATTGTTTACGAAAATTAATATTCTATTTTTTTTTAAGTTTTAGAAGAATAAATAGTAAAATTTTCCTCCAGGAAATCGGTGTTTTGTTCCTTATAAAGCTATTTATATAAGCGCTCCTATCAAATTGGTATTGGTAAAAGGGTTAAAATTGCCGATCGACGTGGTCACTGCGCCGCTTTGAAGCGTCTTAAAACTGCAACCAAATCCGAATGTTATTTCGTGATGCTAGAAGAACTATTTCAAGAGATCGATATTGGAATTGAGCGTCTAGTTACCAGTTCACTTTTTTTCGAAATCTTCCCTCGTTATCTTAATTGCTCCTTCATCTTCCTGTCGCTAACTGCAATCATTATAAGGACTAAAAAGCATAATTTACGCCACGTTTCGATGGAATCGCTAGATCAGCCAAATGCAGGCGACACGTGGAAGTCGAAGCGCGTAGTCGAAGCTTGAAAGGGATCAAACTGGAATCTCGCGACGAGAGACGCGAGAAAGGGCAATCTTTGCGATTCTCTTGTTTAAAATGGATTCCTTCGATGGAACACCGTTAGAGATTCGCCTTGGTTCTTCTCCGTTCCTCCCGAAGCGCCATTGGTAATTCTCCGGCATTCTCCTCCGCGTAAAGACTGACATTCTCGACGGTCACGATCGATGCGCCACGATAGCAGTTGCGCCGCGACGTACGATTGAACGCGATGATAACGAGCGCGAAGGATAGAACGAGATCCCGATGGAGGATCGTTAGTAACTCGACGATCGACGATCGATTCCGATCGATCGTGCGGTTTGCCAAAGTTTGCTAGAATAACGACGTCGTTATCACTTAACGTTCCATTGTTTCCCTCGGGCCATGCGAAACGATACGTATTTCCTTCTCTGGAACCCTGACTTTGGGTATGACTTTGACTTTGTTCCATGAAGGCACCTCGACGATTGCCTATCGACAAACGATGACTTCAATAGTTGCCTGAAACTCTTGTAGATCCTAACGATACGTACTGCCACGATTTTTACTTTATATTCAAGATCTCGCAAGCGTTTTGCATGTAATGAGATCCTCGCGGAACTTAACAATAATACCATACGTAACTACGGTTCATCTGCATCCGATTGTCCGTCTGCTGTAGATCCAAACGAAACGTACTGCAACGTGTTTTTACATAAAATACAAAATCTCGAATAAGTTTCGCGTAGAACGAAATACATTGGAACATCGTGATAATACCGTGCGTAAAACTGCAGGCAGTCTGCATTCGATTGCTTGTCGACAAGCGGTGACGCCCACACTCGCCTCCAACTCGCGTAAATCCCAACGACACGAATTTCAACGCTTTACGCAAAATACTGGAACGTCGTTGCAACATCGCGCGTAAAAACGGCAGGCCATCGGTATCCACGCTAGACGCGTTGCAAAACTTTTGGACTTAGTGTTCTTCCCCGCCGCGGCGTTGATCCTTTCTCCGTGACCTCGCGCGAGTTATAGCACGGTCTTGGCTCGTAAAAGAAAATTACAAGGGGAACTCGAACTCGCCATTTTGACGGCGTCGATGAACTTAGAGACAACCGACGGCTTCGGCGAAACCAAGACTTCGTACGCGTGAAGCCAACGTTTAAACCACTTCACGATTCGCATTCGATATCGTTGCGACACGAAGCGATAATCTTTCTTACGTTCATATTATCGAAAGATTAACACGACCAGATACGAATCCACTCGGGATCCGAGTTCTATCGAATAACTAAAAAAAAAAGAACGCGCGTTCTACCGCGTATGCACGCGCGTACATAGAAACGCGGTGGACGTATTTATGGGCACGGGCCCGGTCGAAGAGCATAAGGTAACGAAAAGGAGAAGCCAAGGTAGAGAACTCGAGGGAGACAGAGAGAAGCGGAGAAGGAGAAGGCGATCGGAACGAACGCGCCGCCGGATCCGGGCTAGGTCGTTCAACCAACCGGGCAACCATCGAAGAACCATCCGCGGCTCGCAACGGTCGAGGCACCTTACTCTTAACGGGCCCGAACGGAGAAAAGCGGTGAGTCGATGAGGTGGGGGGAGGTACGAAAGAAAGAAAGACAGACAGAAAGACAAAAAGAACGAAAGAAAGAAAGACGATAGAAAGGAAGAAAAGAAGGAAGGAATAAGGAGATATGGAAAGACGAGGAAAGGAATCGTACGACCGATGAGAGACGAAGAGGGAGTGAGCAGTCGAAGCAGAGGGGGAGACGAAGACAGTGGAGCAACACCATCGGCCGCGACGATCCACCAATGGTGGGTGACTCCGTGTCTCCTTGAGTGTGAACCGGGCGTAAGGGGCCAATCGTACAGAGAAATCGGCGTGCGCGACGCTATATAGTCGGCCGTGTAACTATGCCCACGGTGTGGGCCCGCGCTTCACGTCGCTCGAGACGCGAGCGCGCTCTCGCTTAAACGAGCACCGCGTCGTATTAATAACGTCCGCACGTACGACGATTCATCGGTCTACGGGATGGTTTTCGTTCGTCGGAGACGCCACAAGACGCGACGCGACGCGCTTCTAACGAGCTGATTTCCTTCCTTCCTCCGCATCATCCTCCTCGTCTGTCTTATTCCGTCTTATTCTTCTTCCTTCGAACTGTAATAAGACGCGATTACGAACGCGTCTTCCACGTTCGCTCGCTCCCACGTCGAGACGTCGTTATTGCGATGTTTATTAACGCGTCGATCGTCGCGATCGCTGCCAGTCGAACCTGCTCAAGAGCGTCGAGAATACGGCCACGATCTCCCGTTCTACGTGCGAAGAACGTCGAACAGTGCGCTCGAGTTTCCTCGAGCGTTCGTCGCTGATGTCTGCTGCTCCTTTTCCTTTCTTTGCAATCGTCCCGTCTCTCCAACGTCTCTTAACCCTTTCACTGCTGAAGGCGTACGTATACGCTCTCACGTATCCATCGGTATTTGTGGAAGACGTAAGTCTACGCCCTCCGTATTATTCGTTCATTGCCGTTTTCTTATCTTTACTATCGTTACGTTTTAATTATCGCCTATTGTCATCGAAGGAACGTATAAATTACGTCAAATAAATTAAAATAGCTTGAACTAAACAAGAAATGAATGACAGACGCGTGGGCCCCGAGGCGAAGCTCGAGTTCGAGCTGGAGTCTACGCGAAAGCGTGGATTCGCGCGAGTCCGTCGAAGCGTTAACGAGCGTTCCGAATGTCGCCATCCAGGCGTTACAGAGGATCAAGAGCACGCGCGGAACGAACAGAATGGAAATGGACGATGGTCGAGGCTAATGCGCGTTTCGCGCCACGACGATACGTCGATGTCAGATTTAATCAACGCGGTATGGCCTTACGGGCGATGCTCTACGCGCCTCACGCTAGGCTCTATGAAATTCCGAAAGTCTCTGAGTTACGACCCTCCCAACGAGATCCACTTTCCTTCGTGGAATCGACGACGACGACGACGACACGAATCGAAGAAGGCGGATCTCGAACGGGCGCACTTAACCATCCCACGGATTCCACCTCCGTCTTCCCACTAACAGGCCCCTCCTATTTTGCGTTTACCTTCATTTGTTTCCACTTACTCGAGGAAATCTTCTTACGCCCGTTCCATGCTGCAACGTAACGCTCTCGTTACGTCGTTCCGCAGACTCGAGGAGTCTCCTCTTGGAAATCCGTAAGTACGTTCGCCTTCCGAGGGCCTTCTTATCAATGAAAAGACGTTCGTTCGCCCATCGAACGATGAATACCTCGTCGATGTGCTCCTAAAGTCGTAGGCGGTGTTCCGCGCTGTCGCGATTTCATGCATTTTTTTTTTTTCTTTTTTTCGTTGGATCGAAGTGATTCTTGCTGCTGGAAAATTCGTTCGACAATAGAGAAGAAGAGCGAGGCTCGTTTGATCGCATCACTGACGGTACGAGTTTGAAACCTCTGTGTAAATACTTGAACGAAGATGTAAAAGCCTCCTTTCAACGTTGACTCGATACTTCGATAGAAGTGTACGAAATTTTCATTCGCTAATATCGGAAAGTGTATTGCAGGATACGTCAAAAAAACGCGTAGATAAAATTTTCATCCTCGAAATTCGACCTTTCGATTTTACGTTAACGCTTTGCGGGCTGCACGTCCGATTAATTTTATTAGAATTTAACAAAAGACGGTAAATTGAGAAAGGAGAACAGTGAAAGCAATTGCATCTATATGTATTCCTATAAAAACTTCGTAACGATAAAGAAACTGACGAATAGAAGTCACGCGTACGTGACAGCGGCCGCCAAAGCATTAATCACGAACCATCGAATTCCACAATTTTGTCAATGATTTCGCGAAATTAACACCGTCTTGCGTAATTTCGAAACGGATCGTAAGAGCGACAATGACGACGTACAACAATGCCGAAGAAGAAACTACGAAGCGCAGGACTTACCGTTAGAAATGCGGCGCATCAACGCTTTGTTAGGTCCCGTGGGTCCGTGGAGCCGTCGCTCGGCGCGCAATTAGCTCGGCTTCCTGCGGACGGCTGTCAGCAGCCTTTTTAAGACAGTGGGTCAAGACGGTCATCCGCCAAGCTTTTTCGCCCTCCTACCTTTGGTCACGGAACACCGTGGCACGTTTGTTGCACGCGACATACCGGCGTGCTTTGTCACGCTCCTCGACGATCCTCGCAAAAAGGCAGTTGGCGTTTGCGCGCTCCCCGTCCGGCCTTGGCGCTGCTTCCACCACGCCATCCGATCCCCGAATCGAGATTCTGCCCTCGACCAGGCAGAATTTCGATCAACGGCCACGGCCTACCACTAACGTCCTACCCAAAATCATTTAAGAGGCAAGAAATTGTCACGCTTCGACGCGAGGGAGATCCGATCGAACGTCCCGATGAAAGCGAAACGCTAAATTACGGGCGAGACTAAAGCACGCTCTTCCTTCATTATACGTGACGAAGAAAGAAGCATAAAATGATCCGTCAAGGTCCGCAAGAATTTCGTATTTTGTAACTCGATGTAGACGTCTCATGGTTACCAGAGAATTCATTCATCATCGATCTCGTAAAAATCGAATGAATTTAAAAGATCCGAGACAAACGTCGTCTAATCAACCTTGAAAAAAAAGGAAAGAAATTACAGCGACGAATTTTCAAAGAAAATCGGGCGTCGCGATGTTAGTCTCGCGCTTCAAATTCGTCCTATCTGGCCTATCGCGTCGCTGGATTCCATCTTCTTTTCGTGTATACCGCGATAACCGAGAGACGAACTCGACCTCGAATACCAAGCAGACCGACGACTTCGACGCAGTCGATGGATAGTCAGGTCGGTCGGTAAGCTGGCGAGTAGGAGGGAAGGAAGGCTGGTAGGCAGATAGGTACCGGTCCTCCACCAGAGAGAGAGATAACGAAATTCTCGGTTC
Source organism: Liostenogaster flavolineata (assembly GCA_025433975.1). Classification (NCBI taxonomy): domain Eukaryota; kingdom Metazoa; phylum Arthropoda; class Insecta; order Hymenoptera; family Vespidae; genus Liostenogaster; species Liostenogaster flavolineata. The sequence continues at coordinate 782,980 of JAITYT010002364.1, read as the reverse complement.
AAAGTCGCGTCCACGCCTCGACGAATCGTCCGCCCACCTGCTCGTCCTGTAGGACGACAAAGCGACCAACTCCCTCCCCCTTCTCAACCGTTGAGTTCGCTCGACATCCCTCGACGCTCCTTTAGTTGCGCGAAACCGTAACACATCGACTGCTTCGCTAACGACCGTTCAAACCGTGGACCGACGGTTCGACTCCTTCTCTTCCTCTTCCTCTCTCCCCTTGCCGCCCGGTGCTTGCTCTTGCATCGTTCTCCTGGCGTCGTTCCGCGATCTCGGAAATAATATTCCCAAGTTTTTTACAGCGACGACCTCGCGCGTCCGAGAAGAAGCGGCTGCGGCGGCAGATGGTGGCGAGCCTGGAGAAGTCGCGGTGACGATGGCGATGGTGGGCAGGAAGAGGAGAAGGTGAAAAAGAGCGAAGAGGGTGAGGAAGGACACGCGGAGCGAAGGAGCGAGGAGAAAGACCACGGAGAGAGAGAGAGAGAGAGAAGGCAAAGAGAGGAAGAATAAGCGAGATGGAGGAGAAACGAACGAAGTCGCCGCACCACGGAGAATTGAAAATGATGATTGGCGGTAAGCGGGTCTAGCGGTTGGAAGGAGGATGATGAAGAGTCGAAGAGGCGAAGGGGGGGGGGCGAGAAGAGGCTAAAGAGAGAGAAAGAGAGGGAGAGAACTTCGAAAGGTTTGACTAAATAGGCGAAGAGGTGAGAGGAGACGAATGTCGAAAAGAGGAGGAGGCAGGAGTTAGCGATGGAAAGAGAAGGGAAAAGAAAAGAAAAACGCGGATATCGACGGTGGAGAACGCGAATTAAGTCGATCGCGGTGCGTGGAACCACATCCTTCGCGCGGCTGCCTGCTTCTCTTCCATTCAGACGATATCTCTTTTCTTTCGTCCTCTTTGCCCTCGTTCGCGACTAATTCTCTCTCTCTTCCTCTGCCTCGACCACGTCCCTCGTACCACTTCTTTATTATCGACACCGTCCGTCGTCTTTTGTTTTATAATAATCGCTGCGGTCGATGCTTTTCCTTTTACCTCGATGTCGACCAAGATCGTGCTGATGCGAGTACGAACCTACGTACGCGCCTCGCCGTCTCGAAATCGACGAGAAAGGAACGTCGAAGCGTGATGAGGATTATTCGTCGGTGCTAGCTGAAAGAGTAGAGGGTGGAAAAATAAAAATAAATAAATAAATAATAAATCGTTACGAAAATCACGATAGTCCAAACGAAAAGACCTACTCTTGAGAAAACGAGAGACGGAGGCATCCCACTAACGCGCGAGTAATCGACGATCGTTATGCAAACGCGTACAAGTTTTTAAGAACGATCGTCATCCTCGATCGTCCATCGAAAGAAGCTTCGATCGGCGCTCCTTCGCACCGATCCTCATTTCGTATTCGACTCGAATCGACTGGAAGAAAAATCCAACGGCAAATTCGTTATTGGCACTCGAGTCCCTCGGAGGCTGCGCGTTCCAGCACGCATCGCGACGATAACCGGTACGATTTTATGGAAGAACGTAGCTCGCGCGAAGTTGCACGCGACTTTTACTCCTCTTGGAGAATCGCCTCGTACGAATGACACAATGGCGGCCGCATCGACGATACGAAAGATTCGACGCCGAAGAAAGAGAGAGAGGGAGAGATCGTGTCGCGAGTAGAACGAGAACGAGGAGGAAAAAAAGTACAGTCGAGAGGCGGAGAAGAAAGAGATAGAGAGAGGGGGGGAGAGATCGCGCGTCGTCGATCTTGCCTTTTGTCTGTCGCGTAACGTACCACCAGCAGAAAGATCGGCATTTTGCCTGGAGCGTATCGGAAGCTGCCGCTCGCCTCCAGCCTCTGCACCGAGGGTAATTCTTGCCTTGCTCGAGACCACGTATACGTATACGCAGAATATACGCGTACGTAGGGTCGTGGGCACGAGTAATCTCTCTCGACCTCCCACTCTACATATTTCTCTCTCTCTCTCTCTCTCTGCAGCAGTGTCCGGTGTATTCTCAGCGGCGTGGGAGTTAAAATCCACGCACGCATAAATAAGTACGTAGCTACGTGGATACTTACATAGGAGGCGTGCGTACCGAGATCGTGCTATCGTTTACGTGTGCGTGCACGAGCGTCGTCCTGCTCTTCCTCCTGCTTCTCCTCCTACTCCTCTTCTTCCACTCATCCTCGTCGTATCTCTCGCGCGAGCGACCATTGTGTTAAGTGCGATGTGCGCGTGTAAGTGTTCCTCTCGGCGTGTACACGTGGAGAAGAGAGAGAGAGAGAGAGAGAGAGAGAGAGAGAGAGCCGGTCGTGAATCGAGAAGACTCGTTCGAAGCGACGCGATAAGTTAAGCGGTTCACGTAGCCGTTGATAATTATGGATGCGTTTAAGCCGCGACAGTTTGGGAAACTAAATAAAATAATATACGTGAGCCGGAGTTTTTATTGCCGGATTAAGAGCGCCCTCCGTGTCGCGGCCTTATCCGGACTCTCGATCTTGCCTCATCGGGATCGGGTGAAAAGGTGGGGTCGAGCCACGGGGGGTGGGGAAGAGGCGAACGACGCTTCTTCTACGCCTTTCAGGAGTGCCACCTCCGACCATCGACACGACGACGAAGAAGACGAAGAAGACGACGTTCGACTGCAAAGGGAGGAAATGCCGCCGCGAGATAAAACGACGTCTCTTCTCCTCGTCGTGTCCGATTATTTCTCCCTGACAGCTACCGTCCTCCTTGCCACGCATCGACGCGCTTCTCTCGTCCTTCGTACGATCGCTTAATAATCGTCCCCCTCGCCACTCGAAATTGATCGATAGGAATTTGCTTCCCTTTGCCGCCTCGCGGACAACTCCGTTCCACGGTTTTCTATCTCTCGCGTCAAGGCTGCAGGACTATCGTCGGTTTCGTACAAGTTTTCTTAACGATGGCATAATTTTTTTAAAATAGACATATTTCTTTCTACAGATTTTTTCAAACGATTTACGAGTCTGAATTCAAGGTTTTAACGATAATCGTGGACTCTGACTCGCGTTTATTTAATACCGTCCTCAATGACCGACCGCAGACTTTAGCTTCATATTATACGACCGTACTTCGTGTCGGACCTTGCGCACAGATCGTGAGACTAAATACTTTGCTTAGGCGACATCGGTTTTTGTTCAATCGAGACTCGAAGAAAAGAATATAATATTTCAAATAAATTTATATATAATTAATAATATTTAAAGTTGATGTAATTTATTAAATTAAAAGTATTATTTAAATTAAATTAGGATATTAGGATAAACAAAGGTGGTTTGCTATTGCGTACGTTGCGATAGCTCCTAATTTTTGTCTGTTAAATTCTTCGTCATCTTTGAACTTAACATTTTATAAACACGGTTCTTAACGCTTCCGTTCATTCTCTGAGTCGCTCATCAGCAATGGCCCATTTGACGTCCGTATCTGAGCCGGAACGGAACGACAAGCAAAACGGGTTGGGCACTAAACGTGTTAAGGACGTGATCGAATATTGTACTCGAGTGTCGACAACTCCTCTATTGATATAACCGATGTTTCGATTTTACAAGTTTCCATACCGACGTTCGACCGTAATTTAGATTCCGTTGAGAAATTCGAAGAATCTCTTTCCCTCTTCTCTGGAGCGTCGAGTACGACGCAGTTCGCAGTTACGCTCGTTCCGCGATCGAGAAACAAGCTCGCAGCAAACTCGACACGACTTCTCGATCGTTCACGCCTGAACGTCCGTCGTCGTCGTCGTCGTCGTCGTCGTCGTCGTAGGATATCGTTCCCATCGCTAAAGCTCTGTCAGAGTAGACGACTTTACGACCTTCCAACCTCGCGATTCTTCCATCTTCCAGCTTTCCTCTTGCCACGGGCCTCCTGCCGTCTTCGTTCCTCTCGATCGTTTCCCTCGGTGAGCGCGGATGGCTCGAGACGCTGAACGACGCGAAAACGGTGGAAGATGGAGCGAACGGAAGGAAGGGGGAACAGGGAGGAGGGGAAGAAAGGAAAAGGAGAGACGATAAAAGAGGAGAAAAATTTGCAATGCTCGCGTTCACCGGAGGCAAACCCAGCAATCTCGTCGAATTGCGAGCGATTACCGGAGTGCGCCGGCACAAATTTTCCGTTTGTTTGAGTTGCTGCGAGGTACTGTTCGAGGGCGCGTCGCTGCAACTGGCGTGGACCGACGAGCGGAGAACGGAGGACCGATGACCGCTCGGCGTGATTCGCTCCGAGAGCCGATCGTCCTAAAGACGCGCTTGGAAAACGAGCGCGTTTCGAGAACGTACGTGGAAAAAGGCGAAGAGCGACCAACGACGAACAGAAAAGCTACAAAACGAATGGAGCTCACATTAGAAAACAAGAGCGAAGAGCGTCGAGTAAAAACTCTCGATTAATCGCAGCCGGTCGAAATTCCATCGACGAAAAGCGATTTACAAGAAAATCGATGGAAAGAAGGAAGAGGAAAAACGAGCTCGCGAAATCCGTTCCCTGTTTTCTTTCAACGCCAAAGAAAGAAACTCCTTCGTCTTTCGCGCGATTATTCCAACATCAAGGCAACGACTCGACTGGAAGGTCGATTGCCAGTCAGCCAGGGGAGATTAGGGCAAATCGGGAGGAAAAAATGCTGATTTTCCGCGAGAGCGATCTCCTCGGACTCTTTGGGACAATTAAAAGGATAAAACGCTCGATAAGACACGGCCGTGGCTGCGGTACGGCCAGCTTGACCTTTCGAGGGGGTCGCGATTATCGCCGGTTCCTTTGTTGCATCCAGGAGGAATCTCCACGGTTTCCCCACGGTAGTAGACAATGGCGGTGGCTGTACCGATTTTTCCGGAACAACGCGGTGGTACGAGAAAGGAAGATAGGAAGGGAGAGAGAGAGAGAAAGAAAGAAAGAAAGAGAAAGAAACGTAGGAGCCTACGAGGGAGAAAGACGGAGAAAACCGAAGCACGGGGGCGCCAGGGGCGAGAGGAAAGGAGGAACGATTCGCGCGCGCCTCCATCGCGTCTGCCAGAAGGAGGATAATTCCCTGTAAGTGGATAATGCCTCGACTCTGCACCTTGCCTACGCACCCAGGATCCGTCGTCGTCTTCGTCGTTGTTCTCCTCCTTCTCCTTCTCGTTCCACTCGACTCTTTTCCTTTCTCTTTCTCTATCTATCTCTTTCTATCTCTTTCTTCTCGTAGAACTTCGTCTCTTTCTCCCTTTTCGATCCTTCCATCTCCGCATCCACGTTCGTTCCTCCTCGTGAATCTTATTGCGCGACTCGCTTTTAAAGTTCCACCCGATGTGCATCGGTACTCGCCTTCACCGTGGAATTCGCCTTTTTCTCGCTACGTTTTCTTCCCTCTCCACCTTCCCCGACGGAGGTTCGGCTCTCCTTCCTCGCCATTTCCATCTCGCTCGCTCTCGTCTTCTCCATAAACTTCCACGAGCGTTCGAGCCTCCCCCTCCCCTCCCCCGCGCCGTAGTTTTATCCTGCCCGTTCGCGGCTCATCCTCCAATTATCCCTAATACAGAGAACAACACCGCGGAACGTTATCATTACTCCGAGCTATTCGGTGTCGTCGTTGTTGCTGCCGCCCTTGCCAGAGGATGTTGAGGCGGTTCGCGCCGATCGAGTTGCCGGCTCGAGTCGCCTTCGATCTTCCAACGGAAGGTTCGCGCGCGCTCTCCAACCAGACGAGAGGAAATCGCGGTCCTTCGCGTAAAAGCGACCACTCACTCCTTTTCGCATCTTCCTCGATGATTCGAGCGTGTTTACCTTCGAGTCGGTCGGTCGGTCGGTAGCGAAGGCGCTCGCTGGCTCGCGCGACTTCCTCGCGATATTTTACGACGCTGCCAGGCGCTTGTTTCTACCGTGAAAGAAGGTAAACAGAAGCACCGCGGATTTTCGATAGACACGATTCCTTCGCCGCGGCAAATTCGTCCGCGATCTTCGAGAAGTATGTCGAGAAGCGCCTAGTGATACTAAATAAATGTTCGTCGTTGACTTTTTCTCGGCAGAAATTCATGCGCGCGTTGAAAGAAGTCTTACAACGTCTCTTGTTTTCCTCGAGAGAAAGAAATTTATAATAAAAGGAATCTTTTATAAATTATCGCAAAATTATATATATATTGTATACATAATTTAATATATTATAATATAAATTAAAGACGAAACTTCACTCGTGACACTTTCCGAAGATTAGAAAACGACTCTCTCATCGTAAACATAGTCGTTCCTCGTTTGGACCTCTTGCTAGTCTCCCAGTCGTCGTAAAAATATTTAAGCAACATCGAATCATCGTTTTATCATCGTGGATACCGACGTTGTATCGCAGTTAAAAAATGAAGACCTAATCGACCTTCGACGTCGCGATCACACCTTTTCATCGATATCTACGCGATGCGATAGACGTCGATCACGCGAACGAGACACGACGAGGAAGAGGAAAAAGAAACGCTTCTCTCGTGAAAATCAGGAATATCTTCCTCGATTCGAGAAAGAGAATCGTTCTCGATTCTACGACGAGGCGTAGACAGTCGACGCCAATTATCCTACGTTCCTTGGGAATCGCTCGGAGCTAGAAGGCTCTCTCACGGTGGAAAAATTGCCGGACGCGATATTTCTGCCCCTCGAGACGTGGAAATTGCGCGGCGCGCTTTAAGGAGTCGGCGCGCGATTTCGGCCGACCGACCGCCTTGAAATCTACGCTTTAACCCCTTCGTTTCGCTTTTATAGGTCCGAGGTAGAAGCAGACGCTGCTGCGAGATTCCCTTATTCATCGACGCGTTCAGTCGCGTCCAGCCGCTTGCTTGCGCATCGCACGGGGGACGGAGAGAAGCCACGAGAGAGGAACGGCTTTTTGCCCATCGATCTCGATGACTTTTACGATAGTCAAGTTGCGGGCACCTTCTCGCGATCATAAAGCACCGGTCGTTAAGTTTCGGTCGCGGGCAGGCGTCTCGAGGCCGCGCCTTGCGCCCGACCATACCGATGAACGTTCACGACGACGTCGTCGACGACAATGACGGAGACGATAATTTTAGCGAGCTCAGTGACCACTTGTCTTTTGGCTAAATTGTCGTCGTTCGTTACCGTGATCTTGTTGCGTTGAATAATCGTGAATTCGATGAGAAATTGGCGAAAAGCGTCCTGATAAAAATTCGTCGTTTCTTAGAAGGAGGTTCGACAATATTTCGGAGAAGGAAGAAGAAGCCTAGGAAATCTAATAAATCATTCACTCGATGACGAAGTTGGTCGCTGTTACCTATGGTTACCGCAATTATCTTTCGCGTTAGCGTTAAAATGGAACTTTTATTTTTACGAAATACCTTCCAGTAACGCTGTTTAATTCATTTCCCTAGCACGTATGGCTACAACGGCTAGCAATGCATCTAAGATAACGAGAAACGTATGCGTTTCTGCGGTTAAATCTACATTTTTCCGCCTGTTAAAAACGTAAACTCGATAAGAGATTAACGTCGGCAAAACACGACCTGATAAAAACTCGTCGTTTCTTAGAAGGAGAGTTGGCAATTTTTCGGAGAAGGAAAAAGAAGCCTAGAAAATCCAATAAATCATTCGCTCGTTGGTGTGATTCGTCGCCGTTACCTATGGTTACCTTTCGAACGATTATCGCGACTATCGTTCGCATTGGCGTTAAAATATACTTTTATTTTTACGAGATATCCTTGCGTTCCTCTATCTTCCAGCAACGGGGTTTAACTTGTTTTCCTAGCACGTATCGCTCGTACAGCTACTTAGCCGTCGAAGCACCTCGAGTCTACGGCTCGTACGGAGTCGTAAAGCTAGCCTTTATTACTTCATCTCTGGCATGTAGTACGCGCAGTCTGCACCCAGTCATTATATATCCATTGCGTTCTGCGTACGTTCGATTCAGGAGTTCAGGACATCGACGACGCGATATCGAGCGGACGTCGTGGACACGAGGACGATTCGTTCGTTCTTCGCCCTCGTCGTCGAATAATACGTCGTCGTGGGACGTTGTTAACCTACCGTCGAATCACGTTCCAATGTTCCTCGGGAATTTCCGCGTGAGTGAGAGACGGAAAATTCCTTTTCCACTCGATACCATCTCCCTCTTCTTGCAAATACCGTTAGGAACGACGCGCGGCATCGGAGCTCCGTCGAATCGTCGCGAATTACTCGCATCCTTGACACTGTGTACTCTACAAAATTGCAAAGGTCTGTAAAAACACATTCGTAGATTCGATTCGATATGAAAATCGATCTTACTGCAACTATTTCGAAGAGTCATCGCGTTCGGTTATCCTAAAAATAGAAATTATCAGGGCGGTCTACGTCAATATATCGATCAGTAGAAAATAGAAACTCGATCGTCGCAAAACACTGCACCGAGTTTGTCAGCCTTCAGAGTCGTACAATTTGTACGAAATGTACAAATTTCGTTCTTCGGAAGGTAATTTAATTTTTTCATTAAAAAAACCTTCTTTTTTTAATGAAAAACTGTTGGAAAAAATTGAAATTACTCTCCGAACATCCTAATAAATGCTCAAATGCTAAATATAGTGAGACTGCAATACACATGTGGCGAGCCAAAAGTCGCATAATGCTTTTAATGTTCGATAACATCTTTTATCTTTGTTTTGAATTTACGATATCGTATAAAACATCGCGATCCTTTCGTGACTTTTAACCCGCACTGCGGTACACGATAAATGATCGTTAACGAAAGATACAAGAATCCTCTAAATAAATCTTTGTTATCGTACATCGCACTCGAATTATTCCTCGTTCGAACCTTCGAATTCAGATTCCTCGATGGCATGAAATCGTGGCTCGGCCGTTTCCTCGCCCTGATCGCTCGCGATTCTCCGGTGGAGGATCGAGACGATCTCGAGAAGACGATACGGTGGCACGGTGGTGGCTTGCACGCTCGCTCGTGGCACGTCGTCCCTTACGACCGAGGATAAACGATGGAGGAAGAGATCCGTTCACCGGTACGAGGAGCGATTCGTCGCGAAAGGCGTTCACGTCGTTGAACGGCCTATGAGTGTTCTCGGAACTCGCGCCGCCTCGAAAACGAGCGAAACGACGAAAGAATCGCGCCGCTTCCGATCGCGCCTCGCGCTATAAATCTTGCGAATCGCTGGAGAGGAACGTTCCCGCCGTTTACGAAAAATCGCGTCGGAAAGGCGACTGCGTTGCCGGTTCCCACGGGATGCCTCGCTGACTCTAAGAAAGAGGTAGGGGATGAGAAAACACGGAAATGGAAAGCAAGAATGCATCCAAGGAAAAAAGAGAGAAAACGCGTGAAGTCGCTCATCGCCGATGGGAAAATTGACGCGTGAACAGTGCTCGTGTGTTCAACGAGTGCTTTTTTATCAATTTCTTGTGTTATCTTCGAGCTGCCGATTCATCGAATCGAACAATTCAATTCTGTCGTTTATGAACCTATCGCGATCGAGTACGTGATTCACAAGATAAAAATCGGTGATGCCTCCACAAGAAATGGCTATTTAAATTTTCACGAGACGCTGCGGTGTGCTTAGATTCAGATTATTCCCTTTAGTGCCTGACGACGATATATAGTAATTTGGACAAATTTCAAGAATACGTCGGCTGCCTAGACGCAATGAAAACCTAGTTTTCGTTAAACAACAATAAACATTTCTTACGTCATTTTGAAGTAGAAACATTGACCATCAAAATTCAGTCATCGGATGTCACTTTTTGTGTACATAAGTGCTTTTTAATAACTAAAGTAAAATGAAACGAGATGAGTTACCATTAGAGTATTTCAAAACTACTTTATGTAATATTGAATCATGTTTTATTTAAAAATGCATCATACAAAATTATATTACGAATCGATTAGTAAATTAATAATTAATTCGTGTGCACTTACCCGATGTACAGAAGAGGCGTCATCCGGCCGGCAGGTCTTCGAATCTTCGATTCCTACGCTTCGAAGTTGAGTCCATGATTGCACTTCACTCTTGCACTTTGCGATTACTTGCACTTCGAATACGAACTACGATATTACTTCATTTCGTAATCTTTACGAAGAAAGAAAAACCAATTTTTTCATCTGATACCAAATAAGTTAAGAGAGAAACACAAAAATTGCATTTGGGGGAAAAAATATATTTTTCAATACGTTAAAAATCGGTGATGCACTTCACGCAAAACGATCGTTCAGATTTTCACTAGACGGTGCAGTGGACTTCGACGAAAACTGAAAATTCATCCGAAGGAGAAAGAAAAAAACATGTGAAATAGCTCATCGACAAGAGGAAAATTGTTCCACCAATTTTTCAACGTAATCTTCAAATTACCGATTCATCGAGTTGAGAGATTCAATTCCATCACTTCTAAACCTACCATAACTTGATGCTTTATTTAAAATTATACGACCCAATGCATAGGCCACGTGTTAAAAATCGTGAATATATTTTTAGACGAATGCTTTCCCTCTGCATACACCGAACGATTTCCGTCGCTCGTAACACGAAACGATCGTTCGGTTTCGCCCGCAGTAGCGAAAGGATTAATACGTCGATCGTTCGTTTACGACAAGTAATTACGACAGTGACCCAAATCACGTATATGGAATGAATTAAGTCGATCGTGTATCGTATTTATATCGTCGTCGTAGTTTGAAATGGCGTTGGGAAATTCTTTGAAAGGTTGTCACTCGCGTGACTTTCGCAATCACCGTGCCGATTAGAGCTTTCATTCGGGAATCCCGAAGTGTGGGACGAGAGTCGGCGCGACGAGTCGTTCGCCCGGCAACGATTTCGGTGCGATAATCGTGAGTACGACGTTATTCCGGTCAGATTCGCGGCTGAACAACGGGCATCGCGTCGCGCGAGCTGAATGACAATTCCGAACGGCCGATCCGAAACGCTTGGGTAATTGCCAGTTCGACCGATCGTCGTAACGACGCGCACCACGAACGTCATCCCCAAACCATTCTTTATTCCATTCCCGGAATATTCTATCTTCACGCGCGTAATTCTCATTTTCTTGGTATTAAACCGTGGTGGAGTCGTCGATCGTTCGTAAAATCAGACGAGATCGAACTACGAAAGAACCGATTATTTTTTTCGTCTTTCCGCCATCGAACAACGTAACTGTGACTTCTGTAGTAATAAATCCAGTCAACTCGACTCTTACTAACCGCATCGCTGATACTTTTAACCACTGAACATAAGAGGCGCGATCGCACCGTTTGCCACTCGGACGGTCGAACTCCTAAAATTACACGTCCTATTTAAAATAATTATTTATATTAATTTTAGTAATTAATAATATTTATTATAATATTTAATAATTAATTAAAATTGTCAAACTTCTAAAGATATTTTCTTTGTTACGGTTGCCATAGACGCTAAGGTTACTTCGTCCTCGTCATCATAGCACAGTAGTCTTTCCATCAGTTACCGTAATCAATTGGATAACGATAAATTTATGCATGGACGAGCAGGCGTATAAATTACGCGTTGTTCATTCAACGATCATCCGAAAGCCGTGTGTTCCTTCTGCGCTTTTCCATTCCGATGTCTCTTCGAAGACCGACGTAACTTTTCTCTCGTTTATTCCACTACGTCCTGAGGTAGAACGTCGGCGGTCTACCTTAGCAAAAGGAAGGAATAAAGTTTACTGGCAGCCTCGTCCGCGTAATGCCATCTATCTTTCGACGCATCTCCTCGTTACGAAGTGTCGCAATTATGCCGCGCGCGTATAATCGATCGTTGCGATCGTTCGCGATAACCAGGATGACGCGAAACTCACAAATGTACTCGGTCGCTCGACCGCTCGGGAAGATCGCGTATCTTCGCCTCGTGACCTCGTGGCGACTGATTTAGCCGCGATCAATTAAATCCCGCTTGGATGATCAATGACCCGGTGTGGCATCCAAGGTGTACCTACGCGATACTGGTAGCCGGATACGACTACTTACGACGTCGTAGGCATAACGGTGCCACCGAATAAGGCGAGTCTGATTCAGGATCGGCCGGTAGTAATTAATTATCATCGACTCCCTAATATCTGGCTCACGTAGCGCGGCCGCACGGCTTTACGACTTTGACGTCGGGAGATCCTATCGGTTATCTATGAAAATGCAAATTCCGAAGACCATTCGTTTCGAGGTCAAAGGCGTAAGGAGCGAGCAACTCGATGCCTTGACTCGCTTTAGCACGAATGTTTCTGAAGCTTTCTAGTGTCGACATTAGCACGGGTTGCGTCTGTTATGCCGTGTCCACTGATATTGATAATAATCGTTTAGATATTGTATTATCTTAATACAGAGTTTTATATTTTTGGCAATATTACTTAAATTTTACCGTATGGTAGGACAGGATTCCTAATAATTAGGTCGACGAATGGCTTTTGTATGTTTTATGTTTCAATTCCATCCTCGATTGGCGACTCCAGTGAACGGATTAAATTCTAAAATCGTAGTCGCAGTTTTTGTCGATTCCTCGTCAAGTCTGTTCCTCTCTAAGGCGAACTATATTACTTTAAAACGCGACACTTCGAACTGATGGAGCAAATCGTCGTATAAAACGGAGGAGAAACGCGTCATTATTCTCGACGAATTTTACAAAGTAACCAATCGCAATCGATCAAACTGCGCCGTGAAGCGAGGAGAGACCGTCTTGGAACGTCTCTCTTATCTTCGCTCCTCGGGCGGAAATAGCATCGGAACGATAGACGTCGACACGAGCTAGAATGCAATAAATTATTGCAAATAATAATGTCGTTGCGGAAACGCAGAGCGTATATCTCGTTAAATACAAGGCAGTACAATCATTCCCTTAACGATGGCCTCGGCATCGTGGCCGTTTCTGAGTGTAACAACGACCACGTCAACGACGATGAGCAGGAATACATCGTCACGCGTGGAAGTTATACCAACCCTGGCCGATCATTAACAAGGTATCCACCTCGGAGGCTTCCGTAGTTTTATCTCGGTTCCCTGGCATTCGTAAATCTCGATCAGGACGCAAGTCCGCGAAAAAAAGGTGACTATTAGCACTCGTTAATTTCAAGATTGCTTCCTTACGTCGTTTAATCAGCTTCAAGGTGTCGCGTTGATTCATTGTCTTCCGATTAATCAAATACCGACGTGCCTATGCCAACTAACTCCTGATCTATTCGAGGCAAACGAGCAAATTTCCATCTTCCTGCCTCCTTTGCCAACATTCCTCGCTCATGGCGTTAGAACAGCCACCGAAAGCAAGCACGACGCTTCTCCCAGGTACGGAGGACACGTGTAAACACGTAGACAGGCACTCTCGTAACGGCGCATACGCGAGAACGCGAAACGTTACGTGCTTCTGTTTCAGGAGCGGTAAAGGCTCTTCGCGGAAGACAGGGGGGGGACCTTGTAAGGGCACCTCGTACAGGCGTTAAAGATCTGATGGCACTAATGACGAACCGCTGTGTTCGCGAGCTGCCACTGACCGGCCACGAAAAACGAATGGCGCGAGAACGAGCCGAGACGGGATTGTCGTCTCGATGTTATCGGCGGCGCACGTTTGGAAAGCTCCACGAGTTTAATAAGATAGACGTTCGCTTCGCGTTCAGGGTACGTGTCCATTCGCCCAGAGGCGGAGAGAAAAAGAGAGAGAGAGAGAGTAACCATTTAAAAGAGCAACTCGTTACTCGTATCGACTCGTTAATCATCACGATCCCTCGAGTCCCCTTGCGACTTTCAACCCGCGAAGGAGACGTTCAATCGTTGCTCGAAATTAACAATTTTATCTTAAACAAAAAATCAGTCGTCCGTCGTCTTCGTCGAAGTTCGATCGGTCCTAGGAGCAAGACAAACGATATTTCCGAGCATTTCCGAAGTTTGACACGTTCGTCGCCCAACGTGATTCCGTTGAGTTTCTAGCGGGGTCCAAATCTGTAAGCGATAAGTGGAATATAGCAAGGATGCAATTCAAGTGGTCAATGTAAAAACACCTACAAGCTATTGTTCCAATTGCTCGAAATCCCCACAGATGTGTTTGGCCTGTTTCAACGAATACCATACCTAATATAAAGTTTGTCCTAAATGTAAATTAAGCATAATATGTATATTTGACTTTAATACTTTTATTTTATATATTTTTGCTTATCCCATTAAATTCCTTTTAAAATTCCACATTAAAATCCTATTTAACTCGAAGAAGAAGAGCGTCACCCAGATAGCGTTAAACGTGTTAAAGAAGAAAACGCCACTCGACTCTCTTCTTTGGCTTCAGAAACTCTGGCAACGCACGTTTCACGCCGATCAGCCGATCGTCTCGCGAGGATTCGGCGCACGAGCGAGCGGACGCTTCAGGAACTCGAGCCACTCGCAAACGAGTTCGGGACTGCCTCGTGAGACGAGCCGGTCCTCGTTCGTGCAGGCGTTAAGGATCTGATGACGCTAATGACGCGGCCATGTGTCCGCATATTGACGCTAACTGGACCGACCGAGAGGCAGAGGAAGATGAAGGAAGAGGAGAGGCGGGAGGAAGGGAAGAAGTAGAAGCGAAAGATGTGGGAGAACGGAAGGAGGAAAGAAGAGGTGCCGATGCCTCGCGGTATCGTGCCAGCAGCACGGAGGTAACAAACGTCGTCTCCAGGAGACTTCGAGGGGGAGGACGAGGGATCACGACGACGACGACGACGACGACGACGACGACGACGACGAAGACCGACCGACCGACAAACAGACAGACCGAGGTGAGGTGAGGTAAAGCCGTTTTCAAGCTGCGGAGATGATTTACCTTACAACTAACAATATCCCTCCTTGAGGCTCTGGCGGATTTATTAGTTCCCTCTCTCTCTCTCTCTCTCTCTCTCTCTCTCTCTCTCTTGCTCTTTCCCTCTCCGTCTCGGCTCCTCCAGGCTGAACAGTCGGGAAGAAAGGCGAGGAGAAGTGGGAGGGCTTCGTAGCCACGGAGATGAACGAAGATCGCTGAACCACGGAGAAAAAGGAGGAGGAAGAGGTGATGCTGGAGGTGGCGGAGGAGACGAAGTAGAAGAAGAGGCCCCAGGCTCGAGCCCGGCACCTCATTACCCGATAATTTACTACGCGAGTAATTAACTGGGCACACAAACGGTGCCACGTTATATACACCTGGAGCGCATGCGCGTACGCGCATGGACGAAGACGAAGAACGACGACGAGGAGGAGGACGACGACTCCTCTCGGTTCTCCTCGGATGCTGCGAGCCGCGCTGCAGCACGATCGTATATTACATCGGTGCGCGTCGTCGTGCTGATCTATTTATCCGTACGTTTGGCATGGCGCGCGTGATGGACCCGTTGGAGTTGCGGCGTACGAGTTGCATGAGATCTTACGTTCACGACCGCGAGCGACCATCGATAACTTTGGGTACGGGTACCCTTTGGTCTTGTCTCTCGATGAAACTCGCCTGCTCGAGTATCTATGTGTTAGCGCACAGCTGGGATCGGTGAAAAAAATCGAAGGATTCTCTACGGTTCCCGAATAATCCAGATAGACCTCGTTGTTCGTCGTTGAATAGAAGAATGGTCTGCTTTAATAGAACTTAACACGGATGTGTTTTGCGAGAAATTGGTTGGAAATGTGGGATCGATACCTTCGTGATAGCTCGTTCTAAGTGTAATTGTTTGACCTTTAAACCAAATTCGCGTCAGTAAGATAGGTCAACAGGCTAGAATAGGAGTAGAGGAATAGAACGAATGAACGCTTTAATTCGTCAGCGATACTTCATCTACTCCAGCGAATCCGTCCTATTTGTAATGGTAGAATAAACGTCGGAGTACGAGGGGTCAGTAGCATCTGTACTCGATGATGGGACGAGACGAATGGCTATCTCGACTCTACTCTATCCTAATCAGGAGTACAGGTGCTTCGTAAAGTGCTTTATCAAGTGCTTAGCCTGTAATCATAAAGTTTACGCAAACACGATTGCTTCTTCGCGTCTCTTTAGAGATTCCAGATACATACCCCTACTTTCCGGAGCTACGCGAACGTGGCTCTGTGTCGGCCTTTTCTCGTATTTGCGGCTAAATCGAGACGTTCGGACACCGATGCTCGATCAGCACGAGCTAGGCTGTTCCGCGTTCCATCATCATCCGTCTCGTGTAACGACAGAGTCCGCGTGGCCTTGATGCCAAAATTAGAGTTATCGGTATTTCGTTGCAGACTGGTACAGCGATTCGTTACGATCGTTGCTCGGTATCGAGTGACCGACGATTTTCGTCGTTGTCTGATTGGATGTGTGTGTCAGTTCGTAGCAACAATTTTCACGAAAAGATCATGCAAAGATCGAAAATCGTTTTTAGACGTTCTTCGTGAAAACGATCGTCTTTTGGCATTCTTACGAACCGTTCCTTCTCCGATTTTTCCCCCGATACGCGTTTTACAATTTTTCGCGTACAATCGCGAGAACCTCTCCGTCAATGGTCGAAGTCGTCTACATGCTAATCGTTTTCGCGAAAAAGAAAATCTCGGAAATTCGATGGCACAAAAATGTAGTGACCTCTTATTCTTTCTCTTAGTTTCATCGTACCTCAAGTTCTTCGTCTTTTCGAGACGATTTCTGTTACCGAATACAGAACAAAAGTTAATGCAAAATCAATAATAAAATTTGTACGTAACACGAAGAGGCCATCCGACCGATACTTTATATTTCGTTTCGTTCCTTCGAGCCTTAAAGTATGCATTTTAACTAAGGACCATTTTGAAGGTAGAGCTAAAACAGAGTGTCAACGGACGGTAATAAATTACAGACGGAATATTGCATTTTTTCTGGGACGGAAGGCAGAGGGTTGTTATAAATTATGTTTCGAGGTGGCAGAGACGCGTTACGACTCCGAGAGAAGGTGAAAGGACGAGACCATAGAGAAAATTAGAGGTGAGAACTGGGGAGGTGGTAAGAGGAAGAAGAGTTTCAAGGGCACGAGTCGTCGTGGAATTCAGAAAACGCGCGCCGCGACAAAAAAATTGCGGGATCGATCGGGCGTCTCTCTAAATGCGATCATCGTCGACTTCGTTCGACGATTTCACTTCGTTGTCGATGCAACGAACAGGGCAACCTACCGCCTCGTCGAGTTCCAAGATCGTTTCGAACGGGAGGTAAGGAAGGACGCGAGTCCCTGGTTGTCGCGTGAGCACCACTGCCTTAGGTAGTGTTGACCATCGACACGTCTGAGAGAAGGACGTATATCCTGTGCGCCACGCAGCCTCGGTGGAGTTCGGTACGCGAAGAGGGCACTAAAATAATAATGCCCGCGAGTATGGGGCCCTCCCGGCCGCAAGAGAGGGCGCGAAGAGGCGAGATGCGTGCTTAGGCCCGAAGAAAAGGCGGCGGAGCTGATTAGAATGAGAATGGACGTGGGTGTGGATGCGCGTTCGTGGTGCTGGGAGAGGAGCGAGAGCGGCATGGCGGAGATCGTTGACGAGGGAAGGCGAGAGAGAGAGAGAGAAATGGAGAAGCGGTGGCAAAGCGAGAAAGGTAGACAGAGAGAGGAATAAAAGAATGCACAGAGTGGAGGAGAGAGACAGAGAGAGTGGGAAGGGAAGAAAACGAGGAGATGAGAGATAGAAGCGAGCAAACTAAATAATAACCCCTCCCTGCGCCACCCCCCACTAGGTGGGACGCCACCCGCCCTCTGAAACCAGAAAAGGACCACCCGGTGTAACACCGAGGAACGAAAAGTCGCAGCAAGTGGACCCAGCTGAGCCGAAGGTGTGCATTTGAAATGGTAATTACGGACCGAAAGCGTCGATCGACGATAAAACCATTTCGAACGGTCACCTTCGATCGGACGTAACTCTATCGTGCTTTTCCAGTATCGACGAATACGCGCTCCGTGCGCCGTTTCTCGCGAGAATAGCGCGTCTTATCCTCGTGCGAATTTTATGAACTCGTGAATTTGACATTTTTCCGATAAGAGGAATGTTCACGCGTCATCATCGACATTCCGCTAGAAGAATTATTCGAATTTTCACGCTTGGACAAATCGTAAAGATTCGAGAAGAAGAAAAAGAAAGGAAAGAAAATTCTGTTTCTCCCAGTCGAATGCTCCCTCTTTCTAACGGACGCCTCTTTCGATTAAAGGAATGAAAAAAGAATGAAATTACTCGTTGTACCTATATATAATTGAAATTTGTTAAAATTACAATATCGATAAAATATTATTTCACGATCGAGAGAAGAGAGACGAAGAAAGAAACGATCTCAACTGCCAGCAAGACAAGTTAGAACAATTAATTAG
Source organism: Liostenogaster flavolineata (assembly GCA_025433975.1). NCBI lineage: Eukaryota > Metazoa > Arthropoda > Insecta > Hymenoptera > Vespidae > Liostenogaster > Liostenogaster flavolineata. The sequence continues at coordinate 764,776 of JAITYT010002364.1, read as the reverse complement.
AGCTATTGAAATGTCTCGTAAAAAGAAAGATAGAAACGCGTGTCTGGGCGAATCTTCTATGGGAACTTGTCGGTCGTCGGTGAATGGAACGAAACCGAGAGGTAGACGCGTCCAAGATTTGCCCCATTCCGTCGGCAGGGAGAGAGCTCGAATCGTTTTAAAGTTGGAAGTCGTCAAAGAGCGCAAAACGACGGTGTGTCTAGGCTCGGCCACGCGATCTTTCATCGCGGCGCTCGTAATTCAAAAGAATACGTCGTTAAAGCCATCCCCCGTTCGTGGTAGGCGCGCGAATATCCCGAAGCATAATGCCAGAATTTAATTACCCTCTCGCTCGAATCGGCCGTTCCTCGGGCACCGAGGCAACGAGAAGGACAGAAAGGAAGGTAGGGATGCTGAGAGGGAGAGAGAGAGAGAGAGAAGAGGAGAGAAAGACAGGGAGAGAGAAAACACCGGGCGTCGGTGCATTATGCATACGAAAACCCAAGAGGTGCGCGCTCATATGAAGGATCTGATTGAGTTCTGAGTAAATGGCATCCGGTTCGTCGAGCTGGTAATTAAGTATCCACGAGGAATGTCGACCCTTTCCGTTCGCCGTACGATTCGACGAAAGTCGTGGACTTTGTATCTCCTCCTCTCCGACTACGTCGAAAAGCGTGTTTCGTATCGTTTGACGCGGAAGCGTTCCTTCCAGAAAAAGGGAATTTTTATCGCGAAATTAGCTGCAACGGTATCGGTCATTTATCGTATAAAAGAAAGCAAAAACGATCGCTTCGAGTGGCCGCATTTTTCTCCTCCCTTTTCCTAAACATGAAATGCAACTTAAACGTCAAATTAAAAGAAGCATTCTCGATAGATATAATCCATCGTGTCCATCGAACTTTGATTCTTATTCGGTTTCTAAAAATACGAAAGAAAATGAAACAACGTTAATATACGCAGAAAAGATAAATAAATGAATAAATCTATAAAGACGTTTTTAAAGCTCCCTTGGAATTTCCTATTTTTTCTCATCGCCTTCACGATGCAAATGAGAAAAGAAAATTAATTCGTGTCGTGGATTCGTACAAACAAATAATTTCATTTCTTATTTAATTCAATATCGAATAAACTCTTAGCCGTTTCGACTTCGTAGGGATAGATATACGTAAAATATCGGTAGGTTTGATGTTACAAAGCGCATCCACGTCGGTGGACTCTTCCCGTGCTCCAAAACGGCGTCGATCTTCGGCGTACGCGCGCACCTCGCCGAATTAATCTCTCCAAACGAAGGAACGCGCACGTTCGACCATGATCGAGTGCGAGGAGCGAACGAAGACGTCGCTCACTCTGCAACGTAACCTTTTATTCAATTTCGATTATTATTTTTAGCGTCGGCTCGCGACGTCCCCTCGGGCCACCGAATCGCTTCGACGAGCGCTCCGGATGCCGATGAACGCGAACGAGCAAGGAACGAACGGAGGAAGCGAGGAAGAAAGGCGCGCGAGAGGAGAGAAGAAGAGAAAGAAAGAAAGACCGCCAGGGAGTAGAGGAAAGGAGAGACGAGGATGGCGAAAGAGGGAAGAGGAGAAACGTCGGTAGGCGCATTATGCATACGAGGATCCCGTAGAGGTGCGCTTATGAAGGGATCTGATTGAGTTCTGAGTATATGGCGTCTGGTTTGCCGAGCTGCTAATTAAACACCCGCGAAGAACGTGGAGCCCGACGCACAAGGACGCGATGGGCCCGCACACCGGTGCGCGCCTTTTGCGCCCCTCGTGTCCTCTTT
>JAITYT010002364.1:692190-704987 GCA_025433975.1 Liostenogaster flavolineata | reverse complement strand
CTCTCTCTCTCTCTCTCTCTCTCTCTCTCTCTTCCTCTGACGCTACGTACGTGGCTGTCTCGTCTCTAGACAGGCTCGGAATAAACAAATGCGAAACGACGGAATGGAAAATAACTGCGCGCTAGCGGAGATTGCCGTTCTCTCGAAGCGAAGGGCACCGTACGCGTATGCGACAGACTTGGGCGTGTGTAGAATCGCGTCTATGCGAGCATCCGCACGAATCGTAAGCAAACGAACGAACAATTGGTGAAGTAACACGCTGCCTTAACGGTAACAGGTGTATCTCGGCCCGGTCACGTCCATACGTTCTTCATATCCACGATTCCTTGATTTTTCCAATTTTTCTTACCCGATTTAATTCGTTTTTTAACCCTTTGCACTCGATTTATTTTCAAAGTTGTTGGGCGTCAACTTGTATTTATTTTTAGCTAAACGAGTTAAAGTAATTTACAGTGGTAGAACTCAACCTATTACATTTATTTCATTAATTATTATTACAAAATGTTGTAATTTTTGTAGTATTTTACAGCGTGGTACTTATTTAAACAATTTCCAACGAGTCTACGGACTGATACGCGAGTTTTAGAATAAATTAGTATCGTCACCTCCAGCGTGATATACGAGCGCAAAGGGTTAAAGAGCGCGACTCCAGCATTGTTCCATTAGGAATTTTATACAGTTTCATCCGTATTCGTCTCGACGACGTTATCCCAAGCGCCGTTCATCCTTCGAAGTTTTCCCGAATTTTCCTCCCGAAAACCTCGTCCCTGGTACATGCGTCATCTCGAGTCGTTACGACGTCGGAACACCCAGTATATGAACGCAAGACGGCACATTCGTAGAGAAATTCGCGCGTAGGGGATGTTTCGAACGCGACGATGTTGAAGGAGGAGGAGGTGGAGGAGAAGGACGAGGAAGAAGGGAGGCGTCGTTGGAGTAACAGCGTACTAGAGGAGACAACGACGAGAGGAACGAAGGGAGAAACAGGAAAGGATGACGAGAAGGACGAGGAGGGTGAATAAGGAGGAGGAGGAGGAGGAGGAGGAGGCGAGAAATACGAGTGAGCGAGCTAGGAGGAGAAGACGGTCGAAGAGAAGAGGAGAGGGGGAGGAAAACCGACGGTGGAATATTTAGAGAGGACGAGAATCGAACGCTCGGTGTGTGCCATCAATATACACGATCTATACACCGTTTCGTTTCTCTCCGGCGTAGGCGCATACGGATGCACGCACACGAGCGTGAATTCTCGTAGACTCGCGCCTATCTCTATCCGCCCACGTACGTGTAGCACGCGCACGTGCTCGATGCCCGTGACACAAGGAAGGAGAACGCGCGATATACGCGGTTACCAAAGCTGCGCGATGCTCCAGACGGAAGCTGCGCCCCCCCTCCTCCTCCCATTCGCGCCTGACCCACCGTCGCCGCCTTCCCCTCCTTCGTCCTCCTCCCTCCTCCGGGCGCGCAGCGTCCCGCGGAAGGAAGAGGACGAAGCCGGAGGAGGAGAGCCGTCGAATTTGCATACATACGACGTCACACGCGCGGCCCCGCTTTAATATCTCCGGCCACGGCTGGAAATTAAGTCCCGGTAACCCAGCACCGCCGATACCCAGCCTCCACCCGACAAACGCTCGCGATATTTCCCGTCCCGAAGCGCAGCTACTGCCTGGATGGATGACGCTGGCGGGTGGAAGGGACGAAGAGAAGGGTGGCGCTTCCAGTTTCCGTCGTTACTCGCCATAAACGCGCTCGGCGATGACGATCGCGGTTCCGAGATAAAGGAGAAATCCCGGCAAATATTGAAATTACCGAGGATGGCCGGTCCCTACGAAATGGACTCGGTTTTGCGCGTCGTAGTCGCTTGCTCCAAGTTTCGATTTATCGGTTAAAGGATTCGACGATTGGTTTTGAACGCGCGGATGCGCGCTTCGCCGGAAGATCGCGCTGGACGATTGGTCGTTGAAGCGCGTTTCGGGAGCGTTTCGAACTGGAGCACGGAACGATCAGTTAAGGTCAATCGGATTTGAGGAGAGTTTTAATCGGTATGGTAGGGATGGAGAAAGTTTAACGAATAGTCTGAACGACGACGCCTTCGATGAGAGGCTCTTCGACGTTCCGAGAGAATATTCACGACTTTTGTCGCGTTATAGCTTTAATAATTCAGATGACGTCTTTCGTCGCTTTAAATCTTCCCAATCGTCCTACTTAAAGTCGAGGAGAAATGCAGGTTCCAAGATGGCGTGCGAGCAAAGAGCACATTAAAAGATTTTCGACATTTATGAGTCATCTATTCTGGCTCGTCGAGCTTTTACATACTTTTCCAACTGAATACCTTAATGCTACGAACCGTACGCTTATAATTTTAAATTAGGACTTTGTTGGAAAGAAACTACTCGATAATTCATTCTCGCGACGATTCTTATATCCGGTAGATTTAGAACATCGACAGTTTTGAAGGAATATTCTCATTAAATCGGAATCGTAATTTATATCGTCTTAAAAGAATTTGATTTTGTTCGATCTTTGCATCAAAAAATGTAAATCTCAGCATCGATTCAAAATATAACAGCAATTTGACATACTTTGTATACACTTGATTCCTAAAGTACGGATGCTCAAACTACATACATATTCTTAATATGTGAACGCCGCGTGCGAGCAGCTTACACAAGCTACTCGATCCACGCTAAATCCGTCAGACTTTAGTCGAACTATCTCCTACGCGTCATGAAAATGTTTCTTGTATCGTAGGAAATATAGAGATTACATAGGGAAACTATTCGCGATGCAAGGAAAAAGGTTGCCGCTAAAATCCCATAAAAACGAAATCGATACCTCAAAGCACCGATAAGCTAGTCAGAGTCATGGGTGCTCAGGCGCAGGCGCGTGATGGTGTATGCACGAATATACCAACGTGTCTACGTACGTGAAGAAAATTCAGCTTGCTCTCGCCACAGCGTAAATTTCCAATTTTTCGCGATTTTGATCAAAATCTAAATCAAACTATCATTTTTATAAGTTCGAACGTTTTCATTCAACGCGGAGACGTAAAATATGCAGATTTTGAATGGCTAAAAACTGGAACAAAGCTTAAAACGACTTTTATAAGACTCATCGAGAACTCGAGCCTGACACGGCCTCCAGTTTTTTAGCCTCTATGTGTGTTAAAGTTCGCGATCTTGTCGTAGGGATAAGAATCGTCTCCCCGTCGGCTCGGTGAACGATTTAGATATCATCATTGTATCTCGATGCGCGTGCGAGCGCACTGGAAGATTGATTATCACCGCGGCTAATAACCTTACGATCGAGCAGAGGAGGACGTCGCTTGGAAACCTGTTCACGGACGTTTACTCGCGTAACTCACGCTGTCTACGAACGACGTTACGGTTGGCAAGGATGTCGGCAGTTGGTAATCGAGAAGAAAGTATGGCGGACGAATGGTCGCGACAGCAGGAGGAGATATACACGCGTACGATCTTATGTACAATGCGAGGCGATCATACGTTAGCTCTCGTACGAATTTTCATCCTCGAAGTCGACGACGAAAACGTGCTCGCGTCTGCGCTTAACACAGACGAATTCATAGATTCTGATTTTGAAAACACCCCGTGTAACATTCGACCTAAAAATTCCATAGCTCAAATCTCACATGAATCGGCAAACAATACCCTGAATAACGACGAAGAACTCATTGTTAGCACGACTCTACGTGAAAGACAGAGGTAACAAAGTCGTTGACAACAGAAGAAAGTTATGCCAGTGCTATCCTTGTGTTCGTGAATCCTGTCTCCGCTAGGCACGTCCTACGATTCGCTCGACCAGATCCTAAGCACTGAGACGACGAGGTACGTTCAAGTCTGCGCTTACGATAAACGAGTTCTCAGAGCCTGTTTTTGAAAACACCTAGTTAGACCTAGTCAGACCTAAAAATTCCTGAACTGATATTTCACATCGATTGACACGCAATGCCCTAAAGATCGACTATCGGAGCTAAAAATGGCTGAAATCCGCGCGGATCTCGCGACGGATCGATGACTAAGGCGACTCTGTGCCGAAGAAGCGGCATAGGTAGCGTCGTAGGTACCAAAGTCGTTGACGGCAGGAGGAAGTTATACCGGCGCTACCTTCGTGTTCTGTCGGCGGTCGCGCGCACGCCCTCCTCCGTGTTCGTAAATCCTGTCTCCGCTCTGAGCGTCCTACGATCCTCTCGTCGAGATCCTAAATACCAGGACGACGAGAACGAGGACGAAGAGAGAACATCACGGATCTCCAGCTGGGCTCGATCCCTTCGATCTGGCCGCGTACACGCGCGTCGCGCGCGCACACACTCGCGTGCGCGACACACAGCCGGATAAAGAGACAAACGCTCTCGCGCTCTCAAAGGCGAGCGCCGAGCGGGAGGAGGAAGGGGAGGGGGAGGAAAAGGAGGTGGAGGAACGATGAGAATGGCTACCATCGCCCGCTTTATAATTCGCGTATGTGCCTCTCCCTCTCGCGCCCTTATCTCTCGTCGGGATCTGCCGTGGCCCGAGCGGGAGGACCGTCTTCTCCTCCCTCCAACCCTCTTCATCCACTCCTCTTGCCCTTCCACGAACGACGGTCGCCTCGTGCTCGCTTTCGGCATCCCTCGAATGTATCAACGCGTGCGCCTCCTCGCGCGGTCAGCTCCTTCTTCTAATAGACGATTTGAATTTTTGAATACATTTCGGCTCCCGTCTCTCGGCCGGTCGCATCTCCTTCCGTTTCTTTCTTCTTTGTTTCCTCCTCTGCCTATTGCCCTCTCTCTCTCTCTCTCCCTCTCTTTGCTCTTTTTATCTCGATATATCTTTTTCTCCTACGCGATCTACGAGCCTTTAGGAAATCGTTTCTTCGATCGTTTCAATGTTCGATAATCCTCACCAAGTCACGACTCACGAATAGACGGTACGACGATAAACATTTTGGCACGCGGTGGTTTTACCAGAACGATAGGGAGCGTTCTGGCTCTGTCTCTGAAGTAATAATCTTTTTCTAAAGAAGTAATCGATTATCACGCTGATCCGATATCCTTCATCGAGAAGATCTCGCTCGATCGATCCTTGGAGCGAATAGACGCGTCGACTCGTTCGTTCGTTTACCTCGCGTGCCTTCCGCGAGTTATCGTCGAAAGGAGGCCGTCGATATCGTCCGCGTTCGATATACGTATACGCGCACCGAGTCCACGCGAGTTACCAACGAGAAGGAGGCGACGACGAGGCGAGAGGGGGAGAGGGAACGTACGAAATGATTTTGAAATATTTGTCGCCGCGCATAAATTTGGAGGCGGCGGGTCCGCATACTTAAATATGGACCGGACCACCTCGCCTTTTACTTCTCGTCCTCCTCGTATCGTGCCTTCCCTCTCGATTTTTTATCTCCTCCTTTTTTCTTCCTTGCTCCTTGGCTTCTTCCTTTTTTCCCCTCGATCCTTCCTTCCGTCCTCGTCCAGCAGCTCGTGCTGCCGTCGTTGCTGCCGGCTCTTACCTCACCTTTCCTTCCTTTTTCTTCTCCTTCCTTTGCCTCTTCGAGTTCTTCCTCTTCTGCTTCTACTCCTCTTCCTTCTACTCCTTCTTCTTCTTCTTCTTCTTCTTCTTCTCCTTCCTCTTCTTCTTTTCGGGTCCCGACCTCCATTGTCTCGCGAGCGCTAATAAACTATCCCGCGGGCCACCCCGCGCAGAAACCCATTGTCGTTATTATTGTTTCTGGCTTGGAGTACGGGGGGAACCGACGCGACCGCGTCCACCCGCTCGTGCGTTATGGAATTTTAAATTTTCGTGCCGATCGACGTAAGCGTCGTTCCCCTCCTCGCGCAGGAACGATCGACGCCGCGATCGTCCACCGTTCGGGACGTGCTCCTTCTTTTTCTCCTTTCCCGTAGAGACACGAGGAAACGCGAGTACGACGAGGCCGACGGTCAATTTCGTTCCGTTCTATTCGATTTCTTCCTCTTACTTTCCTCCGTGGAATTTATCATCGACGCGCCGTTGCTTTTGTTGACAAGCTGTTTCGCGGTTGAAGATTGGAAATTGCAAAAAAGAAGTCTCGAAATACACTCAACCGTGATGCATCGACAAGACGTCAATTTTGGCTACCAAAAAATCACTTGGACGAGCGACTGTATCTCGTTCTAGAAGCCGAGTTGTAGAAAGCTACGGTCACGAGCTAGACGGCATATTCCTCACACCTCGACCTCATCGTTGGTACCTAAGTATCCGGATAAGATTAAGTTGGTCGGACGACGACGACGTGAATGTCGTCGTACGGCGTGCTTTCGTAGCAGGAACGTTTGCAATCGAGTCACACTCGAGAGGATCGCGCCGGTAACATTATATCTGTCCGTGGAGCCTCGGGAGGGAATCCGGAAAATTAAGATTAGCAGATAAGCTCGTTGAGGGAAAGGGAGAAAGAAGGCTGGCTTGGCTTAGCTTGCCCTGGGTTGGCCTGGGTTGCGTTGGGTCGGCTGGAGTTGACGTTAGGTACCAACAGCTTCATTTTGAATACGCGCCGCCAGCTACTAGCGATAATCGCGCGATAATCGTAACGACCGACGTTCCAATCGCATCGAGAAGCGCTTAAGCGCGATCGACTCTCGACCGATAACTAGACGCTCTGGCAAACAGGATTCCTCCGACGATAATCGCGAACTTGCTATTTGGTTCTTTTGAAGAACCACCTTCGAAGAATGAAATAGCTCGATATTAATCCTGCTTCAACGAACCTGAAACAAAAGTTTTAATCATTGCTCGCACGCTGTGAAAGCTAACAGTCGACTACGATTCAACGTTAAACGTAAAAAAAAAGATTGGAAAGATACAGAAGTTAAATACAATAAACGATAAACATAATGCCGCGAATTTACGCCGATCGTGATAATACTTCGACGAATCTAGCAAAGGACGCGATTCCTGCCACTCGTTGATCGTATTTTAACATACTCTCCGTGCACTTTGAATAAAATAAAAAAAAATAGAGAAACGATTACGCGTTAAATACGACGCTCACGAGACAAAGATCTCCGTCGTCCTTGAGCGTCGGGTCCGAATTGGCGGAGAATTCACGGTCGATCGAGTTTAGGGCCGCCCTGTATAAGTAATCGCTACTATGTACACCTGTGTCTCTCGTTGCTTCGGTGTCGGCTCCGCCGACGGAATTCACGGTCGAGCGATGGCGAGCGAGGGCCGAGCCGATGATCGCTCGTCGCTATCTACGGCGCGGAAAGGCGCGGAAAGGCGAGGAAAAAGGATAAAGAGTAGCCGTGCGGAGAGTAAAACGGAAGCCGACCGTTGTCGCGCACGCAAACTCCTTCATCGCCGCGTTGACCACCGAACGAAACAGGAGAAAAAATCGAGGAGAAGCCAACAAGGAAAAGGAAAGGAGGAGGAGGGAAGAAAAAAGGACGCCGTGTGTAATATGAGAATCTCGTATAGTAGTGGCTAAGATCTAATCTGCCGTGTCTGTCCACGGGGGGAAACACTAGACACGCAGGACACACCGCTCCGAACGGTGCCTACCAAACAGGACCCTCGAGCTACCTTCTTCTTGGAATAAGAAGCCTCCTCCTCGCGGCATTCCGCCGAACTCCTCGTCGTCGACGTCCTCCGCGTCGTTGTCGTCGTCGACTTCGGTGCTGCTGCCGACGGCACCACCTCCTACGAATATCACAATAACGCGTCGCCGTCTGATCCTCCGATCAAGAAACGTCATCGACGTTTGGCATTACGATCGGCTTTCCAATGGTGTCGCAACGTCAAACGATAATTTGCTCGCTTTTTAAACTCGAGTAACTAGAGTAAACGGATGAGTTTAAACATTGTATTGCACGTTGAAAATGTTGCGAAAGTTGGACGAAGTTGAAATTTGCCTCTTATATTCTAACGCGTGTCATTATCGATACTTAATTTTTTTTTAGTGGTTTACCTTCTCTACTTCGTCCACTTGTAAAGGTTTAGTAAAATTCTTAAAACGTTCAATGCAGCGTGCAGCGAACTATTGCTCTAAAAATTGAACTTTGTCTTATATCTTTGGGTTTCGTTCGTAACGATCAATGGCTGGTCCCTCATCCGTTGACAAAATGTCGTCGACGACGGATAACCACGCGGCTCGAATCGTCGTAAATTACGACCGGTGGCACTGGAGGTTCGGTGCCCAAATGTCGCACGACATTTCCTCCGTTGTAAATAAATTCTTATCGCGTGTCCTTCCGCCTTGGGCGATTAAACGTCCTTTTCGTGACAGCGCCGAAGTGCAACAGCAGGCGAGCGTTTCCAGAAATTATCCAGGAATTCGAAAGACTCGCGCCGTCCTGTCCCTTTCCTTTCTCCGTTCGATCACTCCATTCGTCTTATCGTTGCGAGCCTCGAATAATTGTCAGCAAGACGGTTAAAATAGAGTAGGCACGCGAGTATCGTGTACTTGGCGCGATAAATGTTGATTTTCGCATTAACCTTTTACGGACCATCGCCGCATATCGGTGTTCTACGTAAATCATCGATCGATGAACTAATATACGCGTTTGACAAGAACTGACAGAACTGAAAAAAAAACATAAAAATAATAAACTGATCAACATTTTATTACTTTCGTCCACGTAGGGTTAATAAATGCAAAGAATCGCGGGGCAAAAGGGTCACAAGATTCGTTATCGAGCGAAAATCGAAGACTATCGGCATCAAGGAAGAGAAAATCGTGTCTCGATTTGCTTGGTCGAACGACAATCTTTGATGCACCAAAATATCGATCGACCTACGAATAATTGACACGCGTTCCTCTACGAAACAATAAATCCCATTCTAATGCAAGAAAGCATCTAATGAAATCAGCATCAAAAAATAAAAAATCACCCTTTTCTCGATTAGCATTGCCGAATGATCGTCTACAAATCGATCGTTATAAAATCGTGACACGCGTCGGGAAACGACGAATGCCATCCACCGATGCGAGAAAGAAGGCCGACGTTCGTCGCGTTAATAAAGGGACGCGAAGATCCCTTATCGAGCGATGGCTGGAGACGGTCGGAACCGTGGAAGGGAAAATCGTCGTCTCTCGATTAACATAGCTGAACGACGACCGTCTGGCGCAGCGGAACGACGATCGAGGAGAGACCACCACGTTACGTACGTGCGCACGTTCGAAGGGTTAGCGCCCGCAAGGTGTCAAGGGCGGGATGAATGAAAAGAAAAGAGCGATCGGTATCGGCGTGCACGCTGCTCGTCACGGAACGACCGGCTTGCCGTCGGACGAAACTAACGCTTCTGTCGTACGTCCGTTCGATCTTTATCGAAAGGGCTAATGTAACTTCTCGTCGGAGCGTAAACTCGCGAAGATCGTACGTTAGCTCTCCTTCCATTCTTTTTCCTATCTTTCTCGAGCTTGTCACCGTCTGCGATTTCGACCGAGCATTCTACAAAACGGTCTCTTCCGGTGCGCATTTCCTTCCTTCCTTCCGTTGCCTTCGACCTTCCCCTAGGAATATTTTGAATCGCGTGCACCCGTCACGCGCCTTTAACTCCCGAGTTATGCCTCGATCGATCGTACGATATCTTAACCCTTGGAAATTCCTTTTCAACTTCTTCTTGCTCTTTTTTTCTCATTCCTTACGAATTGTTCTACGTTTCGAGCGACTACGACTGCGTGCAATTTTTATGACACTACCAAACCTGTCTTCTCAACGAATTTTTATCATTTTTGTATTCCGCGTAGAAAGTCTGAAATAAAGTCTATTTAAGTTATATGGTTCGATTTCGAGGATTTTTCGATCTCGTAAAATTCATGTCGCCTATTCGTCGTAGCTCTGCTTAAGGATGCGCTTTTCTACGAGAAAGGCGAGCGCTCTGACGTCGATTGCACGCGCTAAAACGAGAATACGCGAGTTCGAGCGTGGACCTTGCCAAGTGTAGCGTCATACCAGTGCGAATGCAACCGCGTGCAGGTCGAGCCACGTCGTACAAGTGGCAATCCGGCGGAATGCAGGTTGGAATGCAGGACTCCTCCCTGCAGGGCGCACGATGCATTATAGAGTTACGAACTCCTTCGTTGCGACGGGTGGGCCAGGCGATTTCGAGGCTCCACTCTCTTCGTCTCTCTTCCTCTCGTCGTACAGCCTCGTCTCGTATTATCCTACTTCTTCCTTCGACCACCCACCCCCGCGTTCATTCATCGTGAAACGACGACATCCACGTACGATACCAATGGACTCTGCATTTGGTTACTATTGGCTTTCCGTTCGTATTAAAGACTACGTTCGGATTTAACGCATGCGCGATTTCTGTCGATGCTTCTTAACGAAGGAGACGTCTCAATAAGTTCACCGTTTCAGTTATCAGTGTGAGATCGATCTCGTAAAAATTATTGTTGTTTCACGAAGCTGTGATTCGTGCGTACAAAATTCGTGTGTTTTCGAGTTTTTCAATGTTTAAGTTAGTTTAGATTGTCTGGAATAAAACGTAATAACAAATTACTGCATTAGAAATCACCGATAAACATTTTTAACGTTTCTGCTAAATTCTATTAAAAATTTTTCATTAAAACCCAATTAAAACCTGGGCATGTGAAATACGTTTTACGTCATTCTTAGGCCATTCCAAGCAACGTTTCTTCCGAACTTCGTGAAATCGCGAAGTTCGACCGTTTTCCTCTTTCCATCGGCGAAGAAATGGACAACCGCACGCGCGCATCGCGCCGGACTGGGGGCGTTGCGTTCCGGCGAGAAAGGATCTAAACGGATCGCGATATCTGCTGGAAGGATCGAGCGAGCAACGAAGAGCAGCATTTAAAATTAATTTGACCGAAACAAAGCGCGATCGATCAATGAGCATTGTTGGCACAGTCGGACCGGACGACTGTACGAACGAACGCGTCTTCGATGGTGCCGTGATCGAGAACGAAGAAAGGTCGGAGACGGAGAGAGACAGAGATAGAGAGAGAGAGAGAGATCGAAAAGCGAGAGTCCGTGCGTGAGAAAGAGAGAGAAAGAGCAGAATGAAGAGAGGATGAAAGGTGTGGGGCGCCCCACGGGGTTTCGATTTTTGAATTTTCGGGTCATTAATCTCGTACGTCACCGACAGCGCCTGAGTGTGCGTGCATCAGCAACGACGTACCATTGTTCTAATTCAAATCAGTTCGATCCGATCTCTAACGCTCGTTTCGTTCTCCTCCTCCTCCCCCTGCCCTCCTCCCTCTAGGTCGTCTCTCTTCTTCTTTCCGCGAAAGGAAGCCTCTTCTTCCATCTTCCTTCTTTCCTTCCTTCCTTCCTTCCTTCCATCGTACACTACCAACGGCTTTACCTTCTTGCCCTTAGCCTCTCTTCCTTATCCTCGAGCGAGTCTTCGCTTCGCTCGTTTAAACGTCGCACTTCGTCGGTCCATCCTCGTCCGTACGAGCGTGCATCGCAGTCGTGATGTATTGTAATAGATTCATTGCCTGGAAGAAGGTGCGTTTTGCTCTCGTATCCATTACGCAAGATACGCTTATTCTTATAACAGTCTCTTCTCCTTCACCGGCGGCAGCGGCTCTTTCCCCTCTTCCTCCTTCTCTTAAATTACTCTCGTCTCTCTTCTGGCTCTCTGATCGACAACCTCTCGTAGTCTTCGTGCGATTCGTCGTGTTTCTTTTACCAGGCGCCGCATCGTGGTTATAAGAATTTCAATGGGCCTCTATGAAAATCGATGAGGAACCTTGACATTCGGGAGGCACTCTCGTCGCCAGGGCAACGCGGAGATCATTGAAAAACAACGATGGGCTCGCTATCGTGAGAAATATCGGTCGTCGAACGTTAAAGGCGATACGCGATTGCGTTGCGTAAGCGCGTTACGGAACCCAATGGAGATCGCGATGCAAAGCGGACGGACGAGGGAAATAGTTCGGAGAGCGATCGTTTCTTCTCTCTGCGACGCTTCTTCTTCCTCTGGATAACGATCGAAAAGCAAACGAGATGCCTTACAGAAGATGCGATCGATCTGCGTTCTCCGATCGGCATCGAAATTCGTGTTTCTTCTTGAGCCATCCCTCGCTGCGATTCAAAAATAAAAGAAAAAGAAAATTAAATAAGCTGTATAATTAAATTCCTACTAACCAACTTTGAATTTAAAATTTGGAAATGTGTGCCAAAAATGAGTCATCGGTGGATAATGGCGGTTAACAACGCGCGAATTCTCCGAGTCGATCAATTCCAACTCGTCTTTCCAATTGCGAAGAGAAATACGAATACCAACGACTTCGTTCCTCGGACAATGGCGTCAAGATGTGCCGATCATACCACGATGCATCGATACGTCTCGTCCATTTTGTTCTCGCGTGATATTTACATGAAGTCAGGCGCGAGATCTTCCGCTTCTTATCCGCTACAACGACAACAAGAAAAAGAAAGGAAAGATGGACGATCTTCCAATGCGATAAGAAATCCGTAAAGACCAAAAAGCGTATCGTTCGAGCGGAATGGACGAATCTCGACGATTCTTCGAGGTTCGATTGAAGCAACCCCTCGCCCTTCCGAAATGCGCGTAGGATCGAGGCGTTCTCGAAGGATGGACGTGGGTGCTCGATCGTGCGGCCGGAACGTGGCCGAGGCCTGGATCGAGCGGAATCTCTCGTTTCGTCCCGCGTGGCGGCTCACCAATATCCCAGCGAAGAATGAAAAATATCAAGTTCTCTCCGGAGGAAGTTTCTCTTCGTAGCTACGTCGAAACCTCGCGCCTAGAGACGAACGCGAGATCGACCGGACGGACTACCGACAAAGGGATACTTCTGTCGCCTTCCGTGCAGGAGCGCCGCCTCTCTCTCTCTCC
>JAITYT010002364.1:681595-692081 GCA_025433975.1 Liostenogaster flavolineata | reverse complement strand
CTCTCTCTCTCTCTCTCTCTCTCTCTCTCTCTCTCTCTCTCTCTCTCGCTCGTTCGCTCGCACGGAGTCACGAAACACCTTAACGAGTTTCTGGGTAACCGTTGGCGGTTTGCGTCCTTATCGAAATCCTTCCAGGAAAGCTCCGCTCTCTTTCTCTCTTTCTCTCTTTCCCTCTTACCTCCTTTCCGCGTTTCTCCGTCTTCCCTTCTTTCCATCCTCTCGTGAAACGCGGTGCTCGCAGAGCATCGCGATACGAAGAAGGCAGACGAAGAAAGAAGTAGGTGGAAGGAGACTCCGCGAACTCGGTAAGCTGTCGAGTCCTCGAAATTAACCGGTCGACTACCCGTCATAAGCGATGCCGCGCGGTGCCAAAAATTCACGTAGAGAGGCCAGGAGAAGAGACTGCTACCTCTCTTCGCCTCGTGGCTCCTTAATTCGCAGCCGAGGGCCCTTCCGATGAGACTCGACCGACTCGAGGCACACCGACGCGCCGGACGTCTTCCTGTCGCCCTCACAGCCAGGCGGGGCAGAGGAGGGATCTCGTTCTCGTTTATCCGTAATTTCATCTCGTCTACGTAGGAGAAAACCACGTGCTTGGCGGCATTTCGGCCTTATGAAAATCCTTCGCGGCTTGACGGATGGTTCCGGTCGCGTCGTACGTGATCCTCTTCTCCTTTTTACGTATCCTAGCTTCTCTCTACCTTATCTCGGAGTATCCTTCGTCGTCTCTCGCTCCTCTTTGCTTTCTTCCTCGTACTCGTCTTTCTCTCTTTCTCTCTTTCTCCGTCCAATACTGCCCTCTCTCTCTCATTCTTTCTCTCCGTTCCTCACCTTCACTCGCATTCGTCCATCTCCGTATCTGGCCGATGCCGTCGCTTTCCTTTTCTCGTTCCCGCCTTTTTTCTGATCGCGGCAGCCGATTGCGCGCCCGGATCGCGTCACTCCCTCCCTCCCTATCTTCTTCTCCTCCTCCACCTCCTCGTGGCGGCGGCGTCCAGTTCCTTCGGACGAAGGCGCTCTTGGAAGCGCGAGCGCCGCCATGAATGAGACTCGAGGGCGACTCTTGTAATTCAAATATTTGAATTCATTAGGCGAGATCCTCCCCTCCTCGCTTCTCCCTTTCCACGATGTCGCGTCGACTCTTCGTAGAGCGCGGTCGTAGTCCCTTCGTTCTCTTTCCCCCCTTTCTTCGCTACTCCACCCTCCTCCTGAAGCCTCCTCGCTCCTCTAGGCAGCGCGAGGAGGGCTCCGGTATATTAATGTCCTCCTCCGCCTCTCGCTCCTCCTCCTCCGCCTCCTCTTTTACCTCCACTGGCTCACGCCGTTATCCTCTCGCGAGAGCACGTCCGATTTCACGTTTTCGTAAGGCCACCGCCACGAGGAATAACAACTACGCGCTTTTATGGTCCTCTCCCTCCTTCCCCGCTCCTTTTTTTCGTTCCACCAGCGAAATTCGCCTTCGACGCGCTTCCTCGTTCGGCCATTGCTTTGATGACGTCGATGACGTCTGTCGTCCACTCTCTCTATCTCTCTCTCTCTCTCCGTTCCAGCTGATTTTAAGGCGATTCTGGTAAAGAATGACGTTCGTTAGTTAGAAACAACGACGGCAAAAGTGGAGTTAACACTTTGATCGCCAAAATATTGAAAAATGTCCTAAATTTTTCATTAGATATATACATCTTATACAAGAAAGCAAAGCCGTTGCCAAAATATGTCTCACGCAAATATGGGCGACGTGACAGTCAACGAGTTAAAGGACTTCCAGTTTATCTTCTCGCGAGAAATCAATCTCGAGGAAAGTTTCTTTCGAGTAGAGTCGACGATCGCAGAGAAACACGCGTAATTCGAATGGGTAAGAGCGTCGTTTCGACACTGGAGCCGCCTGTGTACGCTTCGGACGTCGGGGCTTCGGAGTTTTCCACGAATCTGGAAACGAAGAGGTGCAAAATTCGTCTTTTGGAAAATCTAAGCGAAACGCGACACTTTCGTAAGGACGATTCGGATGAAGCGGCGAACGAAGCGTCCTCTTGTTTTTCCTTCGGTCGTCGAATCGATTCCGGGGAGACTCTCGATGTTGACCGGGATGGATGATCTTGTTCCCCGTTGCTTCTTGTTCGTTTCAATCGAGTCGCTTATTTTACGAGGAGGAGAGCTTACCGAGGACGCGAGACGACTTCGAGTTACGACGTTCCGCTCGGAATTCGTCGATGTAGGTTCGAATCGCGGCGTATATACCTACTAGCGTCTCATTTGAAAGTTTAGTGCGGATTGTGCGCCGTAAGTCAATAGAATCGTGGCTCGCAAGGGCCGCCAGTAATAAAGCAATGAAATATTTAATCGAGAGAGCGACCCGACGAGAAACGTCCGTATCGGGAGCACCTCGACGATTTTCGACGCTCCACTGCTATCTTTTCCGTTGCTTACGGATACTCTCGTGACACCTCCGATACGAGGCACGTCATCCACGCGAACACGTCGCACGTAGTGAAACGCGACGTACTTCGTGATTTTTTCTTTTTTTTTTTAAATCGGCACGCTCCATACCGCCTCGCATCCACGCGGTTCCGTAATCTTCCTGCTCTTAACCAGTTCACGGATAATGGGTCGACTTACCTTCTATAAGAATTTAAACAAGTTATTGCCGTGAATACTTTATAACGACTGGCTCCTACCGCCGGCTTAACTACGCTGTAAAGTACTTTACTCGAGAATGGTCTTCCTTTCGCGACGAGTGTTTCACAAATTTCCGGAATGACGAACAAAGCGCGAGGCCGCTCTGGATGGTCCGTAAAGGTAGAATCTCTGAAGTTGGACTTATTCCTCTCGGAATAAATACGCGTTATTGTCAAAATCGTCGCAGCGTAAATGTAACAGTCGTTGAACATCGTGCAGGAGATCTCGAGCTTCGAAAAGCGCTTTTTTTCCAGACGAAAAATCGAGATAACGGAAGAAAAATGAACGGCGAAACGGACGAATTTAGAAAGAATGATAAACACGAGACAGTGATAATCGTGATTTAAATCGAAGCTCGAAGACCCCGACGAAGTATGTGAAAATTGGTGAAAAAAAACTTTCTTGG
The DNA here is from genome assembly GCA_025433975.1 of Liostenogaster flavolineata. Lineage (NCBI taxonomy): Eukaryota > Metazoa > Arthropoda > Insecta > Hymenoptera > Vespidae > Liostenogaster > Liostenogaster flavolineata. Next base: position 689,002 of record JAITYT010002364.1, on the reverse strand, counting down.
GAAAAGACGTCGACCCAGCGAACTTTACGATAAATTTGCGAGCGCGGAACGCCTCGAAGGCGTGGAAGGTCCTCGCGATCGACGACGGAGCGGAAGCGAAGCGAGGAAAAAGACGTGGAACGTCGGATATTCGGGCGCTTCGGTGCGGTCGCGTCACGGCCTCGTTACACGCGCTCGATACGTACGAGGGAATGCAATTGTACCGTTCTTTATGGCGTCGGACGAGCGCCAGGTGCGTGGCTGCGGGGCCGTTGCTCTTGTTTTAAACGATCGTCACGAACGACCGTAACGAACGACGACAACCGACGACAACGACGAACAAAGTCATTGGAAAATCTTGAGGACGCCGCGTAGCTCGGCATGGGAATTAAGCAATTACGTGCGCGAGGACGCAGCCAGCCTCCCAAACGAGGCGGTTCGACCACCGAGGACGAACGCGGAGTCGTCCGTTCCAACGATATCGACTTCGTGAGAATGAATCTCGACTCTTCCCTTCCCCTTCTCCTCCCTTCTTCCCGCCGTTTTCCCCGCGTCACCTCGACGTTATAGAAAATGGAGGAGCACTTAGCGCCTCCGCGACTTGGAAGAAAGTCCGACAACGCGACGTACCAACGCACCACCTCGGCCTTCTTCTCTTGGATTCTTGTCACGCGCGACCGTACTCGCGTACCTACCGGAACAAAAACGTTTGCGTAAGAAAGGATGACGTTTCAATTCGTCCGTAAAGCTACGTACGTACCGCTTTCGGCGATTGTTTCGGCACGGCGTCGCGAGGTACGTCGAAGTACGCGAGAAGAACGGAGAGTGGCGTGCAATTTTTCGCCTCGAGTCGAGCGTTATCGAGATAAGGACGAGGGAGATTAAATCGGCCGCGTTGAAAGATTCAGAGAGTCGTGGGCGATGCGGTAAAACCGCTTTCGTGAACGCTCTCCGCATCGGTTGGAAGAAAATTTTCCGATCGAGGCTTATCTTGGGAAATCTCCCTTTCTTTCCCGCCTATCTCTGGTCACGAGTACGACGAACCTTGCAATCGTGGAATCGATCGATTCGCTAGTAAAGATATCGGGAAAAATCGCGCATTTATTAGGTTGGTGCGTATGAAACATCGCATTTAAAAAGCGAATATATAAAACTCCATATCTTTTTTCAAAAGCTTCCATATGGAATTTTTCAAACTGTGTTCATTTTCTAGGGAAAAATCACTAGACCGAAATTTTTCAAAACTGCGCTGCACTTTTCTATCGTTAACAGTATTCTTGCCAAACGTCTGATTTATATTGCGTGCAGCTTTTGCAGCATCGTTACCAAGTTCATACTCGTATAAAAGAATTACACGAATATCGGTTGAATTCGAATCCTTGCGAAATTCAAAACGAATAACAAAATGGAACGCTTTTGAGAAAATCTTCTTTGAAAAAATATGACTCTGGCGATGGACAGTACGACTATAAACGAGGTTATGCCAAAAGCAAAAGCATGACGAAAACATGGCGACAAACGTTCATCCGACGTTACGCGAATCCATCGACTTACATCCTTCCTACCGCTTGGACGTTCAACGAGGTCTAAACTACATCGCGAAAGTGTGGAGAAAGCGCGAGGAAGGTAGTAGGATAAAAAGGAAGAGACAAAATCTGTGAAGTAGCGAATTCGATGCGCGGAATAACGAAGGTGAAATCGTCTCGAAAAAGGAGGATGACGCGAGCGAAGAATCGTCGGCGAGAGGAAAGGAGAGAATCCTCGTGGTCGTCGGAACTCGCTTCTCCTCCCCTTCGTGAGAGAGATCTTACCGGTCTCTCGTTACACACGTGCGGTCGTCTAACTACCTTGCGCTACGGGCAGCGACGACGTACTCCGCCGCCACGTGCAGCAATCTCCGACGTCGTATCGGCCCTGGGTATGCATAATAAATGAGAGTAGGCGGGTACGGGCCAGACCGGGTGTGTACACCCGTTAAACGCCGCGTTTCGTTTTCTATCGACGCCGGTCATCTCTAATTCGGTGCGGCGGTCGATGCACGCCGCCTGCCACCGATGCGTCCTCGTATGCATGAATGCACGTACGTAAGCGAGGGAACGCGAAGCTGAATGAACGAAAGCCGCTGACAAAGCGACTTCTCCAGAACGTCTCGCGTCAAAATCCTCTCCATTCGATACGAGATGAAAACGTCGTGTTTAGACAAATACGACGAATATTCTTATCGTGACTTTAATTAATTTCGTTGCTGTTCTTACATCGTCCGAAGGAAATTTCTGTAGAATTAAGAAATTGATTTTGTTCTCGAGACTTTTTTTAAGGACGATTTAGGAAAGGATGACTTTGGAGAGAGCACGAAAGTATGAAACGTTAGCGGCCTACGGAGAAGAAAAGGACGAGAGAGACGCGAAGAGGAGCGAAGGAAGCGAGCAGGGAGTCGCGGAAGAAGTACGACACGACTTATCGCGCCTTAGAAGGAGATCGTTGGGGTGACCGTTTGCGCCTCCGCGGAGAGACGCCGATGGCTCGTTCGGCGCTTGTCGTAAAGCACGAACTAATTTACAAAGCTCGCATTAATGCGCGGAAAGACGCATGCGAGCGGACGACCGGGGGAACGCCGAGAGTAAGAGGTACGCTTCGTGAATTTAAATCGTCCTGTTAAACGGGGCGCCGGTTGTCTAGCGGGAGGATCTCGCTCACGTATTTGGACACGTTTCTTTCCTTCGCTCGATAGAAGGAAAGGGAACGAACTCGGCGAGTTACGCTCGCCGCATGGCTTCGCGTACCGTCCAGTCCATAGGAAAGGCTCGCGCGCGCACAGGACCATTTTATATCCGAGCGTCATTCAAGAGAACAACCGCGTTACCGGTTTTACGTACGATGAAATATGCCGTTTCGAGGATCATCCACGAGCCACGTACGCGCGCCTATCCCGACCGACTGTTGCCTCGGCTTGTTTATTACGCTCTCGAATCTTAGTATTCTAGGAACGATCTATGGAAGTAACAACGACGCGAGAACACATTTTTCATAAGCTCTTAATACGCTGCTACGAAAATATCTCGACGATACGCACAGTCCTTGGCTACGTTTCGTGATATCTCGGAAATCGCCTTGGTACCGGCGATTAATGCTTACGTTGACCGTCAATTAACTCTTTGCACTGGAGCGGTGACTCTCACTCACCGTGTGATTTAACGTCGTAACTTTTTATCCTTCATAACCTAGTAATTGACAGGATATTTTTGATCGTTCAATAACCATTCTTAAAAATCGATAAATATAATTACGATTTCTGGTACAAAGAAAGTGAAGGGGATAGAGAGGAAATCTTATCGATCGAACTACCGACTTCGATCGCTACGCGTCATCCGAACGAACTATTTCAATTAAAGCGATCGTTTTGCGACGCGTTTGCGGCTTCGCTGCCCGATCGGCCCGCGATCAGAGTCGATCCCGTTTAATTTCGAGTCGCAGTCGGTACTCGTGCGCCTTCCAGATTCCGCGATAAGAGCGCCGAGCATTCCGATAGCGATGCTCCGTTAAGATTGTAACGTGCTCTCGTCTCTTCTAACACGAGGAACAGAGTTTCGAAGGAGGTGGTTTGATCGTTAACGGGTGAAAGTCGCGTTAGCGTACAAGCGTCCTCGCAAAATCCTCGAAGAGGACTGACGCTCGAAATCACGTATTTGCACGAGACTGAAAGAACCTGTCGGCTCTTTTGCTTCGACGGGAATAATTTTAACTTTTCGCGTCGTCCTTATTGACTTCGTTTTTCGAACGACGACGAAGCGAAGTGATACGTAGTCGTTTGAATTTGCATGCGTTTGTGAAACGCATGGATTAAATTGTACAATTTTCCAACGACTCTAAGAGCGGAAGCGATCATTCTTCGTCGACGATTCTCGATCACCGTAAAAAAAGTACGTCCTCCTTAATTATCCTTACGTGCAAAAAAATTAAGAATTAATGCATATGGATCTAAGGTATATACGACGTAGCGTCAAAGGTGCAGTATTTTCCGTGAAAGAAGGTAACGTTTAATATTCAACGAACTTCCACTTTAAAGCGAGCAAAAGTTCGAGATGCAATGAATGATAAGACGCTTTCCTGCTGCGCTGGCATACATTCTATATCTTACCTCGCGCCATATACTTCGTCCAGGATCTCTTCTACCTGCTAGAGTGGAGATATCGAGAGGAAAGGAGATATAGGGAAGAAGAAGAAAGAGAGAGGGAGAAAGAAAGTCCTACTCGATGTCGCATCGATGCACCGAGAAAAGTGGGTCTGGCCGTATATCCTGGAAAGATAAAAGTTTACCGCTTCTGGCCAGGGTGTGTACGTTCGACTGTGCCGAGGAGACGCGTAACTGGGAATCAAAATAATAAAAAGAGAAGGAAAAAACACGGGGACGAGGACGCTGAAGTTGGAGAGAGAAGAAAAATGCAAAGGAAGGAAGGAGGCTAGGTGTAACGTCCTAACGAACGCAAGAACTCTATGTTTTCTTGCTTTCGCGAGCGAAAAAAAATTCAGACGCGGTATACAAAAAGGAAGAACTTCGCCGCGAACATCGTGGAAAATACGATAGTACACAAACGTAACATTCGCAACGGTTTACCTTGAGATAGTTCCTCGTGACATCGTTCAACGTTTTAGTATCTTACGTACGCGAAGGATCCGCATCGTTATTTATACGGTCGTCTCTCGTCTCTCCCTGCTCACGGTAGCTACGCTGCTCCGGATGTCGTCCGGGTTGCCTCGCGTCAGGCGTACGTCAGCGAGCGCTTCGCGAAGACATTCATTCGTCCTTCGCTCTTCACTTTCGGTACTTCTTAATCATCGACACACGAAGTATCGACTTTCGCTCCGTCATCTCGTTGCGCATTATTCGCGTCATTTTTTACGCTCGATATTCGCACTCTCGCAATCAGGATTTCCTACGTCGACGAATCTCGCAGCATCTCATGCGTTCTAGCACCGTCGTCCCGCGTTTCTCACGCGGACGTCTGCGACGATAGGACAAGGACAACGGCGACGACACGGGGAAAGAGAGGAAAGCGAGCTTCTTCGCGTATCGAAGGAGACACGAGAGGTTGCCCTTGCGGTTGCTCCTGCCGCTGCTACTGCTTAGCACACAAAGAAAGTTCGAAAAGCCTCTTCTTGCTAACCTTTTTGCACCCCTTCGTCCCTTGCCTTCCCCTTTTCCCCTTTCCCTTCTCCACCGGAGCAGCACTCGGCTGCTTCGTTCTCTCCTCTTCTTCCGTCTGGGTCCTTCCACCGTCTCTCGTCTCGTCTCGTCTCCAGCAGAGCTCCTCTTCCTCCTCGAAGCCCTCTTTTTCGCTGCCCTCCCGCATGCTAATGCACGCACGAAGCGCAACTGTTCTCGCGGCCCTCCCTCCCCCTCCGTCCCTCCGGCCCCATCCTCGTTTATTTGGCCAAATTTGATTCACCAACGAGATCCGATCTGACGTCCCGATCGCTTCTTGTCCCTCGCCTCTTCCTCTCCTTCCTTTCGGGTTTCTCTTTCTCCTTCGTTTCTGCCTTCGCCACCTTCCCCTCCCCCCCCGTCGTCCTCCTCTTCCGCCGCCTGCGCCGACGTCCCTTTCCCATCCTCTCCTTGTATCGGCATCGTCCTCTTCTATCCCCGGCTACCGTCGCTTTTATTTCGCGTCTCGCCCTACGCAGGATAGTCCGTCGTCGAGTTTTTCTCCCGACACCGTTTCGTCCAAGCCACCGCGTCCTTCCATCCTCCTTCGATCCGGTAGCCCGAGATTCGACCGGCCGAATTAGGAGCTCGCTTTTTGGTGGTCGGCTGCCTCAATTTTTTTTCTCCACCTTCTTGCGTTAACGTGCGTCGCCTCGCAATCAGACGCAATACGGACGTTTCCCGCGCCACCTAAACGTAATCGCGATCGTATCCAACTTCGATCGATTCTGCTTTGTTTTTGTTCTTTCCTTTCTTTTTTTTTTTTATCATCGAATCTCTCGTTTCCTTGGTCGCAAGTTTCGATGCTCGCTGGAAATAATAGGCATCGAAGCAGGAGGAGTTTTAACGTAACGAACGCACGTCCGGGATGGAGAGAATTTTTCGCCTCTTCGACGAATTCCTTGGAAGCGAATCTTAAGCGTACATCGCGCTCGAAGTTCATAAGTCGGCAAAGGTCGTCGCGATGCACCCTCTTCCATCGGCAGCTCGAAGGAACGACGCGGATTCGTTGCTCGCCTCCGAGCGGCACGCGGTCTTGCGCGACTTAAATTGGCTGCGTGCGTGGCCCGGTATCGGTGATATGCCGACTGGTAGGATAAGAACGCCAAGGAAGATGAAGAAGAAGAAGAAGAAGAAGAAAGCGAAAGAGAGGAAGAAGGGTAAGAATAATAATAAGAAGAGAAAGAAAAAGAAGACGAAGAGAAGAAGCGCGGCAAATGCGCGCCCTTCGGTCCCATTGTCCGCGGCGTTTAAATTTGAATCGCAGGGGAATCTGATCGTTTATTGTTTAAATTTGTAGACCCGCTCTTAATTTGAATTTAAGATTATTCGCTGGCGCGTTGCGAGACGATTTGACTTGGTGATGGTCGCCAGCTCGCCTTCCTATGCCCGCGATCCCTCCATCCACCACCGTCACCAACCACCTCCCGACCCTCCCCTCCTCCACCTCCTTGGCCGTCCGCTCAGACTCGGGCAGTCTCCCCTCCAGTCGGGGCACCGCGCTGCTCCTCGGGCCCCCGTGAACCCCCTCGCGTATACCGACCTTCCACGCCGATCTCTCGCGATCGTCTCTCTTTCGTCGTATCCATCTTCGCTTTGCGCTCGTCTCGCCCCGTCGTCGACGACGACGCGAACACGTACGCGAGATCGTGCGTATTTCTGTCCTCTTGTTCTCCCTCTCTCTTCGCTTCTTCCTTCATCTGTCCCTTTCGTTCCCTTAGCCGATGGCTCGTCTTCGACTACTTCGACTTCGCAATTCACTCGTTTACGTTTACTCGACTCGTAAGCTAACGAATTCGCTTGCAAAATAGCCCAAGACAGCTTTTCTCCCACCTTCCTTCTTCTATCGTGCGATAGTGATACACGACTCCGTTACGCCGAGGAGACCGCAGTGTTAGACGGCGTTAAACTGTGCATGTCTAGCCTCCGAAGGAAATTTCCACTGGCTCGAATCGATCTCGAGCACGTGGACCGTAGACGCGATCATCGATCGCGGTGCTTCGAAGACGAGGTTGAACCTCAAAGAAGTAATTTTCGAGATGATTTTATAAACGATTCGCGTGATTCGTCCGATCTGTCGATGCTGTTTAGAACCTTGCTTATCGATTTTGGTCTATAAAAATTGACGAATTTCTCGACTTGTAAGAAAGAGAAAGAGAAAGAAGATAAGAAAAGTATAAATGTAGAAAACGAAAAGATAGAGAAAAGGACGGAATTATCGCGAA
>JAITYT010002364.1:656685-672797 GCA_025433975.1 Liostenogaster flavolineata | reverse complement strand
AAAAAAAAAAAATGAGAAGTTAAAATACACGCTTATCGATGCATATAAAACCACATCGTCCGATCGTAGTAGTACAACAAGATCACAGCATTGTTCGTGAAAACGGTAAGTACGCATCGATAAAGACAGACGCGCAAGAACAAAGAAGAAGTACGAATCGAAAGAAAGAGAGGGAGAGTAGAGAGACAATAAACGTTGGAATCGGTAAATTTAAGCGAGAATTTTACGAGATTCTAGCAGGAACTTCGAACTACCAGCGTCATCGACCGAGTTCGCTGACACTGGCGCGACGAAAGGGGATGGAAAACCCTCGAAAAGCGAACTCGAGAATCTCGGCTATCCAGCGACGTACGCGACGCATCGACGTCGCGCTCGACTGCGTCCACGAGATTTGCTCGCGCTCGACAATCGCGGGCTGTTGCTCGAGACGACGCGGCACCGCGTCGATACGCTCCGCGATAAACATCACATCGTCGTATAATGCAGTTTGTAACGCGACGTATCGCGTGAGTTTTGCGGGGATCGTTTTATTCGCCTCGAAAAATTCCAATTCGTCGAGGCGAAGAGGCTCGCACGACGAGGTACCGCGATCGAATTATTTGTTGGAAGGATGGAAGAAAAAATTTCCCGATAGAACCGAGCGCTCTGCATGTGCTCTCGACGTGCACGTAACTCAAAGGGTGAAATATTCTGGAATTAGAGGAACCTAAACGAACGTTTCGAAATATCATCAAGTCGGTACAAATGGAGGAACAAATCAGTCGAAAAAGGAGTCTGTTTGGATGCGTTTGGTGTCGTTTGGAAATTTTTTCAGCGCGTGTCATGGCGTAGCGAGGTTGTACAATCGGATAGGCTCTAGCCACGACAGAATATTAGGCTTTCTATATGTTGCAATATGTTAAACTCGAAGTTTTCATAACTTCGATCAAAAGAACAATGTATTAAATTTGAACATTTTTAATATGACATTATTCAATATCCTAGGATTTTATAAAAAAAAACAGTTTTTTTAAAGTAAATGTTATGGAACGATTATAAAATGTGTACACGAAGTTGGCGCTTTTTGAGTAATACGTATAAATATACATCTTAGGAGTAATTTTTTGCATAAATGGACTTCTAAAAGTAAAATTAAGAAATATATTTGTGTAAAGTAATAATTTTCACGTAGGCGAATTATCGAAAATCGAGGAATAACGAAAATACAAAACGTAATACACTTCCCCGTTCTCGTTTGGATTTCCATTTCGACAAATCTTGGAAACGTCAACCAGGAGGACGGTGAAAGAATTCACCAGAACATCCAGCCAAGAAGAAACGCAAGGAGAAATGGGATCCGACTATTCTGTCTGACTACTGCTCCCGGCTCAAAGGAGATGCCCGGATATACATGCACAAGGGGAAATCAAATAATATTACAGTAAATAAAAATAAGTATTCTACGAACTAAAATAAACTTTGTTTCCATATGTTTCAAGGATCTAGTACGTAACAGTGTTACCGATGTCGAACGTAGAATCGATGTATTACCTGGAAAGTAATGAAAAAGTAATAACCAATTTACTGACTAATGTTTGTAAAACTACGTTCCTTTAAGATCATTTTAACTATCTTCTAGAGAGGAGAGTCTTTCGTCCTCGAAATACTCGTATCATGGACCATCGTTAACGATTCTTACCACGAGAGAAGCAACGAGAGCACGAAAGTACCGCTCTCGTATGCCAGAGCCAAACTCGCATTCTATAACGTAATCCTCTTACGAAACGACAATGCCTCGACAATGGCAGTTCTTCGAACGATTTAAACATTTTGAACAAATAATCGCAACATTTTACTTGTTTCTCGTAGCAAGAAATTCGTGTTTGATTGCATGTAAAAAGTTCAATGTCAGGAATGATCGAAGCTTCCTATCAATTTCTCTATCGACGGTAAAACATTCTTAATTTCAACTCATATGCTTTTGTACCATACGTTTTCGATCGACCATGGATACAGCAAGTACAAATTGTATCCACACTCGAAGACACGAAGACATTATCAAGATCGTTGTGTCATATTCTCGAATCGTGAGGAATATCTCGAATCTGAAAAAAACTTTGCCACCTTTAAATATTACGAGGGAATTAACACGTGCACGAAATTGCCATTGAAAACGCAGAACTGTCGTTGGCCAAACGCGTGAAAACCCAATTGTCTTTGGTTAACATGGCGATTACCAAGGTACGAGAAAAATCTTTTCACGCGCGCCAACACACTTCTGCGTACTAGCAACGCATCGCATACTACGTACCAACGGTATGCAACGAGTGTCCTTCCGTTTCCTTAAAATTCTCACGTAGATATTCGCGTGTGCGTGCGCGAACAATTGCCGTATATGTCGTTGATGAGAAGCGTCTGGTGCGAATAAGAGAGACAGAGAGAGAGAGAAAGAAAAGAAGAACGATCGAACGAACACCACAGAGAAGAAGTAGAAGTAAAGAAAGGAAGAAAGACGAGCAAAATCAAATAAAGTATAAGACGCGGAGGAAGAATAAAAGAATGGAAAATGGTGGAAGAAGAAGAAGAAGAAAGGAACGAGAGGAAAAGAAATAGTTAGACTCGCGGAAGGGGGCGACGAGGAAGAAGGAGGGCGATGGTGGTAATGGTAATGGCGAACGGCGATGGTGGTGGCAGGACGGTTCGTCCTGTCGCGTTCCTGTGCACGCGCACGTACGTTTGTAAGTGCGCGCACTCTCATACGTGCGCGCGCCCACGTACGGGAATTCCAGTTTAAAAATACAAATGGAGTATCGAGCTTTCGAGATACGTTGCGTGCGTGGGGTTACTCGGGGTGCTGGTGAGCGGCGACAAGCGAGAAGAGGGGCAACGACGAAGGGGCTGCTGACGGAGGTGGGGAACGAACGAGAAACGGGGGATTTGGGTGAGCACGACGACGACGACGACGAAGAGAACGAGGACGAGGATGGCAGAGGTGGCGAGGGGTGGGGGGCTGGCGGTCGAGGACGACGGCGGTGGGGACGAAAGGGCGGTAGATATTTCAAAAATCGAATATTGATCAGAGCTGCCAATCCTACCCTCTGTAATCCGTATGTGTGTATTGGTCTTATACCCCTACCTGCCTCTTCTGCACCCTCTCCTCGCCCTCTCTATCTCTCTCTTTCTCTCTCTTTCTCTCTGTTACTCCTTCCGCCTCCACGCGACACCGTACGTGAACGCACACCAGCTCGAAACGCGAATCGTTCTCTCGCTTGTTCGTTCGTGTGTATATATCAACGATGAGAGATACGTCGTTCGTTGTTGCCGGGTCAACGACATGCCCGTACCGCCTATCGCTTTTTTCCGCGGTACTCTTTCTCGAATTCCTCGCTTCTGCGAGACTAGACGAGACGATCGCCGTGCGCCTTCCATCAGAGAGGAGCGCGTGTTGATTTTACGTTCTCTGGGGCGTTTGCGGACGGCTTAAGATCAAGCGGTGTCGACCGATCGCGCTTGACCGATATCAGGAATCATCGCGATTTGATCGGCCTTAAAGTTTCCAATTTTCCGAACCAGTCGCGGCTGCGAGACTTTTCAAGTTATCCATGGATCGATAATCGTCTCTTTATCTCTTCCACGAATTAGGTTACTCCAAACGTTAACGCGGTTCATAAGAAGCTAAATGCAGACACTCGCTGACGTCTAGAAAAATTGGTTTCACGATCGAAGAAATTAAAAGAACATTTTTAGCCTCGATAGAACATATTTCTTCATTTCTACGAAGACCATCAAAGAACTTTTCCGATTGGACAAATTGCGAGGCGCTCGATACGGATGCATGCTCAGGTTGAAAGTTTAGATATCCGAACTTTTCCTCTTCGTTTAGCATCGTTTTAGGCGACACCGCGTCCTTCGATTAGCTCGAGGTAGCGCCGTGAAACGAACTCCACGATCGATGGCGATTCGCGTAAAAGCAAGCTCGGAGGCATTGCCGAGCCAGGAGAAGCGCAGTTTCTAATCGCGATATCCCCTGTAAGGAAAGCAGACCTCGTCATCGATCGTACGAGTTCGTTTGGCCGTTCGTTAGACTCGAAGCGCTCGTCTCCGCGCGCACGGAACTCGAGGAACGAGCCGCCGGTTGACGAGCCGCGAATCCCACAATCCTGAAGGTAGGTATGGCCGTGTTGGTGCGCGCACGGTTCTCCTCGTGATGCGCGTAAAGCGAGAGGCGCACGTAGGTGCTCGATAACAGGAAGGACGCGGCGAGAAAGGCGCGCGTTCGCGTCCTTCCTATTTTTCTCTTCCTCCTACGTGCAGTATTTTACCTCTGATGCGTGCGAGTGAGCGAGCGAGCCTGCGTGCGCGCGCGCACTCTCGCTCAAGCACAGACGTTCGTTTGCTCTTTCACGAGGAGAGTCGCGCTGGTATACGCGTGAGGGCGCAAGCGCACCATTCCACGTGTCTACGTACGTACGTAGGGGCGAATGGGTGTGCGTGCGTCTGTCCGTGTGCGCGCGTGTTCGTGAACGTCGGGCGAGAAAAAGAAGGAAGGGAAATAAGAAAGAAGGGGTGGCTCTCAGATTACTCACCCTTATATATGGGTGCCGCGGGCGAACGAGGAAGAGAGTGAGTGAAAGGGAGAAGAGGGATGAAATCTTTTAATGGCAGCCATCCAACCCCTCCTCCTCCTCCTCCTTTTCCACCTTCTTTGCCTCCCTTCCACCCTCCTACCCTCGCCTTACCTAGCGCCACCCTCTCCGCCTCCCTCGAAACCTCCTTCTCTCCTCTTTTCCTTTCTACCTTCGTATCTCCTTTCGCCTTCAGTCCCGCGGCCTCTCCCCCCCCCCACCCCTCGTTCCTCGTCCACCCCTCGACCTTCGGTTCCTACGGCCGTCCTCGTATTAGCTATTCTTATGTCCACCGACGAATGCTACCCCCTACGAGAAAGGACACCCTTCGAGTAATCGCATTTTAAATTACCCGCGTAGGTGTACACGCGCACGACCGCGTATCCAGATAGATAGGTTCCCGCACATGTACACCGCCGACATAATCCGAACCGTGTAGGTGGAAATGGACGACGGAAAATCGAACGTCACTGTCCGCGACCGTCGATGGATATCTCGAGTAAATGTATTACGGTGAAAGGCGATCCCCTCTCCCAAGGAATTACGAATACAGATTTTCGTTCGGTCGACGCGTCGAGGAGCCGCGATGAATCCTTCTTACGTGACGTACGCTCGATCTGCGTGGATACGTCGTTCGGTAACGCGTTTGCCTCTAGCATCGATCAGTTTAGCCAAATATTAAGAGGCAATTGGCTCCCACCTTTTATTTCATGGTTTGTCGGGATGGAAACTGGCTTGTTTGGAAATTTCGCCGATTTTCGATCTTCCTCGAAGTGGACACGACTGGAGAATCCAACGATATTTGCGAAAATACTGGTACCATAATTGGAGTCCAAATCGGAGCGTCAGAACGTAAACAGAGCGATAAGCGAGAATGGCAACGACGCACGTACGGTATAATGTGTATATCTTTAATATCTTTATGTTGTATATTCTAAATTCCTTTTAAAAATTCAACTGAAAATCCTATTTTAACTTGAAGAAGGAGAGCGTCAACGATATTTGGGTGACGCGACGATGAACGTGTTAAAAAATGGCTATTCTATGATACTTGAACTTTCATTCGTCTATCGACGAATCGGCCACCAGTTCGTTCACCTCTTCCGGAAGTGGCCTCGTCTCGGAATATTTCTCATCGAAGACGAGACGTTAACTCTCTCGTACGTAATACCTCGAATTCGTCTCGAAGCGTCGAACGCGTTCGCTCGTTCGAACAGCGACGTCTTTTTCTTAAGACGCGCGCCACGACGAAATTGACGATATCGCTCGAGACTGGAAGAAAAAGCGCGTTTCCACGGCTTCCGCGACGCGTTCAACCAAAAACGTTTTCGTTCCTTTCTCGTGGCTGTGCATCGTCGTCGTTTCGTTCGTTCTTCGCGACAGCCTCGTCCTCTCGTCTTCGTTCCTCTAACGTGCGATGCCACGTATACCTACGTACCAGGAAGACAAAACGCCGACGTTCCGTACGACGGTGCAAAGAAAACACTAACAAAACACCCCCTTGGATTTCCAAGTCCCGTCTAACAAACGAGCCATGACACCCCCGCCTCCCGGCCGCGTATACCGCGTTCTCGCATAATGGCTCCGATGCTTGTGTACGTATGACGTCACACGAGTCCAGGGCAGAAACGCAAACACACCTACGTACGTATGTCCTCTCCTTTCTCCTCTCTTTGTCCGTCCCTCCCTTCTCATAGGTATATAGAGTAGAGACCGAAGGAAAAGCCGAGGCTACGGAGGAGAAGTAAATCCATATTTTACACCATCACCACCACCACCACCACCACCACCACCAGCTCCAACAGCCTCCACCACCTCCAGCATTGCCACCGCCACCACCGGTAGCCCCTTCATCCCAGTCTTCCCCACCATCATCACCAGCGGCAGTAGCAGCAGCAGCAGGACGCCCTCCCTTGTTTCGCCGTTCTTCCATCCCTCCTGGGCTACCTCGTTTCGCCCTCCGCCTCCCACAGCTTATATACATCCCGTTAAAGATCACACGCCCGTCAGGAGGACGTGGAAGGGTGAGAGGTCCGATCTTACTTAGGAAGAAGGAGTCGGGGGAGCTGTCTTCCATCGGACGCCTCCAGCTCGACCATTTTTTCTCCTTTCGCTACGGACGACGACCAAAAAGCGACGCGGACTACGTAATATCGAACGCACGTGCCCCCGAGCCACACACAGTGGATGACGCCTTCAGGCGATTTATGGGTTTGCGACCTCACGATTTTCGAGTACGCGTTTTCAATTTTCGGATCCCGCTAAATGTTTCGATGGAGAATTAATCCCGATTTTATAATAACTCGCGCACGATCATCGCTGTTAGCACGACCAAATTCTGGTTTATCCGTAATAACGTTGTACGACGGTTATGTATCCCAGATTGTATCGTGAAAATCGAATGCCTCCGAACGTTGGATGAGAAATACGACGAAACGTACGGGTAGCGATTTTACTATCGTTCATTGTTCAAGTTTTACGAGACGCTCCAGTTCCGTACATTTAGCAGAGTCATAAATCGATGTTCGACGATGGCTGGAAAGACATAAAATACAAACGTCAGTGGAGAAGATGATCGCAGGCGTTTCTAACCTTTTCCACCGATCGAATTACATCGAAACGGATAGAGTGGAGGAACTTTCGACTTTGAAGGAGAAACTTCCGACTCGATGGCCGCGTCACTAGTCAGGCAGCGTGAACCAACGACCGATCAATTACACGGGGATCAACAAACGGAATGATGGACGTACGGAGCTTAAGGGAAAACGGCAGGACGTAACCAAGTCGACGTCCTTCCGCGCTGATCTCTTGCGTCAATTTAAGGATTGGATAGTTAGAGTCCAGTGCCGGCTTAATCCGGAGTTAAAACACGGCTGGACACTGACCGATCGTCGTTTGACAAGTCGGACGGCCGGTTAGGCAAGAACGCACGGAACGTCTCTATCCAGATTAATTATTTGGTTGTCGAGTAGGTAAGTGGACCGGTTGCAAACCTTCTGCCATAGCAATGCGAATCGTAACGCGTTCGCGTCCAAAGTTACCTCCAATTCTTCCCGAGAATCGTCCTGACCGAACGCTTTGCTGCGGCGAATACTCGACGCTCGAATCGCGTGTTCTTTCTCCATAAAAGTCGATCGCCACTATTTATCAACGACTAGACTCTCGTATTTGTTCTTCAGTTTCAAAACTTCATATTTCTCACGCGAACGTCTTTTTCTAGCTATTCTCTTTATAAAATCGTGCCTATGTAATTAGATAAAACGTCGAGCCAAAGTCAAACTTTGATCACACGAAGAATCTGATCTTACGAATCAGGTCGATTACGTTAGACTGATATTCGAGAAATCGAGATAATATTGTTAATAACTCGTCGAAATGATAAATATTGTATCTCGAACGACCGAAATCCACGAGCGAGGAGACCGACGACGAAACGATCGTTCCACTTCGTTAAACTGGAATTTCTGGGCAGCCTCGTTATAAATGTCACGTAGCCGGCGCAATAAGGGGGAGGACGTCACGCTGAAAACACACATACGTATATATCGCTTCGAGTCCTGGAAATATTGATTCGAGCATCGCGGAAACGGCAGGACGACGTACGATAGCTAGCTAGCTAGCTAGGTTGGTAGGTAGGTAGCTAGGTAGGTAGGTACGAACGTAATAACGAAACGAGGGCGAGTGGGGTGCATACGTAGGTACGTACGTTCCTACGTCCTTGTAAAGCCGCGATCACGACATTCCCGTCATTCGTTAAAACCGTAAAATCGACGCTTGAGCTCAGGCTATCGGTCGTAAGCTTCGAAGATCAATAATTCGATGCCGATATAAATTCGTATCGGGGGTAGTTTCTCATCCGTGATGATGGTGGTGGTGGTATTGGTGACGACGGTGCTGGAAAAGGGGCAGGAAGAGGATCGCAAACACGCTCTTGGGGATGGGGTTGAAACCGATCGTCCTTTTTTTTTTCATCGATCAGCCTTCTCACCACCACCACCACCACTAGCACCACTACCACCATCGCACGGCATCGTCACCATCGGCATCGATACCAACGGTGGTGCATCGCTTGCCATTCGCGTCCCTGGAATCTAATTTCAGCGAAGCCACGCTGAGAGTATTATATTGAGAAAATATGACGTAACGTCGATATCCGCCGTTTTAATCTTCCTTTTGGCCGGGCGTACCGTCCCCCGACGAGCCACGACCGAATCGATTTCGTTGACCGTTAAAACGTCGTGAAATTTCGTTGCGGTTGCGTCGAACGAAGGAAATTGACGCCGCAGTCTTCCGCGATGATGCCGATCTTCTGGAATAGATCGAGACTCGGAGTAGTTTCCTATCGTTGTACCAACGATCGTAGAAACTTTTTCCGTTCTCGAACGCAAACTTCTAACTTTCCGAAATTAGACTCGAGTTAATTGGAGGATTAACCGAACTCGTTGCTTTTCCTATCGTGTCGTAATTTTTCTCGCTCGCTTTGGATGACGTTTTTTTTTTTTATAAGAGCAATCTTCGTTTGGACATCGTGCATCGTGCAGCAAGCACCAAGTTATATTACTTTATATTAAACTTTCACTTTATCATTACAGTTGCGTACTTTACTCTGCTTCAAAAACCCAACAGATTAACCGAAACGAAATCGTCCAACTTTCCTTGCTATTCTTCCCAAGTTAAACCACTTGGTATCTGCTAAGCATTTACCTTTCACCATGAATATTGTCTATTTTCATCTAAAATCTTTCAATCGGTCGGTACATATCGACGTAGCGTTCATCGAGATCGTCAAGATCGTTAGGCTCGAGTAGGATAACTTTTCGCGTCTGATTACGTCGGATCTTCGACGTCGCCGTGGCAATCGGCGTGGAAGGAGATGGAGTGGGAACTCGCCAATTCAGCAGCGACTTCGCGTACTGTATCTAAAACCACGATGCTTTTACCGGTAAATACGCGCGCTCGCGCATCGTCCCGAGATGTTTTTTCGTCGTTCGTCTGGTCTGAATGGTGATCGAAACGCTAAACCATCCGAACGCGATAGGTAACCAGACGAACGAATGTGCGTTCATCCACGTATACGTGACATACGCACGCACGTATGTACAAAACTACTGCTCGTCGTAATCCGAAGACCCAAGTAGAGCGACGTCTCGATAAAAATTGGTACGGTTTTATTATGCAACCCGAGCTCGCGTTAAGGCACCAGCTTCGTACGGATGAATCGACTCGATGGAGTTCCTCCTCTGGGAAATACTCATCGGTGCTAGTCCTGTGCCTTACGAAAGAAAAGAGAGGGAACTAGTAGAAGAGAGAGAGAGAGAGAGAGAGAGAGAGAGAGAGAGAGAAAGGAGCGTGGAGGAAAAGGCAGGACAGAGAAAACGAGACGAAGAAAGGAACGAAGAAATTTTTCCTCGTAGCGGCACGAATTCGTTTCTTTCGATCGCCATCTCCTACGCCATTCTTCGTCTTCGTTCTTCTAGTTATTCTTTGAGACGACACTCCATCGAACGTGAAAACCTGGACAAAACGATGATAGGTACACGCGAGCGTCGTCAATGATCACGTAAATCGTCCTCTCGTTCGTGAAAATACGCTGAACCGTTTGCGACGAGAAATTTGTTCTTCGAACGAAAGAAAATTCGTTTGAGAACGCGTCGATGTACGAGTTGCGGGTTTAAACGTAAAATTGATCCTGCAGAATATTTTAAACTAATTTCTTTGCTGTCTCTTAACCGAGAAGTTTATTTTTTCCTTTAAGGCAGGTAAATCTTTAAAAAAAAACAACAATTTTTACGATTCCTTTTCAGCAAACAAGTGTCTTTATTTTCTACGAAGTTATGAGTCTTGGATAGGAGAATGGAAGATGGCAGGGACTGGAAAAAGTGAGGAAGGAAACGCGACGGACAAGACAGGTAGGAAGAGGAAAAGAGCTTTATGAAAGCAAAACGAGAACACTACGTGCGTAGCCTATTTTAGGATCGAGCGACCCTCGAACAAGAATTCTACTACGAATCCAAGATTTCGTCGCGTTCCTTTCGAAGACGCCTGAATTACGTCGAGTCTATCGACGTATTACGCTTGTAAGAATTATTTTGACGCGTTACGAGCTGCTGGAATCGATCAAGTAATATTGAAACTACTGATGTACTTCGTCGTAAAGATCGTGCATGACTTTGCACTATCCTAATCAGTTTCTCCGTAACTCTAGGTCGTATAAATTGAATTCGTCGAAATGATCAACATTTTTTCCTTCGAGAGATTGTATTTCTTTCATCGACGCTCGCTTCCAAGCAAAAGTTCCATCTTGGTCCTGTCTTGGTCTTCGAATATTATTTCGACATCGAGCAAGTTATTCTAAACATTGTTCGACCGAGAAGGCAGGTGTAGGAGTTTCACGCATCCGCGCGAAACGATAAAAGCATGTCGGTCATCTCGAAAGGGTAAACCGAAACGCTTGTGTAGGCTCGCATTTCGGAAGTGCAAGGAACTCGGTGTGGAGAATTACGAGGTTGACCACGTAGGTAGATGCCCGGGTAAGTATCAAGATGGACGTTACGCGCGAGATAAAGGTGGCAACGTGGCAAAGAATTAAGTAAGATCGAAGGAGCGTCGCTTTTTCGTAAAACGTCTCATGCCGAGGCACGTAGGGGACTATGGTCATCCATAAAATCCGAAGGGTACGAGTGACAGGCACCCCTTTCATCCCCATTCCCTTCTCGCCTACACTGCCCGAATAAACTCCCGAAGCACGAAGCTAATCATATTTTCTAATCCGACGCCGTGGAAGTGGAGGGAACGACGGTCCGGGGAGAAAAGTGCCCGCGCGTTGCCGACTATCATATAATTTTTCCGACAAAAAGCACTTATGCCTCCTCGATTCCCGGACGTCCCTTTTCCTCTTCTTCTCCTCGGTATATCCTATCAACCCTCTTGAGAGTGTGTTTCGACTCGGAGCAAGAGAGACGAAAGACGAAAAGAGAGAGAAAAGTCGATATGGATTTACGTCGATCTTCGTGGACAAATTTTAAAGCGCTAGAGTTCGACGAGATGGACTCGTCGTGCAGCTGAATTTGCTCGAGTTCGTAACGAAGCTATGGAGTTTAATGTCGAAGGATTTCCTTCGTCGATCTAAAAACGACCATGAGAAGAATTAAACGATCTTATTAACACGTCAGGTCACGCGAGACAATTTAACAATTCTATCAAAAGGTCAACAAGTTTCGCAAATGTTTGCAGCCTATTAGCGGAATGTCATGTCAAACAAGAATGACGTCGTGAATCGATGAAAATTATGACAGGAGCTGCGACGAACAACCGAACGAACGCGTGGCGAATCGAGGATGAAAATGGGAAAAGGAAAAAAGCACGGAGAAACGTTAGACCCTCGTCGGAAGTAAATGACAACGACCGGAGAGAATTATGTACGAGTGTCGCCATCTGTGATCAAGAACGTTCCTTCGAGACTCCTTCCTTTTCTCTTCTCTCTCCTTCAACGCCACGGCTCGTTCGAGACGCGACCCACGGCGGCCGATTTCTGTCCCCGCTAGGTAAAACGGACGAGCATTTAATCAAAATTATCTCGGGGAAAAGAGAAACAAAAACGAAATCTACATCAAAGGAAAGTTCACCTGTTTCAAAACGTGCTTTGATACGATCTTCGAAACGGTCGTCTTTTCATTCTGTGTTCTTACGTCGTTTCATCCAAGTAAAACCAGTTTTTTCGGACGCGAAGAAGTCTCGTTCAGGTATTCGGAATGCCAAGGTGTATCACTTCGTATTGCTAATGTCTGCAAAGGTAGAATAAAATTTTATCACTAGTTTGACGCAGCATATCGTAAACTTTATCTGTGAAAAGAGACAAAAAGAGTATTCAAAATGACGATAAACGTTCTTAAAACACTTTTTAAAACTAGAACTGTCCTGGTCGAGCAACCGTCGGACGAAGACGACAAGGCTTTCGACAACCCCCTCTCTCCCTAACCACGCAACGCGAAAAGGTCAAAGAGTCGCGAGGTGGATCGTTATCCCTCGAAAAGGGGGAAAAAATTCTCCACCCGAAGGCGCGACGATCGTGGCAGTTGCTCGACAAAGAGGGCGCAAAAAACGAGTAAAAACGTCAACCCTCGAAATAAAGGCAACGTAGACTCGTGCTTCGTAGAATTACCACGAAACATGGAGGAGGAAAGCAGAAGAAGAACGATCAAAAAAGGCACATAGATGAAAGAAACCTAACGAACGAAAAGACAAGGATAAAAAATGAAAAAAAAATGTGTCCGAAGGGTAGATAGAAATTAAGTCCAGTCTCTCGTTCATGGCACCCCTGAGAAACGACACCTTCTGCCTCCACATTCTTCTCGTTCTGTTTGCTTTCTACTTTCAACGATGCTCCATCTTTTTTTTTCTTCTTCACTTTTTCATTCGCTTCTTCTTCTTCTTCTTCTTCTTCTTTTGATCATCATCTTCTTCTTCTTCTTCATCTTCCATCGTCGCTATTACCACTGCTTCTTTCTCGGCTCCTTCTTCGACATCTCCGCCTCGTCGCTCGCTGGATTCCGAAATAAGCTTTGCCCCTCTTGGTTTGCAGCCGCCCCCTACCTCCGCTCCCGCCCCTAACTCGGCGCTCACCGCGGCTCGAGCGAAAGGACCTTTCCGCGCGAGAGAAGACGCGCGTACCCGCGTACTCATACCAGTCCAACGAGCGGCGTAGACGCCGTCGGTGTGTGCGCGCGTTCGATCCTCGAGAAGGGTGGTGGACCTGCGCGCGAGGGGTAGGTGGTACCAAAATGGCCGAGGCCACACCCACGAGCTCGCGGTGGGGGCGATCGAGGGGAATATCGCGAAGGTGGGAAATGGTGCGAGCTGGACTGGGACCTGCACGTGAAGAGGCGCCGTTTGGGTGTGCGTGGGCTCGTATGTACGCGCGCTCGTGCAATCGAGAGCTCGTGGTGGGAGTGGAGGATAAATACGGAGGAGGTTGGGAGTCGTGCGACGCTGAGAGAGAGAGAGAGAGAGAAGGAGGAAGCTGGAGGGAGAATGCATACGGCGGAGTCCATGTAACCTCGGAGATGCTCGGAGTGGGAGGACACGGACCTGGGCATACCTATGCGCCACTCGAAAGGTGTGGCTCGATCTCTCTCCCCGCCAATTAAATCGGATAATTAAGAGGATTAATTAGCCAGGCGTTAATTACCATCTCCAGATTCGTTCTAGTGTCGTTCATTGATCGACACGTCGACGATCGAGTTTGGCCTTTTAGCACTGATCGTTTTCGTCGTTCGTCGCTCCGTAGCGGCCATACTTTTGCCCTCGACACCGATCGAATAACCGTGGAACGCGTTTCCCATGTTTCCACATGGATGTTGGAAGTCGATCCTTACGAAGCGATCCTCGTTTTCCAAGGGACGAATATTAGCTTACCCACGCACGCGGAATCACGATCGAGGCTGCTTTGATCGTGTTTTTTCTACTGGATACATCGTTCTTGCATGAAATTGAGATCG
Organism: Liostenogaster flavolineata; assembly: GCA_025433975.1. Classification (NCBI taxonomy): domain Eukaryota; kingdom Metazoa; phylum Arthropoda; class Insecta; order Hymenoptera; family Vespidae; genus Liostenogaster; species Liostenogaster flavolineata. The sequence continues at coordinate 658,696 of JAITYT010002364.1, read as the reverse complement.
AACGTGCATCGAAATGAGATTATCCGAGACGACTGTAAACCAGTTTCGGTATCTACGTATCCGACGTGATTCCTGTAACTCCTGCTTTAGGGTTAGGGAAAATTCAACGAAGACACGTTTTTGTAGCGTCGTTTGATCGAAACCTGATCGGAACTTGGCCGAAAGAACCGATGATATTAACCGTTCCTAGCGCAACGATTGGGATTGTTGGTCGAGTGTTAGTTAATTTCCTCTTGATACCTGCAATTCGAAGGATGCGATTTTCTTTGGATCGACGTAATTCACGCGACGCTGGACGACGCGTCGATAAATTGCAAACTTCTGCGCGTACTTTTCCGTTGTTGCCGCGAGACGGAAGTGTCTCGACACGAGGAGGGAAAAAAGCAAGATAGGAAACGATCAGCAAACGCAATGGAAGATCTGGAAAGATCGCAACGACGATCGAACGGTCCGACGAATCATCCATCTCTCTCGTTCGTGTAAGAGAAAGCGAGACGAGACCATGCAGATTCGATCGATCCGTTGCGAACTCGCCGTAGCTCGAAATTCCATCGTGCGCCGTGAGACTTCCTTCGAGGGACGGAGTGTCCTTTTTTGTCGCCCTAAATGTCCACCCTCCTCCTCCCGGCTGGGGCAGGAAAAAAGGAAAACGGACACGGGAAACACGCCTGCACGGATGTAGCGTACGTGGAGGAGCGCGCGTCTGCGTGTGTTATTTTTTCCGAGGCATTAAGCTCGTTTCCCCGAGGGTAGCACGAGGGACGCGACGCTCGTTCCTCCGATAGGGAACGAGGCATAGTTTAGTTTAAGGATTCCGCGCGTAGCCGCCCAGTCAAGGAGCACGCTCGATGTCGTTCGTCTCGAAGGGCTCGTCTCGTCGAATTAAAACGACCTTCCGAATCGACAATGATCCTACGGCTCCCTACTTCGGGGATCTTTGAAGAAACGCGCGACTTTCTCTCGTGATTCTCTCGAGATCGATTCTCGTAAAATCGACGAGCTCCAGTCACGACCGAAGAAACTCTAACGCAAGAAGTCGTGCATTGGCCGACCAACTTAGTTCGGTTACCACTGACTACTTCCTGCATTTAATCGTTACTCCATTACTGTTGATTCGCGTTGATTCGTTGTAACTTGGGTCGAGTATCCACGAGTCGATTGGTCGACGAACTTGGAATGGAATTAGGATTGTCATCTAAATATCTTAATCCGCCGCTGAGGTATCAAGATTCGGTGTAATTCGACCAAAAACCGAAGATTATTCATCGGTTCGAGCGATTTCGCAACAAAGTCGTAATAATGCGATGCTAGTCGTCCTTGGACGACTCCTTAGAATCCTAAAGGCGGCCAATGAAGTTTGGCACAACGAATCGAGTCGGCCGACTCGACGTTGTTTCGTTGTCACTTACTACTTCGCGACTCCTAATCGTTGAAACGAACTACTGACTCGCACGGACTCGGTAACTTAGGAACTCGATCAGGATCGTAAACTCGCCGTAATATCGCAACTCGATGTAGCGAGTCATTCATGCACCAAAGAATCGCTCGTTTGGACAGTCGAACTATTCGTGATTACAGAACTCTACAATTCTATCTAATGTATCGAAAGTATGCGTGACGTTATCGAAACAAAGCCGTCATAATGCGATGACAGGTGCCATTAAACGACTTCTTAGAATCCCAAAGGCGGCCAACGAAGTCCGCGCATTAGACGATCGACTCTGACATATCGAACGGTAACCACCATTCGGTTCCTTGAGTCGTCTTGCCCGTTCTTCGAAGACTCGTTGGTGATCCGTGTCGTAACGCTACTATCGCTTCCTTCGTAGCCATCGACATCGTTCTTCTCGTAGTCTTCGTCGTTGTCGTCGAGAAAAAGACAGACTCGATTTCCATTCATTTATTTTCACCGCCATTTCACTGATTGCCACCGCTCCTTCCCCCCCTCGGTATACCTCTACTTTTACCGCCTGGCCCCTGAGGGTCTTTCCTTCACTCTAATTCCTGGCTT
>JAITYT010002364.1:624483-643552 GCA_025433975.1 Liostenogaster flavolineata | reverse complement strand
CGGAGGAGAGAGAGAGAGAGAGAGAGAGAGAGAGAGAGAGAGAGAGAGAGGGAGATTCTCCTTTTTGTCATTACGATGGAGAATCTTCGGAGGAAGACAGAGTCGTGTCCTTCGAAGCGCGAAGTCGTATTCGCGCGCCTACAAGCATTTTATCAAATAAAAATAAAGGCTTGGTCGTTTCGAGTCGTCGATATCGAAATTGACGCGAAGCGTCACGTGAGGCAAACGACGAAGAACACGATGGAATGGAACAAAAAAAAATAATTAGTCCGTTCGTAGGAACGTTTCGTTTCGATGATCGCTTCGACGTCGACGGAGGAAAGAATGAAAGAGCAGACGAATTATGCGAGACCGAGAGACGAGTAAAATCACAAAGCTACAAAAAGGAAAGGAAGGAAGAGAGAATAGCGCGGTACGATGACCGTATTATTCAACGGTACGGCGAAGCTTTTAAAAGTCTTAAGAATGTTCGCGTTTCGATCGAAAACAAAGAGGACAGGGACGAGAAGGAAAGGAAGAAAAACGTAGGAAGGAAAAGAAATTAAAGAAAACATGGCGAGAGCCGAGGCGAACGAAGAAGGCGAAGGAACGACGTTAAAATCGACGTGGGAAGGGCGAGCGGAAACGCGAGTACGCGATTCCAAACTTAATTCCTCCTCGATCCGAGCCATTAAACCGTGGCCGTGGTCGTGCTCTCGGTTCTTCTCCTAACTTTCGGGTGATAATGCGAGTTCGACGGTGCCTCGACGCGAACGCGTCCATCGAATTAATAAAGCGACAAGGAAGAACAACGAGTGTGAGAGGAAAAAAGAAACGAAGTTAACGTCGAACGTTATATCGAGACGTAGAAAAAGTCGATCAATCGATGTGAGCACCAGGGAGGACGAGGAAGAGGAGGAGAAGAGAGACGAGGCAACCACGAAGAGTAACGTTAATAATTATGTTAATGTCGTGACGTAAGAAACTTGGCCGAGAGAATCGCCGACGAAGACAGAGCGAGGAAAAGAAGGCCGAGAAAAGAAGAACGAAAGAGACGGAGAAAGAGCGAGAGACGCAGGAAGGATGAGACAGAGAAAGAGAGAGAGAAGTGACCATCGACGTAAGAATATCTCCTTAGAACCCCTCTTCTCCCCTCTCCTCACCCTTCCTGGTTGGGCTGCCACGAGCATGGAGTGGGTGGGGGTGGACCTTCGCGTATTTTTATCAATATCTCGCGAGCTACGCTTGCGCAGCATCCAGCATCCCTTCCGACGAACCCTCGAGGTTCGCACGCAGACACGAAGCGAAACGACGACGACGACGACGACGACGACGACGACGACGACGACGAGGAGAGAACCGAGACGTACCGAGAGAAACGGAAAGAAAGGGACAGGGACGAAGGCGGAGAGAGACAGAGACAGAGAGAACGACGCACGATAAGGAAACGAAAGAGAGAAAAGGAACGAGAGAAGCATCGCCGCGAAGGAACGAGAATCGAAGGAAGATAGAGACCGGTACACTTGCACGTGTGTCCAAGCTCCTCGTAATGAGTGTGTGCATCGTGAACGGGCGTATGGGTGAACGGTGGGGTCGGCTAAGGACCCCTTCTCCCTTGCCGGGACAAAATGGAGCCCGCTTATGCTCCGCCGCCACTGCAAAGTGCATCCTTTTCCAGGATTCCTCTCTCGGTGTCTCTCTCCCTCGCGGTACTCCTTCTTCGCTTCTTCCTCTTCCTCCACAGTCGCATTCTCCTCCTTCTTCTCCGCCTTCTCTTTCTCTCTCCTTAGCATTCGCCGACCGCATCGTACTCTCTTCCTCTCGGTATCCTCTTCTGTACTTTCTTTCTTTCTTTCTTTCTTTCTTTCTCTCTCTCTCTCTCTCGCTCTCACTCCTACCTGCGAACTCCTTCCGCGAGGCGCAGGTATTCCCTCATGCGAATGCAAAATCGCCGGAGCTCCTTGGGATAATTGCTGCTCCGGGACTCCGTTCCCGGACGCGAGTGTATCTCAAGTGCTTCGAGAAAACCTTTATTTTCCGATCGAGAAGACCGGCCAAGACGGTTCGTCCTTCTTTCGTAAACGGGTACCTTTCGATGGTCGCTCCTGCGGCACGCCTACTCGACCTACGCAATTACGTATTTCCGCGAAGGCGAACGCGACCTCGTGGAACGTGGAAAATTGCCTATAAGGCGACTCCGGCCGTTTCGTCGCTGAATTCCAGACGATATCGTTTCTGAAACCCTTCTAAGTTTCAACATTTTCGATGGTCAACGTCTAACGCCGATAATTTCGATCTTAGAAATTAATTTCTTCGTACGCGATACGTGTCGACCTCTCGACGATGCCTCGACGCAATTTCAACCGTTACATCGATCACAAAGGTACGATCGAATACCGGTTTTGTCGGTGGATATTCTCGACGCCTGTAATAACTTACGAAAACTTTTCACCTCTTCGCGAAAACACGCTTTACGATCAAAATGACTCCTCGTTCAACGGCATGGTATTTTCTCCTTGGCCGATGAATATCCGAGGAAGACAGGGCGCGACTGGCCGTTCGAACTTCCTCGTCGACGTCTTTAAAATTAACTTTCGAAAATACGCAAGGTGACTTTCCAACATCCGACGCCTCGTTCTTTGCTGCATCCACGAAATTTTAATTATGAATCGAGCCGCGTCTTTGGACCTTATTTATCGTCGTCGTGGTCGAGCGGAATTTGATTTACCGCCTCGAAAAGTTGCGTGGCTTGGCCTCTCCCCCTCGTGATCCCATTGGACTCTCGACCAGCGCAGAATCGCCTCTTATTTTCGTCTCGGATGAACGAAATAACCGAAGCTTTCTCTCGTCGAATTCGAAATTACTCACCGTGGCGCGATGCGACCTTTCCTACGACTGATCGATACTCCGACTCGCCTTATTTACTTACGATTCGCACGTGCAATGTACTTCGTTCGACGTCGTTAACGCACCTTTCTAATTATCCTCGAGCATCCATCTCTGTCTCTCGCTCCTTCTCTCTCCTCTCTCCGTTTCCTCTCTCAGGACGAGCCTGCTCGGCCGAAATTATCTCGTGAATCCTCGAGTTACGGGTGTCGGTGTACCCTGGAAATTGCGTTTCCTCCTCGATGATACAACGCGGATATATCAAGCAAATATCTACCTCTCTCTCTCTCTCTCTCTTTCTCTCTCTTTCTCGCACGGTCGATCTCTCTCGCAGACTCCTCCTTACCCCGACCCCTCCGGCATCTTCGCGGCTTCCCCTCCTCGCCTCCCACGAGGAACTTGCCGCTCGCGAGAGATAGATATTATTTTCAACGGCACGGCGCGTCGAGAAAGGATGAGTCGAGGCGCGAAGGGCTGTGCGCGCGCTCGCGCACTCTCACGACTACGGCGACGAAAAGCTGGTGGCTTGGCTGTTTTGCAGCGCGAAATACCCTCCATTACACCATGGGCGTCGTATATAAGAGATTATTTTTCTTTTCTCTCGCCTTTACCCTCCTCGACCATTTTCCCCGCTGGTCGTTTTCCCTCTTTCTCTCTTTCCCTCGCTTTCGCGCTTTTTTTCCTTTCATCCCCTCCTCTCTCCCTCTCTGCCAGCCTGCCAGGCTGCCTGGCTGCCTTTCGTCGTAGGAGAAAACGTCAGGCAGCCAGCAAGTCTCGAAAGGGGAGGCGAGAGGGCGACGATCGTCGACTGCCTTCGCAACGATAAAAAATACGGGAGAACGCGAGGCGGTCCCCGCGGTTTCTCCTTTCTTCTTATCTTCTTCTTCTCGTTTTATTCTTACTCTTTTTGAAAAATGAAGGGAAATTAGCTCGACGACACGTAGCGACTAGAAGCGAGAAGAGTCGCGGGAACGAAAACGAGGAGGAACGAAACGAAAACGATCGTGATTCTAGAAGGAAGGAAATATGCGGACCGTGAGAGGAGAGAGAAGACGCGGAATCGCGTAGGAAGGGGCCGGGACTAACGACAAACGAGTTCACGACTCGTTCGCGAATGTTTTAATCTCGAGGGAACGTAGGGAGCCGAAAAAAGCGTTTTCTTTTTAATGGAAGGCCGGAAAGTCGGAGGGTGAAAGGCACGAAAGGACGGATCCTTGTCTTTCAGCCTCGAGAATTTTTCATTTTGCTTCTGGAGTAATCGAAGCGTCCGACCGATATAAGACGAGATGGACGACCACGAGGACGTTTCGCGTCCACGTCGAAACCAACTCCGAGAAATTAGACGCTTTTCAAGGAAATGATTTTTTTCCTTTTTGTCGCGACGTCGTACGTTACCGAACGACGTTCTTTGTTCCAAGATCGACCGAATAATACGATTCGATCTTGACGATCGCGCGAATTGACGCAAGGGATGAATTTACGTTTCACTAAAAAAAATCGTGCGTAGAAAAGTTTTGCGGCTGTTCGTAAAACACACGTTCGCGTGAATGTGTTTGACGTCACTCTTCGTTCATTCACTACACTTTCGATGCGCACGACTATCGAATCAATGACGATCACTCGCGCTTTTGAGCTACTTTTAGTCATTTTTCTCCTTCTTTTTACAATACTCGTCTCACGTAGAAGCTTTTTCGTTGATTCAGTCACCTCGCGAATTTAGGAACGAACCTTCGATAACTAAGAACAAAATTGGTCCGCGCGAGAAATTGAAGTGAAATAGCGATGCTGTAAACTGATGTTTTACCGCTTATCGGGTCGCGTCGAGATAAGACTCGAGAATTAACAGCGAATTTTTCGAAAGCTCACCGTCCCGAAGTAGACCAGGTGAGTGACTGGCTTACTGAAAAATTTCGCTTTCCTAGCCACGGGGTACAGATGCTGGCCTATAAAAAAAAAAGGAGCTCCACCCCAGGCACGGTACCCCCGGAATAAAAAAAACGTCCCCCCACAGGAAAACCCTTGTATAAAAACCGAAGGGGGTCACTAACCTACCTAACGGTAGCGAGGGCTTCGAGGCGTACGCGAAAATGCTCCTGCGTTATGTTTCGCCTCGAATCGAATCTCCCGTCGACATCTTTCTTAGACATTGATCAAGCTATCGTTTCGAAGCTATTTTGACTTCTTCGAAAGTCATCTTGATATCTGAAAAAATTATCACGTATTTGGCTCACTTCGACGAATCAATTTCGAACTACGTCATTATTTCCTGAAAGATCGGAAACCGTTTAACGAAATACGGAAAGAGAAGTCTTGAATGAGTAAAATTCGTCGTAAACAATCGTTTTTCGCATAGATGAGAGACGAAAGAGCATTCGAGCTAATTAACAAAATCGGAAGAACTCAAAATCGATGATCTCGACGAGACACGCTTAAAATAAACAGACCAACAACGAAGTTGCAGCAAAAATGGCCATGGAGTGTGCATTGTCATTTCCGATTCTACGTCGTCGTCGTCATATGTTTGACGCGTGTCCAGATCCAGAGACCTCTAAGCACGACCAAAGTGTGCCAAAATGTACCAGAAATTAGGATGAGAGAAAGGATAACGACCGGTATCGCGCGCGCACGTCTGTTTCTACACCTTCCTACCGAGCGACACGGGGGTATAAAATCGTATACGGAGGAGCGCGTGCCCCACGTTTTTTTTTTCATTCTCACGTTGCTACCCCCGCTCCAAAAGGACGCCTGCCTGGCTGCCTGCCCCCTCCCCTTTTCTCCCTCTGGATTTACGAGCCTCTGGGTAGTTTTCACGAGTCCCCGGCACTGGCCGTCATCAAACACTCGTTACTCCTGTCCATCCGGGATTACGGGGTTTTCGCGATTTTTTTCACGTGAAAAAGAGCCCCCACATCCGAGTGTATCACGATAGGATTACACGGCTATCTCAACCAAAAAATGACCAGCCTAGGTATAATCTCCGTTCGAAAAAGCTAACGACCGCAACGACGCGGATCGTCTTTGGCAAAGCACTCGTAAGCGGGTACTCGAGAGCTCGGTGACTCTTTCCTCTCCTCGCCTCCCTCGCTCTCCCTCTCGTCAATAGTTCGTCCGTGGATTAACATAGGCGCGACTCTGACACGCAATTTATTGATCGTCTCGCATAGCACGAGTCTACGAGCCTACGAGGGAACAGTATTTTAATCGATGTCGCGTTCCTTGGATTATCTCTGAAAAGATCGATTGGTCGATGTCGCGGTTCGTCGCGTCACGTTTTTACGTGCTCGTCTGAATTTGGAATTGTACAATTTTACTTAATGACGAACGAGTTCTACGTCATTCAACGTCTGACAAAGAGTCAAACAAAAGTGAATTAAATCGTTCAAATTCCTTGAAATTCCTACGATTCGACGTAACTTCGGCGAAGATCACTCGACGTAATTTCTCCACTTAATTGTATTGATATAACAAAATTCGTCAATTTCCGGGTAAACGTTTCCGGTGGATGCACTCTCACGCTCGTCGTACTTCGAGTTAATTCCCTGGAATACCGTCGTTCGCTGAGGTAAACCTTCGGTCGATGTCCGTTAGAGAGAAAACTGAATCTTTTCTTTTGAAAAGAGGAAGAGCCCTTCACCCTCGTCGAATAAAAAAGAGAGAAAAAAACGTCGATAGACGGTAGGTATATAGGTCCACGTAGGTAGAGACGGCTGATAGGTAGGAGAAGAGGAGAGGTGCCGATATACTCGTGTGCGCGCGGAAGCGCCGATCGGTTTCGGGAAATTTTTTTTGCTAAAATAACGGCGTTCCGCCTATGCAGCGGAAAAGAAAGAGAGAGAGAAAGAGAAAAAGAGGAAGAGAGAGAGAAGTTGAACACGCGTACGAAAAAATGGGAAACATCTGTCGGTTCTCGATGACTATCGAACGGTTCGACTCGTTTCATCATCGGCCATGACCAACGTTCATCGGTCCTCTCTCGAGGCTAACGTATTTTACGCGAAAATCCTGGAAACGATACATGAAGTGAACGAAGCGTAAGAGAAGAATTGATATCGATAAATCAATTTATCGACTCAAAAGTCAGTAAAAGATTCCATTCGAAAAAGTCTATGAAATTAGATATAATAATTATTTGAGTATTCTAGATAGATTGTAAAAAAAAATTAATTAAATACGACAGCTTCTACACTGCGATAAATTAAAATTTAGACGTTACCCACGATTGGGTGAATTTTTTCTTCGTCCAATTCACTCTCCATTGCATACAAAATCACATTCGTTTTCACGACTTCAAAATTTTTCTTTTTACACTTATATTATTAATGACATTACGTTAAATTGTTTCGATTAACAAATTAGAATCATTGAATATTATATAGGGAAAACGGAAGAATCGCTAAAGTTTCGATCGTAGGCATCGCGTCACCCGATCGTACCGCGAAGAAAAAGGAAGACGAGGAGAGAAAGGAAGACGCGACACGAGGAAAAAACTATTAATTCCTGCAGGAGAGAACACGCGAGAGAAGAGCTCGACTCGTGCGTGGGAGTGAAAAAAAGGTACGCTTCAGATCGAAAACGGCGGAAGGGGAGAGCGAGCCTCCCTCCTAAGGTTTCACCCTCGAGGAACTCGGCGCAGTCTTCTACGCTCATTTCATAAATTCTAATTTATCGTCCGCGGAAAATTGGATACGACTAATCCCGACGATCGATGCTCGGCTACGCAACCACGTCGATGCTCGAATGATGCACGACGGTATCAAGCACCACCTGGATGATCACGTTAGATTATTCGTAGCGAGAATTAAGACGATAAGACGACGACACCGCGAGGAACTTCGCTGCGTCGATTTCAACTCTGCATTTTTCGCGTAATTAATTATCTAAAATCGTGAGTGTGGGAAAGACACTATTTTAAAAATGCTCTAAACACTATAATGTTTATTATAGTTAGGCGATATTACAAGAAACGCCGTTACTACATGTTGAAATACGTCGAGTATATCGATGTTCAGAATTTTGTCGCGCATTTAAAGAGAATCGATGGACTTTTAGAATTATATTCATCGGATAATTAATTATTTTAATTATACTCTAAACGGTACATTTTCAAAGGAGTGTGTCGTAAAATATCGCTATTGTCTCCCTTGTCGTCGAAAAGTCGTATCGTTTTTATCCTGCAATTTTGGAATCCACGAAACAGTTAGTAGTTAGCGTAACTTCGGTGAGCGTATAAAAAAGAAGGGTGCCACCGTTCGATGATGGCGGCACACGTACTGCGGGACGAAATTTATAAGATGGATCGAAACGTCGACGACTTGTGCCAACGGGCTTCTCTCTCGCCTCTCGCATTATCATTAATCATCGGTCCCATGGCGCGAGAGCGAATCTCAAATCTCGCGCGCTTTAAAAACGTCGAAAGTATTAAGACGCGTACAGAGAAGTTCATCGTGCGTGCAATTCGTCTTTCTTTCGAGTTACTGACTTCCATCGAAGTTACCAACGGCGAAAGAGTCTCAGCTACGTAAATAGACTACATCTTCTCCGTTCGTGTAAGATTTTAACGTAACTTCGCTGCTTTACCTTCCCAGAATTAAAATATAGAACAATACTAAACGAGATCGATCCAATCGATTTCTATTAAATTAAATTAAATACTAATAAAATACAATAAAATTAAAAATCAAGACAAAACACTTTATGGCCAACATTTTCTCTTCTACTTACGCTACGTTGTCTGTCGAGAAACACGACGAACGTCTCTCTTCGCGGTAAACAAAAAAATAACGAGTCGACTTCGTGCTTGGCGTGTTGTAAGTCAACCATCCTTTGCTCGTGCTTTCCAACCAAGCTTCGTTAAACACCGAAGAAATTCGTTCGATCGATCGGTTTCCGAAGAACCGACGGATCGTCTTGGAAAATCCGTGCGTGTTTTCAAAGAAATGTACAACGATGGTTTAAATACGTCATCGAGATTGGAAGACAAAGGAATCTCGCATATTTATCACGGTTGTCAACCATACTGTCGATGTTTGCGTTTGCTCAGACAGCAATGCGACGACATTAAGGATAGTTAGCCCGTGTCGTACGATCAGCCTGTACGTGCCTACCTCGATCCCTTCGTTTCCTTTTTTTTCTATCCTTTGGTCTCACGCCGAGACAGTCGTCGCTTTTTCTACGTCGGCCAATTTTCGGGTGTGCAAACACGGGCTATTGTCGTCGCGCACGCGCCCTCGTTCTCTCGATCTCACTCGCTCTCCCCTGAGGGATGGCACCGTCCTGTGCACCCCTTTTATCTTACCTTCTTCCTCCCTCGGCCTCGCCTCGTGCCTCCTTCCGCACGTCTCAGATTTAAATATGCAAAACAACTTTTTTCCATCGCCACGGTGGCGGTTCCTTCCCTTGTTTGGTCCGCCGCGCCCACATAATTACCGGGTGGCGGGAAAATAATCGCGGCAAAAAACAGTAGACGAGAAGTAGGCGAGAAAAAGCGTGGCCTGTTGGTGGATCGAACGAGAAAAAATTTCGAGCCCGGCAAAAAAAGGCGATATCGCAATTAGAACGGTCGCAGGGGTGCCCCGCAACCCCATGCCGCTGTATCGAAAGGGGTGGCAACGGGATTTAAACCGCGCGAGGGAGTTCCGCCGTATCTCTTGATCGCTTCTTTGTATCGACTCGAAATGTTTTCCTCTTTACTTTCGTCGCTTCCTTCTTTTTCTCCTTTTTTTCTCTTCAAACAGAAAAAAGCAAGCTCGATTTAAGCCCTAAGTGATCGTCGGTCGTTTTCCTACTTTTTCGTTTCTCTTTGCAAGATTCGAATGTACTTCATTCCATCGTCGAAAGTACAATTTTTTGACGTTAATTGCGACAATTCGTGTACTCGACTACAATTTTACTGTAACATTAACTTCCTCGTTTCGTCGATTCTCATCGCGGTAATTCTCGTTCCTCTCGCGAATAAATGGAATAAATCGTTCGAGTGTGACAAATTGATACAAAACGCGGCATGTTAAACGTTTTTATTAGGATTGAGCTTCAACGTTTGATAAAGAACATCGAAGTTCCTCTTGACTTCGTAGATTACGACTCATTTTTCGTTCCCCCGTCTCGTGGAAACCTGATCGCTCGGCGAGAGGTTCCACTCGAAAGGAAGGAAGAAAAGAAAAAATTAGAAGGAAAGAAAGGACAAGAGGACGAGAGAGAGAGAGAAAGAGAGAGCAAGAAAGAGGGGAAGGGAAAGAAAACGCGATTCGAGTCGGTAAGACTTTTAAGTGGACGCCTCGAGCGGTAATCCGTGCGAGGAATTAATGTACAGGGTGTGTCGCGCGGATTAGTCTCATTATTATTCTCGAGCAGCGGCGCATTTCGGTGAAGAAAAAAAAAAAGTCTCGGAAGATTAACGAGCGAGCAGCCCTTATGAAACATCTCGACGCCTCGAAAACCGCGACGCCAAGAAGGGAACGCCGTGAAAATATGCGAAGGAGTAGCTCAGGTGGGTCCTGGCACGCGAGACGAAGGGGGATGGACCACGACGACCACCCGAAGATGAAAATGAATCGCTAAGAAGAACGAACTGGATATCGCAATTAAACTGGCACGCAGCCCTACAAATTGGGAGTTGAATTTTTTGTTTCACTTTTTTAAGGTCCGCTACCAGGGGTTGCGCCAGCCCTTAAAATACCGCGGACGGGTCCCTGACGAGGGAAGGGTCGCAGCGCCTCGAGAGGAGAAGCGGGGTGACGCTCGTGGTACGGAAAAAAAAATCCATAGGGGTCTCTATTGCTTTCTCTCTCCGGCTTGTATCGCCCTCTTTCTCTTTCTCCCTCGCACACGCAAAGACATATTTCCTCTCTCCGTCACTCTCGTTTTAGTGCCTCCAATGGAAAGACGAGGGGTAGGTAGCGTGGCTAAAGTGGTGAGTATCGAGCAGCTAGAGCGGCGAAGACGGCTGAAGAGAGGAAGGAAATCCTGTGGGGTAGTACTGATGGCGGCGGTGGTCGCGCGAAAGGCAAAACAAAAGCGAGGCGACATTCTCGGACGCCTTCGAAAACATGGCTGCTCATGGCCGTCGATGCCGTTTACTTAGAATGATTTATCGTAAGTGGAAACGAATGGTCGATGCGAACGAATGAATACGAAAACGGAACTGGACGGTTTTCATTGTATCGCGACGATTGCTAACGTTTTACAACGTCAATATCGATATTCCTCTTTATGTAGAAATACATATTAAAAACGATTGTTGCCGATGAAGCGCGTCGTAATTTTCGATAAACATTTTGCATAGATATTGAAGCGTTTTCTGCAAAATTATTGTTCACATAACAATCAAGCAAGAGACGTTTAACGATAACGAAAGATGATAAAGCTTTGTTCCGCCTACAATTTCAAGATTGGTTACTTGCATACATTTTATCGCATAATTTGCTTAATGAATATCTTATGAAAAGTTTGAGACGCGATATCCAACAATTAACACAAGAAAATTTAATCTTGCGTATGCACTCTGGCTTTTATATACATTAATGATAAGTTCCACGCATAGACTTTAATAATAAATCTGTAATTCAAAAGTATAGTTCTATAGTATCCCTAAATCATGATGTTAATTCATAACAATAACAATAATTATTAAGTGTTAGTATAAGTAGTAAAAAGCAACCATCATTGAACATATTTTATCAGAAATGATTTGAAATTTATTTCGACTAGTAATTATGATATAAGGTGACCGAATAATTATTACTTTACTCTCAGAGTGGCTTGCATTTATAATGGGAAAAAATCTATAGAGAGCGACCGCGCCCATCATATATAATAGACGGTCTCCCCTTCTCGTTCCTATTCTCATCTCATCTCGCGCGTTTGTCCAACCTCCGGGAGTTTCTAGCGCCCCTTCACCACTATTCTGAACAACCACCCACCGACTTCCACCCACTTTCAATCAATATTTAAAGAATTGCGCCTTAATAACCACTCTAGCGCGCGTTATGGCGGTTTCGTTTACCCTGTCATCTGTGGGAAAGAACAAAAACCTACTCTAGCAAATAACTATCAACGAATGATAAAACAGATTTTATATTTTTTATCTAGATATTACCAACTACAGAAAAGTTACTAACATGATACTCTAAGAATCAAATTTATCCGACGAATCAGCTTGAAATCCGTTCAAGCATCAACTTCTTTCTTACATATTTCCTACAGTTGATATAATCGCCATTAAATGATATAAAAACAAATATTTTGTCGCATGTATAGTTATCTTTTGAAAAGATAAAAATCTTAGTACCATTATAATCAAATAAAAATATATACTACATTTCTACACTAAAAATAGACTAAGAATCTAAATTATTAGAATCATACCGTTAAATACAACTTTTTTTCGTTACAAGTAATTATCAGTAGTAGATCAAAAGCGCTTAATATTTATAATAATAAAAAAACGAGTCTGCCTACATTTCAAACTTTGATTTATGCTTGGAAAATTATAGAGTTGATATCGTATACGCAATCGCATCATAAATTAACAAAAATAATGTCAAACAATTACAATAACTACTTGCAATAATACTTGCAACTTGTAATGCTTTACAATAACAAGATGCAAAATGTTTTATATTCGACATATTTATTAGTTTGCAACTGCGTCAACGGTATCTAATTTTTGTATAAGAAATAAAACCAAACATGCAATAATAATCCTGATATTGATTGTGAAGAATTTAAATATGAAGTTAATTAATACACTTGTATCAACCTTAAGAATTGTCCAATTGATGCCTTATTTTTTAATGAAAAATTCAAAATTGTTTACTAAGTCAATTCAAAATATAAAATCGTGTTTTTGTAATACTATAAACAAAAGAAAACACGACACGATGCACGTGTACTTATTATATGCCAGAATACCCATACACAGAATGCCATACTTAGATATTGGCCTGAATAAACTTTTGTAATAATTTCCTTTGCCGTAGAAAAAAGAACCGAGAATTGACCTACTGACATTCATTTTCTTCTTGTTGTAAGAAAGGTTCCATGTAATTGAACAGCTAATTCTCCTTTTATCCAAAAATTCAGGGTCCTCAAATATGATATTAAAAGATTTTGATTAGCAATATAGATAATAAATTGGGAAATTCTCAAATAGACTTATACAATTTATATCGCGAAACGATTTACAAGAATGAATGCAGTGCATAGAAATCTATAAGATAGGACATTAATAATTTTAAAAATCGATTTCGCAATTACCTTAATATAAAAATGTTCTCTTCTTCCAAGCCGGCAGCGCAACTGCAACATGTGATGAAACAAATTGATAAAGTATACATTTCATAACAATAATGATTTTTTTAATCAAGTAAATTTAATATTTTCGAATTTTTTCATATTAATTTTGGAGTGTATCTAATCGAAAATGCATCAGTATTCAATTCACTAAAATACAGCTTAACCAACATTATACAGTGTTATTTTAACATATTGATCTTATTGATATAAGTTATTGATACTGTTCGACTTTTTGTGATGTTCATTTGTACCATAAGTGATCAAAGTGTAATGGTAAAAACTTCGTCGTGTTTCATTTAAATTTCGAATGATCGTACGTGATGAAAATTTAAACGACAAAATTACAGTACGACAAAATTTGCCACATATGAGTACGTAAAAAAGTATTCATCACAAAATGTATGAAACGGTACGTTGCTCAAGCTAATCGTGTAAAGTTTCATTCACTCTAAACCTTCTGTTAAAGAAGTTGTGATAATTTCGAATAAGAAGTGATATTATCGCGAAATATTTGTATTATCATTTACCTGAGACATAATTATTGTACGTACTGCAATTATGATACCGTGTACCTCCTTCCTACTTGTTACTTTTAGTATACTAATAAATATAAGAAAGCTCTAAATACAAGTTGTAAAATAACAATAATACAATGTAACTTACGATGGTAATTATTTTATTTGTAGGTACGTGAAGTTTTTGTAATTCGTGAAAACACTGAAATTGTACCGCTAAATTGTGTTTATATCGCGTTGTCGGTGCATCTTTTGTCGGCAGTACAAGTTATGTTTCTATAAACAGGAGTGTTTTAACAATAATATAACAATAATCTTGATGATAATAATAATAGTAGCAATCATAGTAATCACAATAATAATAATACTAATGATGATAATAATAAGGATGGTAGCAATCATAATAAGAAAGGTATGGTCATAATAACAATAATTATAATAATAGTAATAATAATAATTAATACCACGAATTCGTCTGCTTTTACATACTGTACATTAATATCTTTGGTACTCGTTCTTTCTATTCTTGTACAAAAATCGCCTACAAAAATTTGATTGAGATATTCGTCGTTCATTTGGAATTCGTACTATATTCGATTAGTTCCTCCAAATTTTCTTAACAATATGAACGAAATCAATTCCAGTGTCATTCTCGATGCCTAAAGTCACGCTGGCAGTATTCGTTTTGACAATCACAACGACTATCGTTTCTCTTCTCGCACTCACCGACAGTCATATAACAAATAAAACAAGAGCTAAAGATCTGCACAATATCCACAACGTGAATAAACCTTTTCAACTCTACCTTCTCAAACCTTCCCCCTATCTGTTTCTCCCTCGCCTTCCTACGTCTCGCGATAAACATTGGAAAAGTTCGTAATCGAAAGTATTCTAAATACATTATGATATGGTCTAATTAATGCGAAGTTATCCAGCGCCAAATATTATTATCGACATATGACATTATTACAATTATTTGTCATTCAGCGCAATAATAATACTTGTTAGAAACAAAACAATAATGTTAATTATAATGATAACAATAATAATAAAATAATAATGACGATGATGACAATGATAATAGCAGTAATGATAGTGGTAGTGGTAGTGGTAGTAGTAGTAGTAATAGTAGTAGTGTAGTAGTAGTAATAATAGTGGTGGTAATAGTAATAGTAGTGGAGATAGTATTAACAATAGTGACAATAAAATAATAGAAATAATAATAATAATAATAATCATGACAAGTATCGTAATAATAATGAGTAACGTCTAGGGCTCACAATTAACGCTCATACACACTATAAAACGAACTCACGGTCAACAAGTTAAAACGCGTGTTTCTTCAAATCCATCTGTCCTAATTCCTAACCTCGAAGTGATCGATCGTATCTGGCGCAACGACAATCTCCGATATTGATCGCATGGTTTAGCTGATCGATCGCAAAGGCATCGCAAACTACAAACTTATCAAAGACTCGGACATTCTTCCTTCTCCTTTCGTACGACACGGAGATGCCCACACGCAAAATTCTAACAAGAAGCTGATAAATCGACATATCCACTCTTCGCGGATGCTTTTCATCCTCCTCTATAAAATCTACACGACCCGTCATCACCTCCTTATCTTCCAGCGTCGCCCCTAAGAACGTAGACTTACTCTCGGGCAGTTTGCGAGGCAGCTTTCATAAACGTAATTCGAAAGACTTCGTGGTCCAACGTCCAGCCGCCACCCAAACAGAGCGTAAGGGATTGGTAATCATTGCATCCGCGTGAAAGAAACGGGATGCCCGCGTCCCGGATCGCTGTCCAGGGTGACGCGAGAAAAAAACGGTTGTTCCGTGACTCGGTTGGAATAAAGTGTTCGTGAGAATTTAAACGGACGCCGCTTCAACTTCTGATGCAGCAGCCGCGTTGCTTCGGTAATCATGCAGCCAACAGATTCTTTATGTTCTTCGGTGTGTTCTCCTCGTTGAGGTGTTTCGTCGTGTAACGCAAGGCGTTCAGGAGACCCTCGCTCTTGCACGGTGGCTGATCCTTTAGCAGTTTCACACAACCCTTCACCTATCAACGCCAGACGACAACTTTAGGACGTGTCACTCTCGTCTTTCTTACCTAATCGTGGTTATTCTAAGAAACTTCGTGCGGTCGGATAAAGGTTATTTGGCTTACTTACGTCCACGTTCGAACCTTTGACGAAGGCCCCCTGAGGATGCACGTGGTCGTAGAGTATCACCAAGCCTACCATAACCCTGAGAACGAAGAGCTGAGTCTCCTCGCGTTGAAACTGCGCCAATAGGTTCCTAAAACGAAATAACGATGTTAGCTCAAGCCGAGAGGCGCATCGATTTTCACATTTTCAAGACAAACCACCAACTTACGGATTTTCTAACATTCTGAGGCAAACCTTGGCCATAGTACCGAGTGTCTCCGTGATGTTCTCCCTTGGTATATCCTCGTTCTGAAAATAAACAGAACAAGAATTATTTTAGATCGTGAAAATGTAAAGATTCTGTGGGAAACGAGCTTATTAATTAATTATCCTAATACTTCTACTTGATCGGAAAAACAATAACTCCTATCTTGTTAGGTGTAAACAGTCTTTTAGCAGTCTTCGGTAGCAAATATTTATGAAAACTTTAAAATACAACGGAGAATTCTTAAGCTTTTTCTCCCACGATATTGTTATCGAAACTGATGCGGAGCAAAATCCGTTTCACCCTGCGTAAAAAGCTGAGGCGAAGCCACGGTGATTTTCCAGTTCCACCCTGATTGGTTGTCCTTCGACGTTACAACGTGATCTCATTTTATCGTACGATGCGTCGACACGCGCAACGGCGCGGATTCTACCAAGACGGCGGATGAACGACTATTAGCCGCGATTATACGGGGTAGAGATGTGACGCAGTGTGGAACGGCCTCGAGACGAAGAAATCGAAGTTCCTTGCATTGACACAATGACCATGTGGTCATAGTAGCCGGTATCGATTTTGATTAAATCGGTGCCTACCTACGTACACCCACCGTCATATCCTGGACCAACCCAGTATTATTCCAGCAACGTTGTATGAGTTAAAGGGCGCTTGTGCAATCCGGATACGCGAACTCTCAATACCAATCGATTATCCGCTTCGACGGAACTAGCTCCTCCGATCGATCGATCTTAAATGAACGTGCACACTTTACTCGTTCGGGGCTATTACGATAATCGTAAGAGAACATGACTTTATTTTCTTCTATGAATCAGGCTTTAATTAGGACTAAAATTAATCTATCCTTTGTGAAAACGCGCTAACAATTCCTACTTTATCCGATTGCCTATATTAAAACGACGGCTATATATTTGAGGAACCGAGGAAAGAAAGAACAATAGAGAGATTGTGACGTAAAGATACGCTTAATAGGTAGGTTGAAAGGGCGGAGGACATAACAGTGACCAGGGGAGAGAACGCGTTAATGGAGAGAGTAGAAAAAGAGATTAAATTAACGTGCGAATAGAGTCGAAGAAGAATGTGCGTAGTATAATATTTTAACTGCATGACGATCAGACGTAATTTAATAAATTTAATTTTATAATATTAAATATAATAATACGATTTCATTCCGTAAAAGTCCAGATGCCGAATAAACAAAAATCTTTAAAAAAGACAAGAAAAAATTAGAGCATGAATTGCTAATCCGAGTTCATATTTCACTAGATTTAATGAGGATGCATACACGAACCGATGTTTCGTTGAAATTGAGTTAGTTTTGGTTAAAAACGAAACTACTCCTTGCAAAATTATGAGCTATAGTTAACGATCAAACACTGTCCCACTTATTCAAGCAGGTTCCTCGGGTTTACTACGATCTAAATCGTGCTTGAGTCGACAATCGCGTGGAAATTTCCCGAAATAGCGGAAGTAACGTTCGACGCTGATAAAAAGGAACGAGCGAACGATATAGAAAGAGAAGATGAGGGAGAGATCGTCAGTGAATCCGTAAAACGAATCAAAATGAATAGTGAGACTGCTTACGTTCATCGAAAAGATAATGGTCGCGTGACTCAGTCCCTACCGCAAACTCTATCTATATGGTTATAGCCTCGTCTTTCATAAGCATGATCTTGTTCCTGAACGAAGTCTCCCCTAATTACACTTTCGATATACGTTACGACTTACACGAACGCGAGGTTATTCCAATAAATCAGTCGGTCGTACACGCGATG
Source organism: Liostenogaster flavolineata (assembly GCA_025433975.1). Taxonomy (NCBI): domain Eukaryota; kingdom Metazoa; phylum Arthropoda; class Insecta; order Hymenoptera; family Vespidae; genus Liostenogaster; species Liostenogaster flavolineata. Next base: position 625,675 of record JAITYT010002364.1, on the reverse strand, counting down.
GAATTCGTAATTAAACTTGAAATTCCTCCAGAAATAAGTCCCCTCGTCGTCTTCGTCGTCGCTCGAGATCGAGAAATCGAAGCAAGTAAGTACCGTCCATCGTTTATCGATGTCCCACCGAAGACCAACAGTTAAGAACATCCTCGGAATATCTTCGAACCTTTCATACGTATTAGCTTTCGAAATTTATCAATAATTATCAAATAATTTTTAATCTTCGAAGTAAAACGAATGAACAATGCATTCGACCTCGAAGTAGTGCTAAGGAGGAAAAATTACAAAATTCATCCCAAAAGTTCGAGTTGAACACCAATAAAATCCACACCGTCGTTGTATGTCGACGGACCGTAAAGAAGAAAGATAGAAAAAAGAAGAAGAAAAAAGGAAAGGACAAAAGCAGGAAGAAGGGCGAAGAAAGGACGAGAGGAGGATCGAAGTCTGGATAGCACTTACGTCCATCAAGAAGGTAATGGTCGCCTGACTCAGAACCCGAAGCATCGGGATGGCGTTGGCGTAAAACAAGGACATTCGGTTGGCAAGCTCGTTTCCAACTACGAGATCCATCTCGGCATTGTCCTGCCTGGTCAGCGACGCTCTTGTCAGCGTCCTCCTGTAATAACTGAAGTCGTTCTGTATCGCCGGAGTCTTCATTTTGTGTTCGTCGAACTTCAGGACAAATTCCAGGATCTCGGCGAGTTGCTTGACAAGCGCCTGTTGGGTCTCTAGATGTTGCGTCGGCGTCAAATTACCCGAGCACAATTGGCCGAGGATTTTCGGTACGACGCCCTCTGCAAAAAAATTGTCTTTAATCAAAATCATCACCGAGTACATAGACTATCGAGAACGATAATGGTTGAAGTAACAATTTTTTCTTTGTTAAAAACTGAGCTTGAAAAAGTGAATTCAAATACGGTATTTAAAGAAAAACGAAAGGAAATACTCCGAGTTATTTTTTTATAAAAAAGAAAGAATCGGTCACCACGCCTAATCGCTTCGTGGAACTTAAACGTAGTTTCGAGAAGGGCACGTGCTGTTAACAAGGCCTCGAACGAAGATTGAGAATCGTTGGTCCGAGAAAGACTGTTGGCACGCGATTCGAAGGAAACACGAAAAATAGTTCACTTTTATTCGGTTTAATCAATTAGCTTGTAGCGACCGCTTAGTATTGTAGCGATCGCTTACTACAAATACA
>JAITYT010002364.1:600716-624242 GCA_025433975.1 Liostenogaster flavolineata | reverse complement strand
CGCGGTGCCCACTTATTAAGAAGTCGAAGTAGGGCGACCTCTTACCAAACCAGCACCACGAACCCTACAAGCTTATGTCGTAGGACTTTCGAAAAATTCTTCAGTCAAATTGTTGTTAACAATTCAACGGTGCTTTTGTTTATCGTTTAAAAAGCACGATAAATCTAAATATCTTCGCATGGCGTAACGAGGAGCTGAAATTGTCGTCATCGCTCGTCTAAAAATACAACGTATAATCGATAGTACGTGATTACCTAGAAACTTACTATGAACGAAGGGGTTGTGCTATCTAAAAAAAAAGGAAGGCGAAACAGGAGAATCGATAGACAACCTGTCTAAGTAAATCAGAAGCTCCTTCGTGATACTCGGTTCTTCTCTCGATTTTTACTCGAAGACATACGTAAAATATAATAAAATGCACCGAGCAACGCTTCGAGCAGAAAAATATGTTAAAACTGCTCCGTTTCCCTGGTCTTAAACCGCACGACCGGAATAACATCGCTCGTTTTATCGGTGAACGAACCCGACAATGCGCAATACGTCTACGGACCAAATTAGCTATCGATTTTCGTAAAAACGCTTACAATATTATCGCGAGACGACGAGCTTCGCGCTACGGTGCCAGAGTAATTTTTGTTTTCGTTGAAGTCGATGGGTAAAATAGTTTTGGGACTTGCGCGATATTCGACGAAAGTTTTCCTCCCCTCGGCTCGGCTCGCCTCTTGCACGGATGCACGTGTGTACCTCGACCAGCAGGTACACAAATATCGGGAAACGAAGATATTTCGGTCCGAGCCACGTACAAAACGTTTCACTCGAGCGTTAACCTCCTCGTCGTTAGCGCTTCGTTTCCGACGTAATTTTTTCGATATTATTTCACCGAAAAAACGAAACGGACAAAAGAGTGGACATATTCTTTTTTGTTTTACGCGTACTTCGCTAAATAAATATTCCGTTATCAAAAAGCCCCAATTTACCGTTCGGCATATTTACAGCATACTGACGTTTCACTCGACGAACGACAAATTCGCAAAAACTTTAGCGTCTGCTCGTTCGAATCGAACCGAATGCAATTTCTTTCGTCCAAAATCGCCGTGGCGCATCCAAGGAAAAACTAAAGATTCTTCTTTTATCGAGAAAATCATCAAGCTTCTCCAAACGACGAATCGACAGATTTTTCGTTTCATAGGCAAAAGAAAGACCTAGTCGATTAACGAGAAACTAATCGGCATCGAAGCTGTACGAGCGCTCATCGATCACCGCTGCTTCGAGCAAACACGTTTTTGATCGACGCGTCGAGTGCCGCGTGGATTTCAACGACTGAAATCACCTTTCGAATAGTTTCTTATTTTTGCTATAGAAATAAAAATTATCCTGAAACATTATCGACCTCGTAAGAAACGTACGATTAATACTGCAATGCGGTAGTTAACCTACTTACATTTTTAATATTTCCATATTTAATATTTAAACTTTAACTACTGACTTTCACTTGTTTACAATAATAGCGACAACATCGTTTCAGAAAAGGAAAAAAAAATTTCGACGTCGTTGAAATATGGAGCATCGGGAAAGGATCGACTCACCTAATTCCAAGGAAAACTCGTAGAATCTCTTGAGTTTGGCGACGAGAGGCGCTACGGTGAGGTAAGCCTTGCGTTGACACTCTTCCGTGGGCGCGGATATAGCCTCCCTTATTTCTTTACCCGCGCCCTTATAACACTGGATCTCCTCCAATATGGACTCGGAGTTCTTCAAGACCCTCTGGACCGCATCGTACGTCGCGCGCTCGATATCCGACGGCTGAGCGTCTGAGAACGAAAACGAAACCTTTAAAACTTTCTCTTTCCGTGAGTGCATCGCGTGGGTGGTGTCCGTCGATCGATGACACCAATGTCATCGACGTGTCATCTGGTTTGTAATTTGTTGTTTAGTTCGCGGAACTAAAACACGATGGAGCACCAACGAGCGTGCAACGAGCTGAATCCCGCGTGCTTACGGGGTCCTGCACCGGTTTCTGCATTTGACTCGACGAATCCATACAATAGACGCTCGTATTCGAAGTAGTCGAACCGAGGGAAAGCAAGAGCATACGAGTCACGGTTGACGTCCTACTGGAATATTGTTTGCTAGGTAATCGTTCTACCAAGTTCCTCGTTTGAGAACATTTCTATACTTTTCCCAGAGTCTTAATTTATTTTTACAGAGATTAAAGGATAGATATCTACATTCGATATCATTTGTGTGGATCGAGAGTATTCTCATGAATTGTTAACATTTTTTATTATAGAATGTAACACATCGAACAGATTTCATTGCCAAATCGATGAAATACGATCGTTATCGCGAAACGTCGTTATTATCGACGACAATGGACTTGCATTCAACAAATATCGATGAGAGAAATTCTAAATAAAACTTTCGAGTCGATCGTCCGGTTCTGGTATCAATCTGAAAGCTCTTAGCTTTCTTGACACGTACCCACCGGTGACTCGCACTTGAATGTTTCATTCAGCGGTACGTACCACCGAAAATTCAGTTTAATAGCTAGAAAAAATTTCCATATTTTTCACTTTAGTTTGGTGCCGTCCGATAAAGTAAAGCGCTCTTAGAATAGCCGTTCATAGGGGAAAAATATGAATCGCAGAGCCGCCGTGCACGTGTTAAAGAACGAAATGAGAAAAAGGGAAAAAGAAAAATCAATTTCAAAGTTGAACGAGACGATCGTATTACAAAATACATGTAATAATTCTGGGGTTTTCCCTCCGTGTATCTTTCCTTTCTTATTTTCTCGCAGAGAAATCTACAAAGCCACGAATACAAAATTAATAAGTAAACTGCGACTGCTTATTCCCGCGTTATCGATTCCACACCCTTCGACCTTGTAAGCAAGGCGGAAAAATCTAAGCTTCGGTCCTCCGTGAATACCGACGCGCTCGTGGCTCGTCTCGTCGTCGATCCGCAAGGACAAGTCGAACGGAAAAATCGCCATTGACCTATCTCTCGGGAGTTACGGCAACACGACGATAGGAGCTACACCGAGTGACATGAAGTTTCGAACGGTGGTATCGTTTAAGTCGTCGCTGTCGTCGTCGCTAACGTCATTGTCAAAATCGTAATAGTCGCCATCGGTGAGACTCACTTTCAAAATCCAAAAAGACGTCGTACTTTTGAGGAGTGCAACAGGTAGACTCGTCCCGAGCCAGAAGACTCAGCAGCTTTCCCATCTTGAGTCTTGGACTTCTCCTGGCGAGGACCGACTTACAACGTGACGCGCATCTGAAACGTGATAGAAACAGAGGCATGCTTTAGGGTTGGCTTCATTGAGTTGGGTTCTCGTCAGACGAGATAAATACGTGCGCGTGTCGTAGTGCCGACAAAACTGGCAGTAAGGGAAGACCAGACCAATCTTCCGAGAGGTCCATGTAAAACCTTATCGTATGCTAAAAATTGAACCTCTCCATACGATGGTGATCGAAATGGTAGAACAAACCGATCGTAAATCTACTTAGTTTGTATTGATAACAAAATAAAAACGAAAAGAAAAACTAACCAACCCTTCAAAGATATTCAGACGCGATCACGCTCAAACTGTCACGATATGGTTCATAGATCCACATAAGACTATACTATGAGCAAAAGATGATTTTAAATCTAACCACTTGATACTGACAACAAAACAAAAAACGAAAGAAAGAACCAACCAATCCTTTGAGGATACTCGAACTGATACGATACACCGATGGACCGTTCATCGATTCGCACAATACCGTACTATGAGCAAAAGATAATTTTAAATTTAATCACTTGGTATTGCCACCAAAATTGCCAACCGATTCTTCGAAAACGAGCAGATGAGTCGCACACAAGACCGTACTATGAACAAAGAATGATTTCAAATATAATCACTTGGTATTGGCAGCAAAATAAAGAACGAAAAATAGAACAAACCGATCCTTTGAGGGCGAGCAGACGCGACCGCGCTCAAATTATCACGATATACCGATGGGTCGTCGTCGATCGGTCCATATAAGACCGTATTGTGGGCGAAAGATGCTTAGAGATCTGTCCACACGCTGTATCGAGCTACGAACCGAGACTTCGACCTCCCTTTCGAACAACTCCGCTCGGTGGTTCGGGACGGAATGAAATTCGAATTTCTGGCTGACCTGACCCTCATACTCGTTCGCGCGTACCTACGTGTCGAAGCGTTAATTTCAGAGCACCAACGACACGAAGCAGATGCAAAGGCATAAACACGAACGACAGCGTCCACGAAAGGCAGACCAACGATTAGGATGGTATCCGCGATGAAACCGCGGAATAAATGGATTCTGCGAACTCGCCGAACGGAGGGATGATTCTTCCGGTGATGATTCGAACGAACGAATCGCGCTCGTCATGCCGTGCTGACCTCATCCGAATATACCAGAGGATTGGACGGAACGGGGCAGGAGGAGAACGAGACTCGTTTCGTGACTGTGCGGCCGTTCTTATGCGACGTGGAGACGCAATAAACGTAGGATTAAGCGTCGACGCGGATTGATTAATATTGGTACCGATCGTGACGGTGAGGCTGCCGAGTCTTTCGCGAAACCCTCGCCTCTCGCTCCTCCTCTCGTCTCTCCTCTATGGTATCATGGAACGAGAGATTGAAACTGCGATTTTCGTGGAACGTGACACGAGCGAGAACGAACGACTGTCGACGATTCGGAGAAAGGGTTGGAAAAATTACGACGAACTACGCCGAGCTGTTAGTTCTTGAAAGGCGCCGATACGAAACGATAAAACGAACGGAACAAGATTAAGCGTATGTGTTGATAAAAGCGTGATTATTTTTTAAACTCCGTATGTAGTGGATATTTCTAAAATGTAAAATTGGAAAGAAATTTCGCGTATAGATAAAGTATAAATATGCCGTTTTTTGTTTTGGATTTTAATAAATTAATCCGTGTTGTTCGTGTAATCGAGTGATTTCAAATTAGTGATGTAACTGTTAAAATTAATTAGTATACGAGTAGGAAATGTTTGAACGAAAAAGAGGCGATAGGATCGCGTGATGTCGGACGAACGTCGTCGATCGATTATTTCGTGACAAAATACATTTAAGACGTTTATTTCAATCTCGATAATGAAACGAATTATCGATCCGAACTGATGTTAGTTATGGAAAAGATCGAGACAGTTTCGAAAATTAATGGATAGAAACTGTGACTTTGAAGACAGTCACGAATATCGAAACTTACCAATTTCGTGGCTCCCGAGAGCGGCGCGGTCTCGCTCGCAAGGTCTAAAATTATACGGCGATGGAATCCCGCGGTGAGATTACCGCGCGTCGACAAATATCTTCGCTAATTTTAAAGCGAAAGTACCATCGAACCAAGGCACATACGCACGTAGAAGCATGGTCGATGATATTCATCGGTGATTGTAATCTTTTCACGCGTGTCAACACTCATCTAATCTACTGGGTCTTCTTTATATAGTTGCTGTAAACTACGTAAAAAAAAAGACATATACAAGGGAAAAAATCGTGTTAGAGAACGTGTAAAATAAGGGAACTACGTAATTTTGCAAAAAGAAACGGTATTAGTGTAAATCGTACATATGCAAATGATGCGAGTACGATATACGAATCGTACTACGAATAGATCTACGAATAGATCGATTTAATCAAGACCAAGCTTCATTTCCGATGTGATTGTTTTCACTCGAAAACCTTCTAAATCTACATACAGCCTTACAAATCCGCCTTACAGATAGCATGGTGCTACGGGCAACACAACGATCTCGAACGAGAACTTGTTGATATTGCGAAAGTATCTGCATCGATTCAGTTGTACTATTATAGCAGTATCGTTATTGTATGAATAGTATTAACAAAATAGTAATAGTAATAGTCTCCAAAATGAAGAAGAAGGAAAACCAATTGTGAGATGATTAAGGTATAGCGTCATACCATTAAAAAATAAAAAATGTGTTTGTGATCGATATCCACGTGCATGCACAGGAGAATTACAACGTACCTTTCACTAGACTGTCCGTACAAACGATCAACACAACACGAATCAAAAACATACGTCAAACAATTCGCACACTCGCAGAGACTTCGAAATTTTTCCAATCTATCCGATAATCCGAAAATAAAACGCTCGACTAGCCTAAAAAGATGGAAAATCACTCGACCATTCCTAAAAACACGAATGATCTACGAATTGACAAATTCGTGTACGTTCCAGCTACATGGACTTCGTGTCCAAAGCGAATCATCGATATCGGAAGAGCGAAACGTAAAACTACCGTCACTTCACAATGAAACAAAATACTTCATTTCCCAAGCTGGACGTTCGTTCTATCCGAACTGTCCCGAGCAAAGACGCGTCCACTGGGTGATAAACGAGCACGTTGCTACGAGAAACTGACGCGCTTGATCCTGCCCATGCTGCGCATTCGCCATCTAACCAAGACTATTTCAAAACAAGGTTTCTTTTCCTTGCAGACAAATTTATCTCGACGAACCAACTCCTGTTAACTTTAATATCGATTATCGAGCTAAGATAAGCTAAAGAAAAAGACAACCACAAAATCGCGAGAACAAAAAAAACAATCACTAAAAGATCATCGTTTACAGAGTTTCCCGTTATAAACCTTTCGTCTTTTGGAGCGCAGGTGTCGCGTAATCACGTTCAAGGATAAGGGATGTTCCACGTGTCATGGAAAAGATCCGCTCGAGAGAGAAAGCCAATTTCACAAGGAGCATTCTGACGCATCACCATTACCACTGGCAACACCAACGTCTCTGCCAGCAGCACCCTCGCGACGATTGTCCTTACCGGTCGTCCTAGCCATCAACAGCCTGCCACCGGGTGAACCGTGACAGCCCTGCCTTCGTAGTTCTACGCGAGACTCACCATCGCGGAATCTGCTCGTAATCGCGAACGATGACGACGCAAGGACATGACGCCGACTGACGAGGCGAGCCTGTTCAATGCCGAGTAGAACCGTACGAACGCGCGTCCCTCGTATCAAGGGGGATGCAACAACTGCCATTCGAGCCGTCGGCCATGTTGCGGCGCGCGCCAGTCAGGCTAGGGGGAGTTTCTTGCGCGTAGGTAGTAGTAGGTAGCCGCTCGAATAGCTAGGTAGGTAGGTTGGTAGACAGGTAGCTAGACTGGTAGATAGGTTGGTAGATAGGTAGATGGATGGATAGATAGGTAGGTAGATGGTAGGTAGATAGTTAGGTAGGTGGATGTGTACTCGCGCTGAGTTCTCTCCTTATTTGGTAAATGCTGACGGCGGGAAAAATCAATGGGGTTGATTCAAGCTTATAGTCGGCAGATGGCGTAACCGATCGGCGTAGACGCTCGAATTTCGAACGTTGCACGACACGGATTTGAGAAATCGAGTGCGCGTATACTGATCGAATAAAGAATATGTTTGGAACCTATGTATTTTGGAATTTTTATTTTTATTCAATTTTTCATGCTAGCCATTTTTACGATGAAGAAGGAAATCGCGTTGTTTGCGTTGAATTCGTTTAAAAGTGCAAATTACCTAACACGAAATAGATATTTAGCATGAAAAAGTAAAGCTTTCAGTTTTTAGTTATTTTCACTTTATAGACTTATGACTTTCACTATTAAAATTCAAATAGGAGTAGAACGCTATTGTTTTTAATCGATCATTTCAAAAATTCCAAACAATATTTATCCCGTTTTTTAAAAAATATTTAATAACTTTCTACTCGCTACGCGTAGTTTCTATCCGAGACGCTAGACATCGTTGCTTTTTAAACGCCTTCTCGTGTAACGAGAATACTTCGTCGAACGATCCTGTATGTTGAGATAGCGATGTTATGTTTAGGCTAGTGACATCGTGGGAGACGCGTCTATGTATGTTTCACGACTTAATCCAATAGAAAGGCTCCCTGTTGTCTTGCCTGGACAGCATCTATTTCGATCGTCGTCGCAATTACATTTTCGAAGATTCGGTAGAAATACTCTCTCCCTTTCTAGAATCTATTCTGTCTCTACTACATATTCAATTGTTGGCATTATTCTATTTGTCATTATTTAATTTTTAATTAAGAAATGGATTTATTTCTCCCTCTATCGCATTTTGAATATTTATTTTTATAATAAAGAAGCGTACTGTTTGCTAAGAACCACAAACAAAATAATTATAATGAATTTCTCAAATTTTATAACGTATATTGTTTTCGGTAACTGTACCATGAATTAACAGACGCGTAAAAACGGTTCAGCGGAAAACGGTTTGTACTAAGTTGAACTAAGAAAAATAAGGTTGGTGCCTTCGTTGGAATTCGTGGAGATTCGGAGGCTTCTTCCTTTTATAGCTGGAAATGGGGACGAACAAACACACCAAGTTAGAGGGCGAAAGATCATAACGATAATATTTTAGTAATATTGCAGAAAATTTACACTCTGGCGACTGAGTTAACAGTAAATGATTTTTTGTGAACTTGTTTATAAGAATATGATTAAATATATAGGTAAAGGATATATGCAATTTTATTACACGAAATCCACTCACATATGCAACGATTCACATAAAATTCAAAAGTAAGTAGAAATTGGATCATTTATATATAACTATATGGCGTAAATATTTATATGTAAGTCCTACGTCAACATAGAATATTATTTTTCAATGCGTTTATTTTAATCTCTTTACGCAAACAAACAAGAACGGCCCTTTCATTTAATCAATAACTTGTACTTCGTATATAAATATACACATAAAATATATACATAGGGTGAACAGAAAATTCTATCGCTTCGATACCTCGTGTTCGAAAAATCTTCCAGAGTGAATAATATTTTTTCCACGCGCGTAGAAGCTCCATCATTTTCCGACACTCCGTGAAAAAAAAACATAATTTCGAAAGAGTCGAACGACACTTACAGATCTTGAATTAAAAATACTATTGAAGTTAAGAGAAACGAAAGTCAGTATGTTACAAAAATGATACGGCACCGTTGTCACCGTAATCATCGTCATCGCGAGTAATCGTCCACAATCGGTAACGAGCGGCGACGATCTTTTTTTCACTTCTTTTTTCACTTTTTTTCCGCGTCACCTTTCACGTTCACACGGTCGGCGCTCACGAGCGACGCCTCAGACCGAACAATGTCAATGCGGTTCACCGGTCCGCCCGAGCCGCACCACACCGAGGAGAAATAATCGAATTAGTCTCCACGTTGCTCGATCCCGCCTGGTTTTGCGTTCGACTTTCTGGGTCAGTGACCGTGACGAATAAACGCCGTTGTCGTCGTCGTCGTCGTCGTTGAACAGATTCGATGACATTTCGAAACGTACTCGGTCGTCGCGTTCATTCCCACGAAAAAAGTTTGATTCCTTTTTGTCTTTATCGCGGTGACTACGACGACAATGATGATAATTGACGTCGATTTAAACCAATTCTTCCAGAGAAAAGGCGAACACGTACGCGCGCTTTCCAGGAAGCGCTAGTAATCCCTTCGATCGATAGTCCCTAATAGGATTATTATTTTGGAGAGTATCCTCTGTCAATTTTGGCCGAACGAAATGGATTACGAATCCTACAAAGAGATTTTAGACAGGAGATATTTTTAACTGGTGTAATTCTTCATCCTACGATTTTCCACTATTCTTCGAACGTTCGTTCGTTTACGTAGACGCGAAATTCGCCGCGAATTCGAATCGTAATTTGCTTTGCTCTTAGATAGGCTTGAATTGGAAGATTTTTTTATGAGTCGAACTATTATTAATCAGGTACTCACAAAATACGCGAATTAATAGCGATAGTAATGGCACAGTACCCGAAACGAATTACATCAATCCGCGTATTCGAAGTAGTTCAATTGCGTTCGTGCATTTTGCAAGACCACGATCGATAGTAGTTCAATTTCACCTGCCGTACAAGGCCTCGTTTCAACATAGAACGGAGTTACGCGAGTATCGACGTACCTAAGAACAATTATTTCTACGCGAAAACACGGAGTTTGTGACGCTTTAAGACGCATCCTCGCAAAGAGGATGTCTGCCATGTTAAACACGATGCTTTTTTTCGGTGCGCGTTTACGAGCGTAACCGATGCCCTCTATTCATGCGTTATTATTCCATCAACTCGTTCCCGGCAATAACGAAAATATAAGGCACGAAAGACTGCGTGGCCGTGCGAGAAGGGGATCGTTCTCTCCCTCTTTCTTTCTGGATATATCTCACCCGTAAAGCTCACGGTGACCTTATACGATGCGAAGTGACACGACGCAACGTCGATCGTCGTTTCACTCGAACGACGTTCCGTGTCAAGAGAGAATATCACGCGCGTCGTTCGCTCGAAGTTCATCAAAGCGACTATGACGCACATAATTTTCACGGGCCGATCCTCTCTACCCATTAAGCCTCTTTCACGCGGGACCACGACCGTACCGCAGGTTGTGAGTGCTGCCCTTATCGGACGAGAGAGATGGATAGACAGAGAGAAAAGGAGGAAACTCGTTTCTCAATGGATATTATCGTAAATCGATGGACGAGTTTAACGTCTTTAAAGGCATCGAGACAAATAGCGTCGTCGTCGTTATCTCGATATCTCGTGAGATACGCATTTATCTCAAATTTATTGCGAATCTCTTTGCCAGTGGAGATTTTTGTGAAATGTTCAATGAAAATTCGATTACGACTCTGGATATAATATCGTTTAAAACAATATATTTTAAGGTACGAATTTAAAACGATGTAGCAAATTTCATGAGAAAGTATTCGTTCCCGAGGTGTCGTACGAATTAATGAATTAATTTGAATCACCGCCTAACACGCGACGTGTTAATCTTTCACGCAAAGCCGGAAGAAGGGGAAAAATTCCATTTCCATAATGTACCGTAGCACAATTTGCACCTTCCTCCCTGCAATTACAGGAGCAGGAAAATATATCAATATTCCGTACCGAAGTTTGAACTTTTTTCTAACTTCTTTCTTCTCGTTACAAATAAATTGATCGCGTTCACGACGAATTTGTATCTTCTTAAGGTTAGACCGAGAGTAAAATTATCGCGTGCCTCGAGCATTAGATTCGACCCTTACGAAGAATTTAAACTACCCACGTAACGCCCTAAATTTTTCGACGATAGAACTCTAAAACGGTGTAGCACGATTCAGAGAGTCACGCGAGAATCAAGGACGCGAAACGAGGGTAAAACACTGACTACTGTCATTTTTGCATCGAGCCGTTAGTCGGCCGGCTTGTTTTCGCGTGAAACGGGCAATCAAGGATGCGACGTTAGATGACGCGTGGTGACGTCGTCGCTGTCGATTATACGCTCGATCGACGCTCCAATTCCGCCGTCGTTGGGGAACCATGGAGCAGCACGAGTTAATCGACGTCGGGCATCGTCGGCGTCGCCGAGCAAAGAGAACGTCGACGGCCAGGGCCGTTCAATTTTCACGGTGTCGTGGCTTCCCTCTCTGCCACTCGAACCGAGAAAATTCTTCGAGAAGGAGAAGGTAGGCGCAGAGGAACGCGCCTCGAAATAAAAAAGGACCGAGAAAGGGGCATAATGTCAGGGAGCACGAGAAAGAAAAGAAGAGAAAGTAGAAGAGGGAAGTAGGAGAAACGAAAAGGGAATGGAACGAAGCAAAGGGAGCAAGAAAGAATAGGAATTATAAAAATAATAAGCCGTTGATAAAAAGCGACCGATACCGCCGCGACCTTTTAAACATTGTCGCCTCGTACGAAGAGATTTTTGCACCTCTTTCACGGGCCCCACGATTGGATAATCGTCGGAAACCGTGGGCGAGGATAATCGACGCCTATTAAAGACCTTTTTGTGCATCAATTCCAGCAAATCAATTGAGTCTCGTTCCCTGCCCTCGACAGCCTACCCTCTCTTTCTCTCTCTTTCTAGCTCTTTCTCACAATCCTTTCCTCTTCTACCACGGCGTACTCCGTTTTTCTTTAACGTTTCTCCCGCCTCCCTCTCCCTCGCCCGACAATTCCACGATTCTCCCCGGCTCCATTCCCCTCGTTACACTTCTCTCCCCTCTTCTCGTCGTCGTAGACGTCTGTTTTGAAGAACCTCGGCGTCCCTCGGGTAAAAAGCTTACGGCGATGACTGCGATCTCGACGCGATGCCGACGGCGTGTCTCCGACGACTCGACGCTTTCCCGCTCTAGGAGCGCGCGACTCGATCGAAACGATCTCGTGACAGTGAAACCGAAACGGACGTGCGTGCACGCACCTATCTAACGTACGTATTAGTACGCGTGAAGAGGAGTACAGCGCCCCTCTCTTTTTCCTCATCGGAAAGGGACAATCGGGACAATCGGGCTTCTTTCGACGACGATCGACTCTGCGTGCTTCTACTTCGATCGTCAAGTTCGTACTTCACTGTCGCGATCAAGTGCTTTTTACCTCGACTTTCGATACTTCACAACTCGTACTCGAGTACTTGGTAATTTACAAACGTTAACGAATGGATGCTCGTCCGTGACACGAAGCGTACTTGGAATATTTTCTCGAGGAATGACTGTAGCTTGTGTTTCCTCTTTTATTCTTTTAATTTTTCCGACATAAAAAAAATAAAGTTGGAGTATCGATCGACCTCGTGCTTATAATTAGCTCTACGAAGGCTCCAGACGAATCGATTGCTCGTAGACCATCGACGTTCGTTCGCATTTTCGTTTCACTTGTTTCACCGCTCGAAGTAAAATTTCCAAAGCAAACCACGGATTATCGCGTATAACGCATCGACGGACTGCGTATCGTCGAGCTTAGCGGATGTAGTTTAATCGTTCGCGGTCGGCCTTCGAGTTTAACTTCTGGACTATTCTAGCTTCGACGTTTTCATCGCGAGAAATATCTATGAGAAAAGAAACGCGAGGACGACGTAACGAAGGAAAGACGAATTTAAACGAACGAACAAAGAGTAGACACGAAAATGATCGATGCGCCTCTAGCGTGCTCAGTTTTTCGATAAATCGCAAAATACCTGACGATACATCGCTTCGATATCGCGAAAGTCGCGGCACGAAAGCTCCGCGTTTCCCCGAATCGAAAGCATTCTCCTTGTCGTTCTTCATTGTCGAGATTCCTATCGACAATCGACGAATATCAAATCGAAGTAAGCGAAAACCGACACTGAATGCCAATGGCGCTGCATTTTCCTTTGCAGAATGAAAAGTCAAAACTCAGACGCCTTTCGAACCAAGAAAAAGTCGAGAAAAGTTAACTTTTTGTATAATAGTCGAACGAAGAAACTTCGAAGAGCAGAAACTCTCGATTCTCACGACGGAAAAGGCTGAAGTGAAACAATTCGTGACGTCATTTCAAAGCGATTTTATACGATGATAAATAAAAAATCATAGGGTTAAAGGATCGAATTCAAAGGAAAGATTAACGAGTACGGTCACCGTATCTCTGCTCTGTTAGATTTTATGCGTCCAGTCGATACTTTGCACGTATTAATATAGTGTCACGAGTGTGACAACTCCGGCTTCGTTCTATTGTGCGACGTTAACTATACGTCGAGCGCACGTCGATTGCAGTGATATTGAGCAAGGAACAATACAAGCGAAACGTTAGATACGATCGTAGAATGGCAATATCGCGTATCGTTTAATGAAAACTGTTCAAGCCATTGTGAAGTCACGGTTACTCGAACTCGTGGATTTATTCAACTTTTTCGATTTCGATTTATTCCATGAACGATGATACGTACTTGAAAATCGTACGAACGCTCGAACGCGCCATCAAAAATGAAGTACAAGAACGATTCGGGACGTACTGCAAAACATAAAAAGAGTATCGGCTTTAGTTCAAACGAGAGAAAAAATAATCGACGCTAAATCAAATCAACGAAGCAACGTTCGAAATTTGGTACGTGCGTGTTTTCACGTTGGAATATTTAAATGTGGGGAATCGCGCAAATTGAAATCAGAATTAATGCGCATTGGAATACTAAAAATACCGTGCGAATAACATATTTACAAATAGATATTGAATTAAACGCACACTCGCGAATAAAAGGCGCTTTTACCGTAAATCTCGTCGTTCGCGTACAATATTTATTCGTGAAATGTTCAATTTCGTCAACGTTCTGAAAAAACGCTACGCCATAGTCGATCCTACTGTCATTTCGTCGACGCGGACGTCGTTCGATCCTTCCAAACAACGCGTGATTCTCCATTTCGAATCTATGCGACTCCACGAAACAATTTACCACGTTAACGAATTATCGTCCTTAAAGTACGCATTACTGTTACTATCCACGTTGATACAGAGATTCTCCTCGGCGCCTTCTCGTCAAACGTTCCATCACTTCTCCTGCGCTGTGATACGAACGAAAGCATAATTCTACGAAATGAACGACCGGACGTTCGTATTCGACGTACGACAGTCGTATGACGAAATATCTACGTCGATATTAACACACGGTCGTCGCAACAAATCGAGTGGCAAAGTCGTTCGAAGAAAGACGTCGACCAGTCCAATGGGGACAGTGACAATCCTTGTTGTCACAAAGGCGAGCAATTTCGATATGAATTTCATCGAAGCAGCAACCGATTTGGTCAATCTCGATCGATCATCCGGTGAATTTTATTCGGATCACGAGTCGCATCTATAAATCTATAATGATATAACATTTATAAATGTTTGATACCATTCGAAAGGAAAAGAATGTGTCTTTGAAAAATCATATTTGTATTATTATTTTCATTTTTAATACTATTACTATCATTGAACGCAAGGATAAAGCGGATATGATTTTAGCGATGCCTTTTTACCACAAGCATCGAGACTGAAAGAATTCTCTGCAAGACGTACGAAACGTCGATATGACAACGATGAAAATGAGATACGCTTGCTTCGTTCTAACTGAAAGGGGAAAAAAGATGGGAAAAAACGATCGTTGTAGTCGTAGACATGCTATCATCGAGTGAAATCTTTAAACGACGAAAGAAACGTGGCGGTAACACGGCATTCGAGCGTGACGTAACTGGAGGGAAGCACGAGCCTCCGGTGAAAAAGGAGCGAACCTGCCGTTAGCGATCGCCTCTATTAACTCTTCAACTACGAGTAGTCACTACGTCGCGGCGACCAACTGCATAATTTAATTTTTAAATCCACTATATTATTTCATCATCTATAAATGTTTGATATCATTCGAAAGAAGAAGAACGTGGCTTTGAAAAATCATATCTGTATTATTATTTTCATTTTTAATACTGGTACTATCAGTAGTGGTACATGGCCGAATGCGCATTTTCTGCATCCCATTTCTCCGAGGCGAGGCGACCTTTCGTGAATTTGTATCTATAATAAATTTAACATTTGGTATTTTATAATAAAACGTGCATTTCAAGTATCGATTCTAATAGAGTTTCTGCGAAATATGATGGACCAGACATTATATTATAGACACAAAAGGTTTCAAATTAATACGATGATTAGTTCTAAAGTTATAAATTTGTTACTAATCATCTGCGAAAACCGACGATTCCAGCGCGTTTGAAGGATTAAAAAGACGACGCCGTTATTTCGAAAGGTAGCGAGCTACTCGCGTTATATCTAAAGATCCATCTCGGTACTTTCCTCCGTATGAACGCGAGCGCGAGGAGCAGGCAGGCATGCAGCGTGCCACCCACGGTCGACGCGACGTCAAAACGTCACACCTACGCGCCTACGGCGTATCTTCGCGTACCTAGGCGAAGCTGGAGGCCGCGGCTCGACGCCGACGCCGAGCAGACGTCGGATATCACGCTCGTTGACTTCTCGTAAGAAGGGAAAAACAACGATGAGGACAAGAACGTCGACATCGACAACGCAACGACGACAATGACTTAGAGAGTCGCAGCACGCAACGACTCGCGTGCTTAATAAGGCGACGAACGCGTGTGTGTGCGAGTTAAACGTCGTCGAGGCACGTAACTTCTCCTTCGTGCTTCCGTGCTCGTCCGTGTGCTCGACTCTCGGTGGTCGCCACGCACCACGCGTCGAGTAGATACCACTGGTACGTATTCGCGTGCGAGTACGTGTATTTCACGCACGTGTGTGTCATGTATTTATACCGGTGTGTGTTTGACTTCCTACGTGCCTGCGCGTGCATACGCGCGTAGGTACGATATGGTAACGCGCGTGGCCTTTGTTGGATCGTCCATACGCGTAGTCGTCGTCGAGCTTTCCTTCCATGGCCCTGTCCTCCTTAACAACGCGGCAAATTAATTACGATGGCGCGAGCCTACGGAGGAAGGAGGAGACCCCCGAAGTCGCGCGTTATCCGCGTCGATCTTTTTTTTTCTCGTAGGTCGCGGTGCGTCTACGCGAAACTCTCGTCGTTACCGCGTCGAAAACGAAAGTGTCGTCGTCGTTATCGTCGACGAGGGGGTCCTTTCAGGAACAGGAACGCGTGTACGAAGTCGAGTCGCAAGAATAAACGCGTTACAATTTCTGCCGTATAAATTTATACGTTTCGATTACGATTATTTTGAGTCTTCGCTTTTTTTGCTTAGGAGAGACGGTAAAAATAATTTTACTCCGTATTCAATGCTCGTTCCTCGAATCTATCACGGTCGATTTTTCAAACTGCCGTTGGAGGACGGCGTTCGAATTATATCCGATGATTCATTATAGAAAGTTGCGAGGATTAGATTAGTTTAATCCACTTCATGATGGATCCACTGGCACTTCCTTCCTGTCGTGGAGAAGGAGGGCGCGGACGAACGTACTCACGCTTACATAAGGTATTTATTTGTTCTCTTTTGGCAGACAAAGTCGTTGGGAAAACGTAAACTTCTCTTCAGTCTCCAACAGAAAAAGGAAGAAGAACGCAGCGCTCGATCAATGTTCAATCGATAGACGTACTAATAGTCCATTGAAACACGCGAAAGAACAAGGAATTTTCTTATTTGTTCGCGAAGCTTACGATTCGCGTAATGAAATTTATATTTACCCTACAGAACGTAACGAACTCCAATGTCGAATATTTAACACTAGATTGCCTAAGGAAGTCACTTTGACTGCTTTTCAATTTCAATTAGAAAAACAATTATGAATATAATGACACATTGATATATATATTTATTACATTAAAAGTATTAAACATTTTACAAACTCTATCGTTCATCCGATTCAGGCATTGGCTTTCACTAAAATCGACATCGACGCACACTAATCCAGATCGAAGAGTTTACCGATATATTCGGTGGAAAGTACTGTCTTCATAAAATGTGCGACCTTGAGCATTCGTTTCAATTGCAATTATTAAATCTAAATTATTAAATTATATAATGCAAACGCACCGATTCGTCCAAAAAATTGAGCAGATCTCCGTGAGACAGTCACCGAAGATCTCCAACGCGTTAAATGCGTAAGTGGCGCGACGCAAAATCGCAAAAGATTAAAATGCTCTTTTTTCCTCCTTCTCCGACTAAAGTCGACGTATCGCTCTTCTCAACGATATCGATCGGTCCGTACGAATACGTGCGGCGAGGGGGAAAAAATGGACCGAAACAAAGGATAGACGCGACCTTCGTCGTGGAGCGAAGAACGACAGAGCTGTTTTCGCATCGTCGCGTATCGGTCCTTTTATGCGAGATACAAAAAAAGACAGGAAAAATTTCAAGACCACAATCGAAATGCCAGAAACCGCGGTAGCCTACTTTTCGTTCGAGGTCGAATGACGACGACGACGACAACGGCCACGAGCCTACGAGTGACCGCTCTGGCGAGCCCTCGACACTCTGATTTTCGCGGAAAGACGTCGGAGGAGAAGAAGAATACGTAGAAGAGGCGAGAATCAGCCGCTTGTTCTCCTCCGACTTGCTCGATTCCGAGGGATTTTTAGAGTCTTTGCAGCCAACAACTTCTCCCCGGACCTTTCAGACTAGAATCGATCTCCGCGGTGCCCCTTTCGTCCGTTAGTGGCACGGAACCAAGATCTTCGAGTTCGACGACTCGAAATAGAGCCTCGAGAAACGCGAAAGACGCGACGCTCCGCGTAAAACGCAATTCGAATTTGTCCTTTCGAGAAACGACGAAACAATCACGGGATACTATTTTTACTATGACGAAAGTATGTACGTTAGTTTTAAATTCGCGAACGCGTTGCAATTTCTTGCCTCTCCTTTCGACCGATACGTTATCACGAATTTCTATTGTTTCCGTGTAAAAGTCAAAGCGATTCGTTTCGGTAGGGAAAATTCACGAAGAAAGTGTCGAGAAACGATGATCATCGCGTTTCCTCGCCATTATTTGAAATAATGACGTCATTCGAGACTTATTCACGCGAATGTTTACTCCCGAGCGTTTACTTACTCGCGCGAAGTATGACGAAAAAGCAACTGCTGAAAGAATCGCGAAACCCGCCAATAACGAGTAGCATTTGGTGAAATTGGACTCGCGAGTAATTAGGAGAAAAGTTCCTCTTGTACCGCGAGTGCCGGAATTTCGTTCGGTCGTTACGATGACGAGGGCAGCGAGCAACGAGTACTCGTTCGCGTACTACTTGCACCGTTGGCTAAGCAGGAGGGATAACGCGCTATCCCGGACGAAGACAGGAAATTCCCGAGTGAAGCCCTCCTCTGCTCGCGGTAATCGCGGCACTTCGACGAGTCTACTCGCGTGCTTGATTACGAGCGGAACCGAACGGAAGTCGAGAGACGACGATTAAACATTGATAACACCGTTAATGACCATATGTTCGCTGTTCCCTAGGTACGATCCTGCTTCGATATAAAATTCAATAAAATTCTTCGATTTTATTGCTTTTTTTTATGCTGTTTAGTCAATTGACCCGACTCAGGCATGAAGAAAGCAACAATAAGGTACGTCTTCTTGTCGATGACATTTGACAGTCTCGAAATTTACAAACGTTAAGTGATATCGTATTTCTAAAAATAGTAATTCGTAGACAGAATTCGTCGAATTTGTTGAATTTGAATTTAAAACGGTCTTTTGTTCGGTACGAGGAAGGTATTGGCAGCTAGAAAAATCGAACGATGGAGGAAATTATTCGCGTGGAAAACCTTGAAGCATTAAACGATGCGTCCTTGCAGGATTTAACTTACGTCCATAAGTCGGTCTACTTTGACATTCTGCGAGCGATTTTGCCTCCGCAGAGCCAGGAGGCGTCGATCTTTCTAAAAGCATATTTCTACGATCGATATTACTCTCTCTCGATACTTTTATCGTCGCTCTGTTCCGTCACAGGGATTTATCTCGAAACGATAGAAAAAGGACTTAAATATTCGAACGAGTCATAAATAATTTCCGCCGGACGGAACAACTACGAATCCCTCCTGAATAGCACGAACGATTCATCGCACCGACGGAGCTTCTAAACGCCGCTCACGAGCGAACAAGTGTGTCTCACTTTTAGTTTTCGAGACGATTAGGTAGCCGAGGAACTGAATGACCAGGTGCAGACGGTATCTCTTTCAGGTTTATCTCTTTCAGGCGAAAGAGCCTGTCGAAACCGAAGCATCGCCCTACTTAATCTTTAACGAGTACAAAAAGAGCATGGACAACCTTACGATTACTGAAATCGAAAGCCACGATACTGATCGCGATATCGTCTTGTCTAGACGTAATTTCCACGATCGTCTGTTACGTTCGCAGGTTCATCGACTTAACCCTTTTAGTGCCAGACGCAATACTAGTCCCTATTCAAGAGATACGAGACGCATAGACTGCCTAGACGCATTGAAAACGCAATAAAAACATATTTGCATATAAAAGTGCACTTAAAGTAACGCGTAGAAATCGGTTTCATTAATTGAAAATTCATTATTTACATCAGCAAAAGAAAAAAGGTGGGATTATTGATGCCATTGAATTTTTTTCCTGTTTTGATTTGGCTCTTTTTTACGCGGACTATTGTTTTGTGAAAGTTCCAGTTATTATTTAAATGATTAAAAGGAGCTTACAAACAAATAATCAATAATTTTTTGTTTATATTCATCTTCTCACGTAAATTGTACAATATATAAATATGTAAAAGATGCCTGTAATCCTCAGGGGGAAGGTGACAATAAAAAACAAACACTGTTGGATTGGCATACTTTTCGATGTCGCAAAATTATTCGCAAACTGTATCGGACAAAGAATTTGATTTTTAACAAAAGTTATATATTTCAATGAAGACTATCGTTTGGTAACAGATTGGTTTATTATTTAAACGATTAAAAGAAAGTTATAATCGATAAATGAATAATTTCTTCTCTATATTTTATTATATTTGAGGAAGTGACTTATGAAAGACAATCTAATTAAAAGAATGCTATCGTCGAAGAACCCAATTTAACGATAACATCGCACAATTACAATTTATATATAATTATATACACTTTGTGCATAGTTACCTGATGTATCGAAGAGGCAAGAGAGGCGACGACCAGTCGGCAGATCTTCGGTCGAAGATTCGTTTATGATTGCACTTCACCCACGTCCACTTGCACTTCGCATCACTACACTTCACTTCATTGCACTGCACTACGCGACGCGACACGAAACGACACAAAAGACACGCCGGAATTACGAATATTATTTCACCGATGTTCACGCGTCGACGATCGGTTACGAACTGACACTGTTTAGGGTCGCTGTAAGACACCTTAGTCGATCAAAATAAAATAAAAAAAGTGTCGTAGTTCGATGAATTGTTATTGTTGTCATTCTGATCAATTATAAAAACTCCTATGAAAACTCTTCTCGTTTCATTTTATTTTTGTTATTGAAAAGCACTCATATGAACAAAAAATGACATCTGGTAATTGAGATTTCACGCTTAATGTTTCTACTTCAAAATGACAGGAAATATTTATCATTGTCGACAACATACGTAGTTACAGCGATTTAAACGAAAGTTGGATATTCGCTGCGTCGACGCAGTCACATTTTGAACGGCATATGTCGTCTTTCGCGTTTTTCGAAACATTTCCAAACGACGATATATCGTCGTCTGGCACTAAAAGGGTTAATTTCTACAATTCGTCGATAGTATCGGAGCCGAACGTTCGAATCCAATTCAATTTACAGGGCGAGATGGTTCGATTTATCGAATTCATTCGGTTCGTTAGCGTCTTCTCGTGCGTCGTATTATCTTCTCTAAAATTCTAAGGCCTAATAAATTAACGTCAATGCCAAAGGACTCGATTCGATTCAAAGTCGTGTACATGGAGTATTATACGAAGATCGTGATCGATGCGTGATCAAGTAGACATTTCGACGACTGACGGATAATTATTCGGCATCTTCGCTACTCCGAACTCAATCGCACGATGAACAGATGGCGTCGTCATCTTAGTCGACATGATATTTTGCAGCACACGCACATACGTGCGTACGTTCGTCGACGAACGGCTCGGAACGTCAAGCAAACGTAATTGAATTCCAATCGGGAACGTCGAATTCATGGAATTTGGTTTTGATCGCCTCGGCCTAATACCTACTCGCAGTTTCCCTTTACGGAATTCACGACGAATCCGTGTACTCGTTAATTGGCCGGTCGATCTATCGATCGCTACCTCGGCCAGTCAGTCGGTCAGTCCGTTTGATTTAGAGCATCACAGGCGCTATAATCGAGTGACTTTCACGATCGATGGATTTTTGCAGAAGCAAACGTTACATTCACGCACCAAAGATGGTCTAAAGCTCTTTGGTCCGCCTTTGACGTTTCGTAAGGACGAAGAAGAGTCAAATATTTATCTAAAACGTAATTAATCTTATTAAGGTTAAAAGTTTTACGAAACGAATTTGTTTCGACGTAAAAAAATAGCGGATCGATCGGTCAATAAGGTTCCGTTCGATCGCGAGCGAAGAGAACCCCATAATCGAGCAGAGCACGACTCTCGTAATCGAAGTATCGTTGCAAGAGGAAACGATACATTGACGCACCAGAGGTGGTCGAAGGCTTTCCTGTTACAAATTTCATTGCAGTTAACGCGATGGTGATGTTAGTTACGTTAAAAAGCGAACGATTCAATGGCGTTCAATGGATCTCAGAATAAAAAGAAGGGAAGAGGGAAAGACACAAGGTACTAAAATCTTGAAAGGAAAACCGTAACATCAATACGTAACAGAATCTAGCGCTCAGTTTTAGAGACTTCTCCCCGCAAAACAGCCTCACAAAACATCAAAGCAACCCTCGATCCTAGCCTGAAGTCTCGACAGACTGGACGGCTACCAACAGCGCTTCAAGCGTCGCCACCAACACACTGCTCATATTCAGAACCTCGGTAAGCAGTGTTTGCACTGCGCTTCCCTCTGTTCATTGTTATGCACGATGTTAGACACCGCTAAATAATTTTCACTTTTACTTTCACATACTCTGGACATCGGACCAATTCTGTTACCCCTCGGTTTTAGAACAGACGATTCTAAACGTAATTACGTTTCAACAGTTGCTCTATTTCCAATGGCTTTCGAAGAATCCTAAAATCGGAGCCGCGAAATTGGACAAAAGTATCGAACTGAGCGGCTATCCGTTTCGTGCGATCGATCGCGATTAAATTAAATTAATATATAATAGATATATATATAAAGTATATATTAAAAAATAATAAATTAAATTAAATCGCGAGTAAATTCTGTACTTAAATTTTACTTTACTTTTCTTTACTTTAAAAATTACTTACTCAAAATACAAAAGCAAAATTTACAAATTTTAAAAATGACATTCTTGCCGTCCACGGAACGTACTCTTCCCTCACCCCAGTTTGTGATCATTAATTTAAGGGGCGTTTTCACGCACGGCCGCAAGGAACGACGTCGTTCTTTGAAAGGGAACGCGACGCGGCGCCGTGTCTCGACCGTCTCTTTTCAGATCCATCTTCCAGTTCCAAGAGAGTTAACAACGAGCAACTAACTTACGACAAAATTCTCGTTCAAATCGAGGACATTCCACAGTCCATGACTGTGCGTGGAATTTTTAGCGATTCGATTCATTCGAAAGGAACGTCCAGAATCGTTCATCACGCTCGAACGTAAAAATAGTACAAGGATTTGAAACGCTAAAAGGATTTTAAGAACACGTGTGAGAGATAATTTTACATGCATTCTTCTTTCAAAATAAACCGGACGAAATGTTGCACCGTGTTAGGAGTCACCGATGTCTCTCGGATAACGAAGAATGTCAGAAGTGTCGGTGAAGAAGTTCGCGTCTAAAAGCAAAGGTTGGTTATTCTCCTGGAGGATATTTCAGGGACGAAAGAGCAAAAGACGCAGGAGCATCGGATGAAATATATGCAACGGGAGGATAAGAGAAACGCACGAAGTCGTCAGACGAAATAAAACACGTAAAGCGAGATACGAGAGAATACGAACAGTTGGCATGTCGAGATGCGCGAAGCGGACGGAAGGGGAGGAGAGAGCAGCCAAGAAGAACGAGATTTTCGCAGGATGAACGAAAAGGCGAAAGAGACAATGCAACATATGTTCGAGGTATGCGCGCAAGTAAAAGTGGTTTACGAAAGAAAAGGGGGGGAAAGGGACGATGCAGGATACACCAGAGCCTAAACCGTTGCAAAAGA
>JAITYT010002364.1:565794-586189 GCA_025433975.1 Liostenogaster flavolineata | reverse complement strand
CCGTTTCAGGCTGGAAAGTAGTAATATTGCCAGCTTCCGACAGGTGGCAGATATAGTTTCATTTCAGATATTGGGATGGGTACATTCATAGCTAAATAGGGCATTGAACACCAACCCAGCCGTGGTAAACCGGGGGATAGCATGACTGTCTGAGAACTTGGAGGGAGGACCGGAGTTCGATTCCAGAAGCTTTGCAGAATAATACAGAAAAGTATATCAACAATCCAAATATTAAATCAAAGATACATGCGAAACGACTTGTTTTAATTAACACGTTGACGCCGGCGTGCATCACCGGTGGGTCACACGTATCTGTTTCGTGGGGCGGCGTGCATCCCAGGTGGGTCACACTTCTATTTCATAAAATAGGTAGTACAAAATAGGTTTATTTTTTAATTCTCAACGTTACAATCGGACATTCAATATTATAAACATAACAATTCGATAGATTCAAAACCGAAAAAATGCGTCTAAAACATATATGATGTTCCGAATGCATCCAACGAACAAGATTTAGAATACGATAAAGCAAATAGTTCTTCAAACGAAATGCTAAGCGATCATTGGTTCGATTTGGAATGCATTTTGTGGTGCAGGCGGAAATGCAATACAATTTAATTTGCATTTACATGTAAAAGAGTCTTCACAATTGACATAGACCCCATGAAGATTGAAGTGTCTCGGAATAACGCCTGATTTACGGTGTTCACGACAGAATAGAATTTTTGTTCAATTGGCACCAAAGTCAATCGGAAGATATTATTCCTTTTTAAGTCCGCCATGGGATGGTCCCGTTTATATTAAAAATGGCAATTTTCTATTTCTGTAACATTATGTATGTATCTGTATCGGCGGTATAAATCCTTTTAAAGTTGCAAAAGGTATCACAAATAATGTTGGCCGATGAAAAAGAACGTAATTTTTGTGTCTCTCTGGTGTTGGGACGCCTCCTACTATTATTTTCTCTTCAACTGCGAGCCTATATACGAGCAATCGAACTCCGGTCCTCCCGAGTTGTCAGGCAGGCACGCTATCCCCCAGTCTACCACGACTGGGTTAGTGTTCTCAATGCTATTTAGCTATATATAGTACCGATCTCTACATTTGATATCTTTAAGTGATCAAACTTATATATCTTATGCCAAAAATGGTCACAATTTTGTACAACACTTTACATCATTATGAGTAATATTAATTTAATTAGTCAATTCATCTCTCTCTCTCGTTTCAATTAGTTTGGATTAAATATAAAGCAAAATTTGTCCTCTAAATCGTCATGTATAAAAAATTAATAATTTTTATATTCATCTTAAACTTAGAAATTAATGATACTTCTTCAATTATATGTTTGTAGGTATACGTTTAAAATTATTTATATATTTTATCGACTTACTAATAAAACTTGACAATAATTTCCCATTGTGAAACGATTCAATCGTTCGCGCGAAAGCAATCTTTACACATTAAAATAGCAGTCATTTGGCAAATTGTCACACCTTCCGCGACGAAAACTTCATGATATACAAGTGCTTCATAAATATAATAATATATCGCAGTATATTGGAAAGCTTTTATATAGAACTCAACTGTATTGGAGAAGTAAACAAAAAAATCATTTCTGATATCGAAACACTCGCACGCATATTCAACTACAAGACGCGTGACTCTATTTATAAAATCATCAGTGGACTTTACTATACACACACGAAGACGAGAAATTCAATGTATATTTTAAATATGAATGAAGTGCAAGTTAAGCGATATTCTGTTAAACCACGAACGCAAGATTAAGGTCTGATAAATAACTTGAAACGAGCATCGAAATTTGTTCTCTGCTAGGCTGAAAATGTACGTTGAGCATGAGTTTAGTGTTGTACGACGTTAAGTGAAGGACACGGGAAAAGAAACGCAAAATGACAATGACAAGACAACCCCGCCGGCATTTTATCAAACTGAAAAACGTTCTACATGATAACCGACTTCCTCGATAAACATCTCACGAAGACGTTTTCTTCGTTGTGCCAGACCCGGCGTTAGTATCTTCAGAAAATTAGTAATTCTAAACAGCGTTCTTTCTCAACCGAATGACTTTGTCATCTGTACAGACGCACTGCGTTTACACACGTGTCTTACATACGTACGGTCGCTAATTACTCGACGCCGATCGTACTTTATTTAAACCTCTTTCTTACCTTTTTATTTCTAACCTTTTTTCCCACCTCTTCTTTGACCTTTTTTCCCCTTCCTTTTTATTACAGGGAGCGTACGTCTCCATTCGTACGTACGTCACGTATTCGTCGCTTCGCGGGAGTACCTCCGTTACCTTTATACGAGCCAAATGAAATAAACCTTCTTTCGAGATGCGCGATGGAAGTATACGCGTTAGCGTCGTGGAACGAAGAAAAAACAGTGTGTTTTATCTCCGAAAATTACGTCACTTTGTGCACGGATTCGTTTACAGAATTTTTACAACGTGTCTCGTCCTTACGCGTACATTTACCTTGGCGAATGTATATGTACACGCTCTAATCGCACCTACTTGCTATTATCTCGTACGAGGATTTTCCTCTATTCAACGTTGTGTACGTCTTTTCCTTGTTTTTGTTTTACAATGCAGCGTCAGTGTGGTTACGTTACGACGACGTCTCGTAGTGATTTAATCGGGACGAGGAAATTCATTCATTCAATTGAAATTGTTCAATAGCTACGTCGAAGGTAAGAAAATTGTAATGGCGATGAAGAAGAAAGTAATTTAGAAAAAGATACCGAAAGTTAACGTCTCGGTAAAATTAGCAAACATTTGCGTAAAACGAACAAAATCGTCAACCTATCGTTAATCGTAAACGGATATCGACAAGTCGAACAGATTCGCGACATAAAACCGTGCTTGCAGAATTAGAAAAAATAAAAACTCAGCGTATTCTTTTCTTTTTAACGACGATATAAGAATCTCTTGGTTCGAGAATCCAACGTTCTACCGTCACGGATATCCGCGAATCCGCCAATTCATGACTACTTGCTCACGCTCGCACGTCTATTTATTTTTGTCGTGGAGGAAGATGCCGCTAGGACGCGCTTACGAGCGAGCAGGTGGCGCCCGCATCGTACTCGCATCTTCCACTGCAAGAAGAATCGGTCTTGCGCGCCTCGACGCGATACAATAACTCCTAACGAAGGAAATTTAATTGAGAAGTCTTTTTATTTCATCGTTCCGACGTTTCTTTGCTTTTATCGTCGATGGCCGTGGCTACGTAAACGCGTGTCGTCGATGATTCGTTTCTTAGTTCTGCAATGCGTGAAACTGTCTTGGACAAAAACTTCGTCGAGACGATCTTCTTCTTCTTCCTTTTTTTCCTTTTTCCCTTTTATCTCGAGGACCGGGGGATCCGCGACTTACCGTTCGTATTGACTCGTTTTAATTATTCCCTGCCTTTTTGTTCCGCTCGATCCGCGATGAAGTAATCGGATGAACGAGGATGATCTCGACTGGGAAGAGATAATCGCGTACTTTAGTGATCACGAAAGTTAGATTAGGAAATGCTGAACTTTTCTGACGAAATTCTTTTAATAGTTCGATACTCGATTTCGAAGTGTCACTGTCTTAATAAAAAAAGATAGAAATAAATCTGACGCTTAACGCTTCGAGCGTGTTATGCTAAGCCACGAAGGACCAAAGGATACTCGTCGACAGAAAATAATCAACGAACTTGAAAAAAAGCGACAACAACTTCGGAAATCTCTTGTAAAATTGTATAAAGCGCTGAAAGGCTGATAAAATTAGCGAAAAAATTCGACAACTTGGCAAAGGAAGACATCGGTGTATCCAAGACCCTTTAACACGTTGCCTGCCATGTCACCCATATTTGACTGTTCAAAAAATTAGCATAATCCATATTTTGGCAACGGTCTTACTTTCTTACGTAAGATGTACTTATCTAAAGGAAAATTTAGGACATCCTTGAATATTTTGACGGTTAAAGTGTTAATGGCCTTCTGAAAAGGATTTTTCATAAACGGAGCGAACACCGTGTCGATCGGGTTTCCATCGTGAAAAATGGAAGGAAACGTATCGTCCAAAAGCACGCTATCTCGTACGTGCCATTGTTTGCATTGATGAAGAATGAAAAGGACGAGGCACGCAAGCACACCATTGACGCATTCGCACACCCCGTGGCAGTGCATTGTATGCTCGGAGAGACACGCGGTACATCAATCGAGCGTACGAATACCGGCGCTTCGAGTACGCAGATGTCTCGCAATAGCTGTTCTTCCTAAGCTGCAGCTGGTGAGGAGGCCTGGTGAAATGCTCCGATTAATTCAGAAGTACGTAATGCACTTACGTGCATAGGTGAGTACGACCACTTTCGATGACTGCGAGTGAAAGCGCGGCCTTATATTTGGACTTACGTGTACTAGATCGCATTATTCCTTCCTCCGACTATCATCGATGCTACGATCGTTTGTAGAAGAAAAAAGCATGCACCTGTCATGGTGCGCGCGATCGTGGAATTGATGTGACTACGAATCGATCGTTCCTATAGGAACGAACGAAAAACAAACAAGAGCAAACTAGTAAAGCAGCTGTTACTCGCGATCTAAAGATTAGTGAGGATGCAAATGTATCGTGTATGAGTGCTTTCTCGTTATTTGAATATCGAATGCGCCTGTTTGTATGGCGACGCGCGCATTCAATTTGGGCTTTGGAAATACACCGAGTATCGGTTCGGCTAGCGAAGAGAAAAATGACATTAAAATTCGATTTTAAAGTCAACACCGACGCAACGTTTGACTTGCATAACGAAGCGCATAATTCCTTTAGGAACGCGTAACTTAAAATTCGTCGAGAAAAATCGATCGTCAACGTTTTTAGAACGAATTGGTACAGCAGTCGTTCGAAAAATACTCGTTCCTTAATTTTCTCGTCATCTTTATGAACATTGTTTCTAACACCATATTGTTTGTGCCTATTTTGACCGAAATATGTCTTTTGATACCTTCGCGTTTGAGTGCAAATAATTACCAAAACTGTCGGAATGTCAAGTTATCGGTTAAATAAATACATATAAATGCAATCGTGGAAAAATGATTAAACTTGGAGAATAATTTTAAGTTTAAATCTGAAAGGCGTCCTTTGACACCTCTTGGTAGAAATAGTGTTAAACCATGAATTTCGTTTACGACGAAGACCTCCTGGAACACAGAAAACATTCCGAAATTTTATAAATTACGAGACAACGTTCTTTGTTCGCTCGCGATGAGGGTAACGCGAAGATCCTCGAGAAACCATTTGAACCATGGATTCGATCTCGGCTAGAAGGTTCGAAACTCCTCCTTCTTAATTCCAAAGCAATTCATCGAAATGCTCGAATAATAATAACGACGGTAGGTCGTCCCGTTAAAGACGTCGTTCGATCGGAATTTTTGCGGAGTGGAAATTAAAATCCTCCATCCCCTCCCGGCGTCGAACGGCTTCGAAGGTCGAAGCATCCTCGACGCGATGCTGCAACGGTCGCGTTCATCGCCGCGGAGCCGGTTCCTACGTTTTGTTGCACTCTTCGCGCCATCGCCGCCGATCCCGCTCCCAACAATGTTGCAAGATCCCGGTATAGAGCGTGATGACTCGTCGATTTCTTCCGTCGATCGAAGCCGAGGCGGAATCCATTCCGGCGAGGGCCTCGATCGATTCGAAAAGCCGCAAGGTATAAGCCTTCGACGAGAGCGACGAAAGCGAAGAAAAAAGCGAGAGAAATGGGGAAGAGAAGGAGAGAGAAGGAGAGAGCGAGGAAAAGAGAGGATACGAAAGGGTAAAAGAGAAAAAGGAGGAGAAAAATCGGGGGCTCTTGTGCTTAAAATTCCTTCGTAAACGTTAATGAATAAGAAGCCACGTCGAATCACCGACGATAGACCGATGTACTGGCAACCTTAAACCCGTGTACGCGTATAATGAACGTACGTACTAATCGCATAACCAGCATTAAGATAATGCTAATGGTTCCTTCGTAATATATTATATACTTTCATCGAATCGTTTCAAAGGTAATTTTCGCGACGAATGTCGAATATCGATAAGGTTCGATATTTTTCTGTGTCCTACTGTATCCGAAATCGACCATGCACAACTCCGTCAAAAGATAGAACAGAATTAAACTAAACAGAGAAAATCGAAGAAGGATCGTTTGTCGTGGTCGAACTCGTGCAGAAGACAATACTCGAAGAGTCCTACGGTCGAAATACTAAGAAAAATTTTATGTCAAATTTCGTAAAAGCTATACTTGCAACGCGTGCATGTCACATTTGGAGATCGTACGTCCGATGATAAATTGGTTAACGCGTACAAATAATTTAACGAGTTCGCTAGGTGATCCGTGTCTAAAAGCAATCGAAGCCCCGGAGTTCGATGTTCTCTCCTTGATTGGATTTGGAATTCGTCCATCATTCATCGACGACCTCGTTTTCGCGTGAGCAATAACGAACTACGGAGCAAGATCCAGCTTTCTATTATTATCTCGTGAGATACGAAAAAGCCACGTCCATACGTCTTTGTCATTTTTCAATGTAATGCACGGATCGTACGTCGTATCGTAGAATTCTCCTTTCGTGTGATTGCGGTGATATTAACCCTAGATTCATAAGCGCGCATAGGAGATCCGCTATTCGTAAACATTCGTCTCTCTAACGAACACATTATATCGATGATTTTTGTTTTATAGAATACAAGGAGCAATAAAATACACTTTAAATCTGAAAAGTTGTTAATAAAGTCCAAAAATATAGTTTGCGTATCGTATCGGCGTCTGTTTATGCCGAGGTCACTTTCTCATAATCCTCTCGGTTATTATATTCGGCTACTGTTGCCAAGCCGCTACATATTTATAAAATTAAAATTAAAATATGAAAATCCTAAAGAGCAAAAATCACGAAAAAAATGAAGTTTTGTATGCTGGATAAGATTTCCATATTTCCTTGCGTCGTCCGAACGAATGATCCTGCCGAATCCGTAGAATCCGCAAAGATCGACACGTCGACCTCCATGGCCGACCGAGACACGAAGGATCGCGAGATAGAAGTGGTGTCCCCTCCGCGTCCCATCGGGACACCAAAATCTTTCTCGTATTGTTCGCCACCCTTTCTCCAAACTCCGTGACGGCGCGTACGCGATGACGTAGACTGTCCTACGCGAGCTTAATCGCACGAGCTTTCACCAGACGACGACAAATTGCAACGTCGCTATCTCGTTTTCCACGATTCGCGAGACAATCTACCCTCTCCCTCCTGCTCGTTCTGTCCTATCATCGTCTCGCCTCCATCTCGTTTCGTCCAACCTCTATCGCGCTTTCTTCTCCTTTGTTCCTGATTACCATGTGACACTCTGTCACGTCTGCAACGTAGTCTGGCAACGGCTACGCGCATAACGCGAATACATTCGTATCGACTATCGGGTTTACGTGTGGCGCGCGTACGTATGCACGTACATGTGTACATTCTCCAGCTTTCCGGAAAATTAAATTTTATTATTATCGCACGATCTTCGATATACGAGTCAAGATACCTTATATTACACGATCGTTCGATTTAACGATGAGGTGTAATGCGTTGACAACGAAAAGATCTATGACCGATCGAACTCGAGGCGTGCTTAAATTCATTGTCGTTCATCTAACAGTTCGGTCGCGAGAGAAATACTTTAACCGTTTCTGCTATTCAAATATTTTAATTACTCCTACTTCTTCTCGACGATGTTGTAATTTTATGGGCGAATAATTTCACTTTGCTATAAAAATTGCACGCCTTTCGATTCGATTTAAAATTTTCTGCTAATAAATTGAAGCGCGATATTGAATTATTTGGTAATTGAATGCTCAACGTGTAATTATAATAATTCTAGTTTTATCGTCTGCAATCGAATATAAGCACGTCGTATCTGACGTCGCAGTTACAGGAAGCATCAACGTTAAATCTCGATCCACTTGGATCATTGTTTCTCTTCGATACGTCCAAGAACGGCATAATGTTCTTTTCAATGGAGACCGGTTTTACTTCGATTCGGTCATATCTGACACATTTTTTTGCACGAGTCTCCTTGGAAACGTAATAGTTTATATTCTATCCAATATATCTTTATCATTCTTTTATCTTCGAATCCTTGCCACGAAACGTCGTTAGAAACGTCACAAAAATATTTCTATGCGCATCAAAAAATATTACAACGATCATCATGGAATTTCCTTCTCCGGTCTACAGTCTACGCTAACCACGCCATTACATTCTACGATCCTGCGACAAGTCCTGCGCAGTCTACCGCGTACCATCCTGCGTAAGATCCTCGAACGTTTCTGCGCGCTCCACCAATACGGATGACTCGACGATTTTCTCATCGGCTAAAAGCTGCGCGATTAAGGCACCGCGCTCTTCTACCCGCATGCCCGACATCCGTAGCGAAGATAAATTAGCGTATAATTATCCGTTACAACGGCAACGTTACCGTGACATTTAATATTTGCAATAATTTACATTGATAGAAAAGTAATATACCTTCTACCTTTTTTTAATACGTAAATCGCGTTACGAACGATGCTTTGTATCGAAGAATTCTCATTTAAAAAGTATTTTACATATTTGCGTGAAAATAACATCGATACAAGGTCGAGTCTTGCGGATTAATTTTCGATCGCTAAAAAAAAAGGAAAAAAAAAATGTAAAGAGACAAATCATACAGAACACGGAGCTAGTTTAAATTTAAACGAACATAATTCAATTTGTCTTTTCTATTCCTTCCATTTAATTTGTCACTTTTATGGATGCTCGCGTCGTTCCATTGACGTTCTTGCCGGCCGTCGATTAGTTAGAGTCATCAGACAGCCCCAACGGATCCTTATGACTTATTCCCTCAATTTCACTCTCCTTATTTTCTTTTCCTCGAGACACGATATCGCAATAATTATCGTCGTTTGGAAATACTTCGTGCTACGTAAGCCGGTGACATTAATAATAACAATCGCGAGCTTGCGTTGATTCTTCCACGGAACCCTCTTGGCATTTAAAAACGTTCTTTTTACCTTTTACGACTAATTAATAATAACAAAGGTAGAGACGGAAGAAAACGGAACGCTTCTTAAAAGAAAGGAAACGTCTCGAGGCACTCGAAGTGACCAGACCAGACTGTACGTACCACCATTGAGAAAATTTCAAGTTAAATAACATTTTCAAGGAAGCGAAGTCGAGAAAGCAGATCGATCGTAAGTAACACGATAATTATGAAAGATACGACGAACGATATATCACCCGTGAGATATTCGATTCGTGACGTTCAGCGCGTCTTGAATTATTGTCTTCGACCGATACTTAGATTATAGATCACGCAAGAAAAAATTACGCACGCGCATCCGCCATGTCGATTTCTCTTTCAAGCGTCAATGAATTCGTAATTACGAAACGACGGTGGTACATTCGTTAATATCTCCACGTAATAAAAGTCGCGGAGGTGTCGTAAAAAGCGAACCTGCCTTCATCGACCTTCCCTCGCAGATGCTCGCTGCCGTAAAACAACGAGAGTGAGACTTTCTAATCGTTCGTAATTACGTCGAGGTTTCATCCGTCAGGGAAACGCACGCTCTCGAACCGAGATGTTGAAAAGTGTCTCGGTTGCACCTGCGCTTCCACGTACGCAGCTGGAATTTGTGCACGATTGACTTCGTACAAAACTCGTCTTGTTCTAACGAAAGCCATTTCTTCTAACGAAATGTGAATTCATGAGTCGATGTTACACAGGACCCGAGCGTGATATTCTTCCATTTTTCCAAGGATTTCAATCGATGATGCTACGATTTATTCGTGGAAATGACGCGTTCAGATTCTTGCACTCGAGGCTAGAATCGAACTCATTCTTGACTTTCCATTGCGATCGAACTTGTATCTCATCGTCGTTAGCAACGTTTCATCGCGTATTTCCGATCGAGGACTACTGCCTATTAAAGAAACGACACGATTAATCAAACCATTGCCAGATAGACAATTTTCACCGACCACGCCCTCACCAAAATATTCGACATCGAGAAATCCGCCCAATGGCATCGGTATCGCATGAATATTAATCGCACCTACGTCGTGAAATCGGCACTACGTCCTGCTACGTCCTGCTATGTATTCGCGTAGAGTTGGCGTAGAAAGTATCCATTGTCCTCTTTCTAAAAAAAAGGTACAAATGAAATTACGCGAAAATCGAGGATTCGCTTCATGAATTGCATCTCGTACATATTCCGTAACTATATTTACGAACAAAAAATTGTCTAACCCGCGTCTTCGTTTTACGCACCAAATAAGACACGTACGCGCAGTATGTCTCTTCTTCGTTACAATGTCACAGATTCCGAAATTATCGACGAAACAAATAGGATAGGCTGAACGGCAACCAATCGTAAATTGCGAGTGTTCTTAGATAATCAGTGCTTAAAAAAGTTCTCGCAATTTCAAAACGAATACTTTCTACGTTCATTGTACCTACCGACATAAATAGGCACTGAACGTAGGCGAAGCGGAGGCAAGCGAAGAAGAATCGTCGCCGTGCAACGAGCCTCTCTAGGTGAACCAGGTGAAATTTGGCGATAGAACGAGGAGAGCAGGTGAAGAAACTCGAGTCAAAAGGCCGGGTCCGAAAGACGGATAAGCGGAGGTGAACACGAGTCTTGGTTGATTTAGGTGGAAAGGAGACGCAAGGGTACGAGGGAACTTCCTTTTCAATCTCTGCTTTTCTACCGCCCCTTACCTTCCGCCCTCGTCCTTTTTTAACCGTGGTACCTGGTGATCATCGTCGTTGTCCTTTCGCCAAAGGTAAAATATGCGTACTTTCCTTCTCTTTGTCGTCTTTTCGCAAAAGCGGAAAGTGATTAATCGTCGTGTCGCCGATACCTCGACGTTTTTCGACCTTTAGCGCAGATTCTTCTTCGCACCATTTCGAAAGCTTTCATTTTTAGATCACACTTCCGGGGGGATGTAACAGAGGCACTTTTGCACCTGGGACGCTACTTTTGTACTATTTCAAAAAAGGATGGATCGTGCGTTAATCCATCGTAACCTCGCGTAACATATGTATTCACAAAATTTTGTAAATCCAATTTTGTGAAAAAAATAGCAATTGGAATTCAATATTAATTTTTCATATTTAAATTATTAAACACCGCGAAGGAAATAATAAATAGAAATTACGTTCGTAAATTATCGACATTGGCGTTGACTGTCGCGTCTATTCAAATAATTTAATCGTCTCGTCTTCTTTCGATTCTTTTACGAGAGCAAAAGGGCGAGAACGGAAAGGGCGAACGAAGAAACATTGTTTATATCGAGGAATAAAGGTGCTTGCTCGTCGTGCTCGTCTTACCATTTTCTTCTCGCTCGCGCCGTACACGACGCCATCGGTAAAAATTGCTCTTTTTCTCCGCGGCCACCCTATAATTCGGCCCTCAGGAGGGCCTTTGTGCGGTTCGCCTTGGAGTTCGCGTGTCCGCCAACTGTTGCTGACCCCAAAGAAGATTCTGCGCGGGCCCATTTATCGGTCGGCCGTAAAAGCGCGGCCGAAGGGGACACAATCGCGCCGAGACGAAAAGAGGAAGCGCGAAGAGAAAGAGGACGAGACGAAAGTGCGTTGGTGCGAAGCGCGAGCTCCGTAATACGCGTTCCAACGTCGACGACTTGGTGTGACGAGCTGTTACTCCATCTGTCACGCGACTCCTCCGGCAAAAAGAGAGTGAGAAGCTTTCAGCTATCGATTTCGAAGCTTCGACTT
This sequence comes from Liostenogaster flavolineata, assembly GCA_025433975.1. Classification (NCBI taxonomy): domain Eukaryota; kingdom Metazoa; phylum Arthropoda; class Insecta; order Hymenoptera; family Vespidae; genus Liostenogaster; species Liostenogaster flavolineata. The sequence goes on along the minus strand of JAITYT010002364.1, from coordinate 574,410 downwards.
TTCAAGGACTAATTGTTTTGCGCACATCGGACATTCTTCCTTGCGTTCATTGTCGATATTTTCGAGGGATATTAGAATGGAAATACTTTTGTATTCTCTGTCTATCGGGTTGGTAAGAAAGTAATTTCGGTTCTCAAGCGCGATATAAAATTCAATTTTTTATACAAAGAACGAACCTTGATCAATTAAATTGTTTTAATATGGTTCGCCCTTTTACCATCTTTTTGGCAACTTTACGTTTCGCAATCATGACGCTGACAGAAGTCATTCAAAGGAAAAGAAATTTCCTTTTCGCCAAGCCAATAATTACAGAAAAAAATATATGTCAATTAAATTAATAAATATTAAAAGTAATAAATTATAAAAATTTTCGAGACAAGCCGACGAAATGACTAAAGTATCACGATATAAATTGAACCGTAAAGAACTCGAGTCCAAAACCCCTTCGAGTCGGGACGTGCACGAGTTAAGACTCTTCAAAAAGAAACCTGAAAGAAGCTAGGAAAATACGCACCGACGCCGAAACGAAGATACGAGGTAAAAAACGCAAGGGTTCCTTCACGTTCTGAACCTTCGAGCACGACCCTATTTATCCGAAGATCCACGAGAAACTATCGAATATTGTCAAGAGCAACTCGCTGCTGCTCTGCATCAGCCTGAGGCGATAGCCTATCCACCGAGAAACATTAAGGACGCACTCGTAGCCAGGTGTTCGCGCGTCTTTGTCCGCAGGAGGAAGGTTACATCGCGGTACACGATGTCGTCCTGATGTTCGACGAAGCTCTCCTTTAAATCCATCGAAGGCCGACGATCCCGTTATTGAGGTAGGATGCTCGATGTAACAATAACGCGATCGTAATGCAAAAGGAGAAGGTTCGTTCTCTCCGATATGTCGCATCTCGGTCCAATCTCGAAACTGTTAATTAACCCTTCAAGTGCTCACAGCGACGTTGAAAAATTATTGTTGAAGTACCGGCGTCGCCCTGAGCGACTCTTTTTTTGAAAGAAAAAAAAGAGAAAACAAAATTAATGGTTTTATAGACATTTTTCATAAGGTCTGCATTTCTCTGTAAAATAGCCTGTCAATTTTCGCATAAAATTAGGTAATTCTGCATGGCACTCGAATACACTTCAATGATTAAGAACTTCTGATGCGATCTTCTACTTCTCCTCGCTTACTAAATTGATGAAGAGTTCAAGCGAGTGATTCGAGATGGAGTTCATTTTGGGATATTTGACAAAAACGTGGCCTCGAGATATCTGCAAATAACAAGCCAACGGCAATGGTACGATTGGTCTACGTCAAACGTGTAGTTTTACTTGGTGAATTTTTTAAATCGTCGAAGTTTTTGGATGTTTTCATGTCCCTTATCGCATTATTCTGCATTCGAAGCACATGCCTATTTATAGGCGAGCGAGAAGAAGCAAAGCGTCCCTCTTTTCCAACTATCCCTTCCGACTAGTATCTATTCCACATCGAACACACCTACTACCACTGCTATCGCTCGATATAAGAGATAGAGTGTCACCAGCACCACCAACGTCGGCTTCACCACTATTACGTGGCCCACTAATGGAAGAAGGAGGTGGAGGAACCGGTCAAAGGCTCCGTGTTCCTTTCGTGAAGGAAGATCGCGAATCCGCAGCTGTCGCTCTCAACACCTGCCTCTCTACCCGCGATCAATCCTACGACTTCGCTCGTTTTACGTGCAGGTACGTCGACGGTGCGTTCGTGTGTGTGTGTGTAAGGAGGATTTTACCTGCGGGCTGCACCCGTGCGTGCGCGTACCTACGATTTACCGGTGCATCCTCGGAACTTCGACGCAGAAGTAAGAAGAGGAAGGAAAGGCGAACGAACGAATGAAAGGTAAGAAAGAAGAACGAAAGAGAGAGAGAGAGAGAGAGAGAGAGAGAGAGAGAGAGAGAGAAAGAGAGAGGGAGAAGAAACGGAAGAGTGAACAAAGAACAGCCTCGAGAGTGCATAAAACGCTTTCAGCGGCGACTCTTCACGGATTTCATTGATTCGATATGTTGTCGACCTTGAAAACAGTTTCAACTATTTTCGTTAAAATCGAAGTTCGTTCAGGGATTTTTTTTGCCACCTTTGTGCGATTTGACTTCACTGGACGCCGCACAACATTCAAAAAACGGATGCGTACTACTCGGGCCTAACGTTCGGCTCGGGCCGTAAAGAAGACGCAAATGCGTTGAATATCGTCAGTCGTATCGCGTCGAACGATCTCCAACTACGAAGACAAGAATTTTATTACGGGCGTCACGGTAAAACGGCCATATCCATGCGTCGAGGGAGAATTAACCTCCCGTGATCTGGGATATCGGAAGACTGCCGGAAGTCTTTCAAATTCTCGGTTTCCGATCGACGAAGGGTTAACGTCTTCCGTGTCGGGGTGCCTTCGACGAAGAGCGATAATCGTTCTGTCTCTTTGCGTAATTATTTCCTCCTGTTTGGTATGTTTTCTCTCGATCACTGTCCGCTATTCGACGATTTACCTCCCAGTTGTGGTAGAATTTTCATTAGGAATTATTTCCAAGGACGCTCGAAAAACGCAGAACGAACTTACGGAATTTACGTAAGTAGTTTAGGTAATTAATTGTTCTGGCGATGCTCAGCCTGTATGGATAAAGGACTCGTTCGAGATCGAATTCCTTTTAAGAATTTATCAAGAGCAAGGAGAAAACGAAGAAAAAGGGAAACGGATCGACTTGAATTTCGTTGGTTGTTCGTTTAAAGGAAACGCGAATGAGATCGATGCACTTTTAGGTCGGAATTATTAATGCCAAGTCGTAGATTAACTCGTAGAGAAAATTGATTGATCTCGAGACGCGCGTTCAAATCCACAGGGGTGAATATTGCTTCGATAACGAGGAACCTACGAAATCTTTAACCGTGAGTCATCGTGGAGAGAAAGAGGGGAAAGCGAGGAAGGGCAGGGTGACACGGAATTTGTTCCAACTTCTTCGTATTCGTCAACTAACCTCCCCCGTCGCTTCTTTCATTATACGACTACGTGACGCGTATAATTCATGGCCGTTCTTACCGAAAACTATCGTGGTCGTTTTCCAGCGCGCGAAGAACACGTTCGGATACGTTCTCCACCGACGCAGTTCGCTAAGAAGTTGCTTCTTCGTTTAACACGTTTGCGGACGGTCTAAATTTGAATAGGCTGTTGACACGAGCGCTCTGTATAAGCTTGATTCCAATGTTTGTTAGATAAAATCGGAGAAGAGTCTTTTAATCCGCCTTACGTGTAGACACTAAGAGCATAATGATATGATAAAAAAAACAAATACTGTATTAGCAATGCTGTCTCATAGTCTTTAATTTTAACGTGAAATTGTCCGTGTAGTGTTGAGATGTAGAGCGATACAGTGTTGTCAATATTAACAATGGAAAGACAAGAGTCGGTTCCTGGTATGTTCGAAGAGCGTAGATTGGACAGATAATTTTACTTTCGTGTTTTTCCACCGTATTGACTATGAAAATGAAAGAAAGATAATGTACTGCGTATCAGTGGTGACCCATCGGAGCAAAACGAAAATACTGCATACGCAGTAACCTTTCGCGAACGTGTTAAGAGACTGTGCGAGTGGTTCCATATTTGTATCATTCTGTTATCGTTCGAATCGTAAATATTCGATAATCCAACGATAAATATTATCTATATTATTGGAGCTTTCAAACGAAGGAATTAAACTACTGAAAATACATTGACATAATATCGACGGAAGGAAGGAATAAATACAAGGGAAAATCTGTTTGATAACGCAGACAACTATCGATCCATTACATTTGCAGCATCGACAGTTCGAAGTGTTAATCGTACGTGTGCCAGAAGCATAATTTTTTTTCATTTTTTAAAATTAAAAATTTTATTTCTAGTCGCGCGCGCGCGCGTTGACGCTTCGTTTCATTTCCACGAGAAACACCCGTTACGTATCGGCGTATCTCCTTCGCCCTCGATGCAGTCAAAGTGCCCATCCGCACCGAGTCTCGAGACTTCGAAATCGTCGACCGTTCTGGCGGACGATATTGAATCGATTTGCATTTCTTTTCGGGATAGAAGGAGGATGAGCAAAAGAAGAAGAAGAAAGAGGAAAAGGAAGAGAAACACCAAGCACTCGTACCTTCGAAATCTGCCAAATCGAACGTTACCAGGGGGAAAAAAGTCCCTCGGTTCGTTCGACGAATTCCAAGGAACCACGGAAAAGATTTCTATCCTCGATTTCACTGCGCGTTGTCGATTGCACGCGAAACACGCGCTCGTCCGTCCACCTCGAGGAGAAATATTTGAAGCGTGTTGTACACGCCGTAAGAGTCAAGGATGTCCTTACGTTTATCCACGTTCCAAGCCGAGAAAAAGATAGTTACGAAATCGGTCGTGACGTGATTCGTTCGTTCGTTTTTTTCTTCGGTACGAAGGGTGAGTAATCTATGTTTTATAATTCGCTATGATCGAAATCGATCTTAACCGAGCGAAATTCAGCCAAGAAATTCGAAAAGCTGAAGTTGTCTTTCAAAATTATATCGAAGAGAAAATGAGGCAGAATGAGGAAATTTTTAAAAAAATATTTTTAAGTTAGCAGTCTATCTTCGTTTACTAATCAGACTTTCTCTCTCCCTCTTACGTCTTGCCCTTATCTCTTTCTCGCAGCCGTTGCCTTGCAGAAATTCGCGTATTTATCTCGACTTACGGGAAACGTACCACGAATTAGATCGATGGTGTAACGAGTCAATATTTGTAACGGATAACGCTCCGCTATTTACCGATGCTCCTGAGCGCAAAGAAAACGAACGTTGCTGCGCCAGCAACTACAACATCGCGTCGTATTATGCAATCGTTACACTCGCGTATCTCGAGAGAAGTTCTCGCGATATTTCGATTTAAAAGCGACGTGGCATCTACGAGAGCGCGATAAAATTCTCGGTTCTTTCGTTACGTTCGAATCGACGCGAAACGGCGCTAAAAAATTCCTCTTCGTATCTTCAATAATCTCTTCCTATGTACGCGAAACAGTAAATTACCGATAGACAAGTACGTAAGTCGTACATTCAAAGATACGAATCTATCGCGATAATTTCTACGTCGAACGAGATGTTTCTTATCGTTTTCGATCCTCATCAAGATGATTATCGATGCAAATGAACGTCTAAGTGCAACCTTTTATTACGTATCAATATTTCTCCAAAGAATCGATAAGCATGTGCCACGACACACGAGCAAGAAAACCATTTGGTAAAACTGTCCATCGACAAAGAATCTAAGGAGTTTTTCTCATAAAGTAAGAAACGCGTATCCGAATGTGCTACACGTATCTGATTTTAAGTAGTACGAGCACGTATCGCTTGACACGCGACCACTAGTCGATAAAATATTTTAGAAAAAAAGATTGAGAAAAGCGATTCTCTCTTACCTGGAAAAAAAATCGTTCATTCGAATCGAGATCATCGAAAGAAACACCGTACGAGAATCGATAAATGCGCGCGATCCGTACTAACATATCGTCGATCGGCGAAAAAAAAAAACGGATGAATAAGATTTATCGGCCATCCATCGTTCGTACTCGACCAACATATTGGCGTGCATACGCACTGCAATGTGTGCACGATACGTACCAGTGTGTGTAAGTAATATATACTTATGTGCCTCGATTTCTCCGTACGATCGCGATAAAGGTATCTCTCGTACTTTAACGAACGGACTTCCGCTTAGCGATTTCCTGTCGCGACGGAACCTCAACATGGTATTCCATATCGATGAATATCGTTTCCTCTTAAAACGTCGCGTACCGTTTACCAGAATGTGATCTTTCGATCGACGCGAAATAAATCTATACGTTCAATGCGCGAATAATTTGCCGATGAGGGAAACTGATGAGGAACAACGCTTGTACACAAGCATTTCCTGTTTTTTCTTTAAAAATCATTAGAGATTTCGATGTATTAGAGCGACCACGTAACAATGAGTTGTAGAACAAGTGTCGAGTCTGTAAAGTTCTTTTTATAATGACTCTATTGCACCTTCTCGTTGTTCCAAGTCAAATTTCCATGTATATTTCTCGCATTACGTTATATCATATTATTTCACGGTAAAATTCCTATTAAGATAGATCTTAAGCTACTTGCATATTTTTTAAACAAATCGATCGTAGATCACGTATCTATCATCCAATTATATTTATCCAAGATGTAGTGAAAAAATCGGATTCACGTATTTATATTTTGACATTGTTATCGACAAGACATTTATCCGATTGAAAATACTCGCGGAAGTACAAACAAATGTAGAACAGTTCTTTTCTCTGTTCCGGAAAAGTATTTTTTTTTCGTAGAATTCTCTATCAGTTCATTAATCTTCTGATTGATTAGTTTGCTCCTATTAAGCAACATGTTATTGTTACAATTAGTTGGATGATCTCCGATTGTTCGACATGAAACGTAGCATCTCTTTAACCGAAAAATCAATCAACATCGCCAACATCGTCGATTTAATTTCTATCGTTGGAGCAAGCTGTAAAAGCAAACAAGATCGAAACACGATAGCTGCACCTGCGATCCACGAAATTTTCAAAAGAACAGCTTGGACGAACTTCGAATAACAAAAACGATGAGTCTTCTCCGAAAACTTTAGTTGGCTTCCGCAGAAGAAGAAAACGATCGAAAGGTAAAATTCGATTAAGAATTTTGAACTTCGCCAAACGTTGCAACCGGTCGTGATAAAGAAGTAATAAGTGGGCGCCACCGGCATCAGGAGTGGTTCGATACCAGGAGGCCGAAATTCCACGTTCTCCTCGTTGCAGTTGTCCTCTTGGTCATCCTGGAATCGAAGTCCAGAGGTAAACGACGTCGTCGGTACCATCTGCCATCGAAGTCGTTCCCTTTCTCGTCCGAGAGAAGGGACCGAATAAAAATCAGGCCCCAAAAGCATTACCCAGCTGGCACGCGTCTACCTTGCAGCCATTATCGTTAAACAGGATCACATCGCGCGAGGACCTCTACTCCACACTGCGATTCCTTATCCTTCCTCCACCTCTTAAAAGTATACCGTTTTCTTCTTCTTCTTCGCTTCTTCTTCTTCTTATCCACTCCATCTTTAACCCTCGTGCCGGGGCCTTCTGCTTCTTCCTCCCCTCCTTCCTCCTCTTCACCTTCCACCAATCCCATCGACTTTCTTCCTTCCTTCGACGACTTTCGTCGACTTCTTCCTCCTCCTCATTGTTCCACTCTTTCTTTACTTCTTACCTGTCAGCCTTTTATTCTCTTCTCCGTTCGCTGTTTATCTTTCTCTCGCTCGTGCCGCTCGTTTTATTGGGCAGAAGCACCTGCCGCCACCATCGCCACCACCCCGGTGTGTTTTCATCCGAACGAGTCCTCCGAGAAGGCAAGCGCCTCGCGCGTTCGATGCAGCCTGGATCGAGGATACCCTCCACCCCTGACCTCGCCTTCCTCTCCGTTCCTTAGGAAACTCAGTCTCTACCTCGCTCGTGATGCTATCCAAGATCATTCACTGGGTTCTGTTTACATACCGCGCCAGTTGATCCAGCGACTATCTGTCGCACGCTCTCCAAGGTGATCGGAGGAAGCCAGTGTTCTCGTCGTAGAATTTGATCTTGTGAGTTTGATCTTGCTGCAATAGGGTGAACCCGATCTGAATGGAAAATCGTCAGATCAACGTGAAAAGTGTAAATATATAGTGAAATAAACTAGATCGTACAATGTATTAGGCCTAGCGGAAAGTTCTGTCCATTTTTGAAATAAATAAAGTAATACATTTTGGATGCATTAATCGATATTTACTGGACAATATCGTTTCCATCATTATTAATCCCCTCTTCGCGTATAAATCGAACACGTACGTAGAAACGCAATATTCGAAAGAGTCAACGTTCAATTTCAGGTGACATTATTTGACAGAACTTTTTGGTAGACCTATTATAGGTCTACCAAATATAGGAATATTTTTTGACTATTTTGAAGCATGTATTCGCTTTCGAAAGGTATTGGCAAAGGCGTAAATGTTTGGTATACGAAAATCGTTCGATATGAAAATTAGGTGGATGCTCGTTTCAATGTAAAAGTCCAAATACGTGAGCGAGAGAGAAACAACCGACGTCGTTGGAGTGTGCTTTCGTCGCTTTTGCGTGCTTTCGTGTTGATGCAAAGCATTCGTTGTCCGTGACAAGCGATAAGTAAACGCTGAACCTACCGAGACCCAAATCCTCCTCTTGATTGTACCTACCTACTTCTCGATTATCTTGAAAGCTCGTCACCAGTTTACGGAAGTATGGTGGCTGCATTTCGGGGATGCTCGTTATCAGCGACGACCGCATTGGTTTAGGCTACGATATGAACTCGTCTTGACGAATGCAACGCCTCGATATGAAAGATGTTCTTGTAATATCTTCTTTTTCCGTAAATACATCTACGTTGTCTCTCTTTGGAAAACGGAACTCTTTTTCTTGCTTTTATCGCGTAGGTGTCTGTGGCTGTAATTATGAAAAGAAAGGTTTTTCGCGGTCTCAACACTTTTTAGTTCTTCGGTGTGAAAGATACGATGAAACAAAAGCAGTAAAAGAAAAGAAATTAAAGATTGGAAA
>JAITYT010002364.1:493930-545900 GCA_025433975.1 Liostenogaster flavolineata | reverse complement strand
AGAGAGAGAGAGAGAGAGAGAGAGACGTAGACGAATTTACCTGTCAGTTTTATCGCGACTCACGGTTAGTCGCGCGATACGAAGAAATCGATTCACACATTTTTACTTCGTGTCTCGTGCGACGATGATTGAAAGCGAGCGCGTAACAGACGCCCGCCCAAATCGCTTTCGTTTTCCTTTAGTTGAGAATGCCAAGCACCGGATAATCGGTCGTTCTACACATATGTATCTGTCACGCGTTAGGCGCGCCACCGCACAGGATAATTTTATATTCCCATCGATAACGACTGATCAGTTTCATCGAGCACGGGATGCGTTATGCGACGAACTGAACACGACGAGACCCTTCGAGCCGCAAAGAAGAGATCAAAAAAATAAAATAAAATTTTTTCGCGAGAGAAATACTCATAAAAAATTATCAGCTGTTATATTCCTGCTTTGGTGCAAATATGGTTCGGCTAACTTTAAAATTACAAATTCGCTCAAGGATTTTAAAGTTTGCGTTTCATATTTAGTCACATAAGGGAAACGGTTACAGACCAAAACTTTATGTCAGATTTATGTGACTTATTTGTGAATATGCATTAGGTAAAGATAGGTATATCACATAGAGAATTTCGATATCAAAAGGCTAAGAAAAAAATGCATTTGAATATATATTTGTAAAAACGAAAAATGTAAATGCAATTTTCCTCTTGAAGTTCGAAATGTGTCACAATAACATGTCCCGTAAACCTAGTATTAATATTCTTTAGTGGTCTTTCCTATAACTGTAGTTTATGTTGCTGGCTATTTATTCTATGCCAACAATTAAAGTATCTTTCTCGTTGTTCAAAGTCAGCAGGAAAGAAACAGCTCGACGATTAGACGCTTATTTATGAACGTCTAATTGATATTAGTCTGGTTCAAGGTTACTCACTTATGAATCCGCTTGACTGGAAAGTAGGAGTTTCCATCAACTAGTCTCCAGCGGTCTGATTGCACTTGTTCTCGCGTTGAACTGACGCAGATTTCGCCAATTCACAACCAACCGGAATCGTACATTTTCCTATGATTTTTCGGCGGCTAAAAACATACCTGATTTTTTCATTTAAGATCTCGAAATATTCTCGCACATTTCTATACGTTCCTATACGTGAGATATTCCTGCTGATAATAAGTCCCCTTGATAATGATACGTTTCGACCGTAAAATTGAGAATTCACGAATTAATGATAAAAACGCGATTTCTATTGCAACGAGCCATGGAAACGCGAATAATCGATGATTAAATCGTAATCACGATCGTGACGATTCACTCACGGTTTCTAGATTCCACTGACGTGGATTCGTGCGTTGCTCTACCAACCAAACATCGTAAATATTGTATCACGCGTTGTAAGATGATAATTTAATTCGACTTTTTAAACACAGAACGATCTTTTGCGCGCTTGAAGCTTCGATAACTCGAAGTTCGATAGCTCGACTCGGTCGATGCAGCGACCGCCGTTTTAAGCGCGACAAGCGGCTCTCTTCTAAATGCAAATACGTCCTAAGCGATCCGATGAGCACGCATTAACGCGCGTAGGTGTGCTCGCATCGACGTAACATCGTAGTAAAAGGCGCGCGTGCTCGAATCCGCCATGGATATTGGGAATGTAAATGTCCGTAATTACGCGGCCACGGCATGCTCGTTACAATGTAGTACGAAGCCAATTAACGCGGGTCGTGAGACCGACTGACCACAGTGCTTACCGCGGTGAAGTACCGCGTGCACGGACCCATTTCCGGAGTGGGCGTCTTTCCCGACAGAAGAAAGGCTTTAAGCTGCCGCCACCCCTCGATGATATCGCCCTCGTGACGCCTCTGATGCGTCGTACGGCTTATTTTATCGACAATCGACCAAGATGAAATCGAACAGTAAGGTAAATGCATAAGTACAACGTCCCTTTAACCAGTTAAGCATGGAATTTTGTTTTAAAAACTCTCCACAGTGTGTGGAAATAGAATCAAGCAGTGACGATTTATTTTTATTTATTATATTAATATTTATTATTATATTATACTTTTATTATTTATCATTTATTAAAGGCAAGAATTTTCTATTTTTTACGACGAGTATACACGTCGATGCACCGTAACAGAAATTTGTTCTTGAACTTAACTGGTTAAATGGTCGTCGAGGATCGATATAATGAAATGCTCCATGAGATTTGCTTGTGGCGAACGAATACGAGAAATCGTTGCAACTCGGTAACATTAGGTGATGATTAACACGTAGGAATAAGACACGATCACAGTTCGGATGTCATCTGAAATTCATCAGACTTCTGAAACGAGAATTCCAGATGAACATTGACGATGTATTTCCTCTTCTTTCACTATCGATTATTTTTTAAAGAAATCACGATCTTATCTCGTTACCAGTTTTTATTTATCGAGCGAATTTGGGTAGCTATTCGTAGTAAAAAATGGCGTCGAAAGTCTGAAAAGTTATTAACGGGACTGTCGAAAAAGCAACGGGACTCGCTTCCTAAAGGAGATCCGCCATTATCGGTTCGGTCGATTTCAGCGGTGAGCCTACGACTCGCGATTATCCCGCTTACCCTTGGGTATCACCGATTCGAGGCTCGTGCAACGACTGGTTCTCGTGTACCGAACGCGATGTCTTATTACGGTTAAAGGGTGGAGATCACGTACGGTGCACGAAGCGAACACCTGTCGTACCGAGCACGAGGAAAGCGCCGCGCCTAATGAAGGGGGCGGAGAGAAGATGAGAGAGAAAAAGGAGAAAAAAAGAAGGAGAAGAAAAGGTGGGGCAGGGAGAGGAAGAAGTAAAGCGTGTAAAGGTAAAGGTCCTGGAGCGCAAGCAGGAAGAGAAACGATGGCAGTCGAGTGTAGATCCGGGTAAACCATGCATTTCCAATGAGAAAAAAAACAAACATTTCCGGGATTGATCCGATAGGACTGAAATTGCCTAATGGGATTTTCTAATTAGACGAAATCCAAGGGTCCATTTTTTTGCATTTTTTGAGATTAGGATATAAAAGATTTTGAACAAAAGTACTCCCTTCAACAAAGAATATCGTTTGGTAACAAATTTATTAGTTGTTTAAATAATTAAAAGAAAGTTATTGATAAATAATTCATCATTTTTTGTCTACATTCTGTTATATTTGGAAGAGTGGTATGTGGAAGACCATCTATTTAAAGGAATGCTATTGTTGAGGAACCCAATTTAATAATAGCTAACATATAAAATTATTTTACTAATTATGTTACTATGAATGGTAAATTATTAATTAATTCGTGTGCACTCACCCGATGTAAAGAAGAGTCAAGAGAGGCGACGACGGGTCTTCAGGTCTTCGATATCGGCTCCTCGAAGTTGCGTTCATGAATTTCCTTACACTTTATTACACTTCACTCGCGACGCGACACGAAACAAGCTTCGGAATTACGAGTATAATTTTACAGATGTTCACGCGTCGACGATCGGTTACGAACTAACACCTTTACCTACCGAAAAAAGGATCGTAGTTCGACAAATTGTTATTGTTGTCATTGTGATAATAAATCAATTCTGAGAACTTTTACAAAAACACATCTCGCTTATGTTGTCATGTCTTGTTATTGTCTTGTTATTGTTGACATAAAGTACTCTTATAAAAACTCATCCTGTTTTATTTTATCCTATTTTGTTTTCGTTATTAAAGAGCACTTATGTAAAGAAAAAATGGCATCTGGCAACTGAATTTTAAAGGTAGATGTCTCTACTTTAAAATGACATAAAAAGACCTATTATTGTCGATAATATAATTAGTTACATTTAATTTTTTAAACGAAAAATACCGACGCATTCGCATCTCAAACGAAATATATCGTCCTTCGCATCTCTCGAAACTTTTTCAAATGACGACATATCGTCTTTTGTTACTAAAACAGTTGAAGTTACTGCTATCGTAACTGCCCAATATTAAAGAATAGATATTAAATCCTCACGAGATTGACTATAAACTACGTACGACACTGAATTTCTCCAAGCACCAATTTCGAAAGCGCCAACTCCCCAAATTCTTTGATAGCAATTTCGTTTGGGATTAATCTTCCTTCGTTGCATCGTATAAAACAAGGCGGGTAAACGAAGCAGATCGCCATGAACTAGACATTTTTACGGTCCATTAATTCGGAGCGATTCATAAAGCGAAGCGTCAAGTCGCGAAACGGACGATATCGAGCATCGATCGTCGATCAAAATACGACGCAGTTACGTCGCGAACCGCGTCGCGGCCTTCTCCTTTGTGATGATATTACGAGGTTACGACATTCCCAAGGATGACCGCGGTGCTCGTGCCGAAACAAAGGGAGGCGCCTATAAGAAGGAAGCCAGCAGCCACCTGGAGGAGGGGGAAGGGGGAAGAAAGAGAGGCGAAATAGTCGGTCCATCGTCGTGGAAGGAGACGAAGACGCCCTAAAATTGCGACTGCGGGCTAACCTGTCTGCGAAAAATAGAAAACTTTCCGGTGGAGCGACGAAGACGATGAGAAGATGCGAACCGACGAGAAAAGGAGAGAGAGAGAGAGAGTAGAAGAGAAGAGAACGATGGGAGCGCGAGAAACAACGAGGAAGAGAGAAAGGGTAAGAAAGTTCTACCTGTTTGGGATTAAGGTACCGTGGTTCGTTGGAAACGGAACGGGCTCCGAAAGAACGATTTCATTCAGTAACGCGTTCGTGGAAGCCCCTTTGACGGTCGATTCGACCGTCCATAATACGAATATGATTTAGTTTAGTTGGTCTTTCGATGGCGTATCTCGAGGTAGAATAATCGACATGTTCGACGAAAGGAACTTGATCTTTGCCGATCGATCCTTTCAAAAGTTTCCCTTCTTGTACCTCGATCTTAATCGTCGTGTGGGTTTAATTAATCATCGATGGAGCTTTCGACGTTTTACCACGAATGAAATTCAATCGTTCGTTTCTCGTAAAAAATTTAAAAACGTCGCATTTGCGATAAATACCAGAAGTTACGTGCTCGAGAAGAAGAACTCGAAAAACGTAATTTCGCCGAAGACGATTCTACCGTTGATCATGAGAAAAAAAAACAGAAGACGGCCAGCGGTTTTGCCGCAAATTCGACGAATAATCGACGGTATGCGCTCAACAGTCGGTCGAACTTTCTCACGCTATCGAGAAAAAAACTAATGAAAAATTCGAGTAAGATCTTCCGCGAAGGAACCGCCCATCTACACGATTTTTCGAGGCCGTTAAAGCCGCGTTATCTTCGAACGATCGCACGAGAAATTTCATTGATCATCGATCGATCGATATCCCGTTTTTAGTCTTGAAAAATGTATCGTCGGAAAGATCGTCGACGAGGCGACGACGAGACCGAAAAAGTTCGGATTTCGGCCTGAAGGAGCCTCGTCTACCCCCCGCCGGAACGTTGTTTGCACTCGGATAAGACCGGATGCACTTATCGAATCGGCAGATAAGAAAGGGCCGTAAGCCTGCCGACGCCGCCTGGATTTCAGGTATTTACGGTGCTCGAGAAAAAGGCGTCGCGTCGTCGGTGTGCCGCGCTGTCTACTCGCGAACCACCGAAAGATCCTTGGAGCGTTTCTCCTCTCTCTCTTGTTCTCCCTCCCTGCGGCTCACCGACGCTCTTAGTCGCTCGTTCTCTCGTTCTTTCAGGTAGACAGGACCGCCATTCATGGCACAGGCCGGCGCGACCTCGAGCAGGAAACGCTTCGCGGCACCGGCACGGATCCTCGACCCTGGTCATCTCCAGGCCCGTCTCCCTCCTTTTGCATTACGAACGCTTCCATCGGTGCTTTCTTACCTCTTCGATCGCTCCCGTGCTGCCCTTCATCTTCGTCTTCGTCTTCGCCTTCGTTTTGGTCATCATCTTCGTCTTCGTCTTCGTCTTCGTCTTCTTCTTCGTCTTCGTTTTGGCCTTCGTCTTCGACTTTGTTTTGGTCTTGGCTTGGTCTTCGTCTTCTTCGCCTTCCATCTCTTTCGCGCGAATAACGAAGTTCCTTCTAGCCTCTTGGAGAGGATTTAGAGATCTTCCTCGATTCGGATGCTTTGTCGTCGTCTTAGGAACGGAATACCAACATCCTCACAGGTCACAGGATTACAAACACTTCCATCGGTACTTCCTTATGTCTTTGTTCGCTCCTTTCTTACTTGCCATTTCTTACGCGCAGGTAACGAAGTTACTTTTAGGATTTGAAGATCCTCCTGAGACGATTTGAAGATCTTCCTCGATTAGTCGTTGTTCATCGGTGTTTATACGGATGGTTACCAGTGTTCCCGTGGTTAATCTGCCCTTTCTTTAAGAAATTTAAAAATCCTAGGATTACGAACTCTTCGTACCATTTTTCTTGCCTCTTCTTTTGCTTCTAATGCTATTCTTCGTTTTCTTCTGCTCAGTTATCTAAAATAAGATTAGGGGTTCCTTCCATCCGCTAACGGAGACCTTCCTCGAGAATGCTTCGTCGTCGTCGGCGCTGGTATTAAAGACGGAATATCGATGTCCTCGCGGCTGATACGCCCTTCCTTCGAGAAATTTGGATCATGGGGTCGATCCTGGGTCGGTAGCCTTGGTCTACGGATACCGGCGGTGCGCCATGGAAATTCGAGACTCGTAAATTTGTCGCCTTCTTCGAGCCACGCCAGAAGGGATCGAGAACTATGTTGTTCGTCCTCATCGTCGACGTAGAGATGCGATTCTATCACAAAAACACGCACATATCATCGATACCAATAATATCGTTCTCGATGTTCTTAACATTTCTATATAAAAACGAGTTTTCTATAAAGTAAAACCGTGGCATCCAGGGCAAGATGCGCTAAATTTGCGCGTCGTCGCGATGATCGACGATACGGGATGCTCGTGGATCGTTTTGATCCGTGGAAGACGGCCTGATGCGTACGATCGATCATCCCGCGCTTCGGAAGAAGGATCGAGAGAATGACCTTCTCTTGGCAACGAAGTCAACGACCTCCACCTCTGGAAAAAGTCGAAAAAGCGAAATTCCCGTTGCGACCTGCCTCGAGTCGTTTCGATTGTCATCGAGATCGATCAACGATCGACCTGTCGAGTCTTTCAAAGTGTCACGGATTTCGCTCGTTCGACAACGCCCTACGAGGGAATTCCTCGGTCCTCGAGGCGGTCCTCTCGCTCTCGCGCATGCGCGGCTTGCGAGGGATCGCGAGAGATCGTCTCGAAATAAATCAAGAGGCGGCCGAATTCGAGGAATCCGCGTGGTAACGAGGCTGCCGTCTCGTGGAAAGCTTCGATCGCTAACGAGCGACGCGTCGTCGCCTTGCTTTAGTCGTCGAAGACAAGTTTCGAAAGGTGGTTTCGCTTTTTTTCTCACGAACGGCCGTCCGGTCGACGATAAGTCGCAAAAAAAGGATTTCCAGCGCGTTACGATTTAAATCGTTCCGTTTGGAGAAATATTCGTTTGCTCGGGAATGTTCTTAGATACTCGCACCTAGAGCAAGTAAGAATATTCTTCGCGCTTCTAAAGAACCTAGATCATCGTAGCGACCTTGCCAGAGAATGGTAGTAGAAGTCGAAGAGACTGGACCTCCCGTCTCTTTTTTTCCTGGGTCTTCTACTTAACCGCGCGCAGCCAAACTCTATCAAACGCCACGTTTAGAAGGACTTTGAACTGAATTCGAGGACGTTTCGAGTTCCTGGTCTTATCTAACATCACGAAGACGCAATGTCACTCGTATCGACGCTCTTAATCGCTATTTCGTCGGGCCGAAACGAATTCCGTTATGCGAAACGCGACAATAGCTTGGCGAGTGTCTTCGGATCCTGGTTAATAGAATCGCGTTCACCTGGTAAGATGGCTGGTTCACGGGTGGATAGGGCGAATATGTCGATGGTGGAGGTTGAGAGAGGAAAGGCGGGAAGGGAGGGGGGAGAGAGAAATATGCGAGATTCTCAAAGTATATTGACCCTGGTCCTCTCGATCTGGAGCACAGTTACCTTTCTCTCTCTCCCTCCCTTCCCCTCCTCGCTCCGTACGTTCGTCCTCCTTCTCTCCCACGTAGGTGGTCCATAGGTTCTCCATCGATGACGTATGCGAGCGCGCATGTATATACGTACGTACCGTGTTCTGCTACGAACCGAATACGCGTGGCTCGAAAGTCGAACGATCGCGCTTATCCACGCATTAACGGCGCTTATTCGCGCGTACTCTTAAATTATGCCATGACCTCGAGCACCGCTACGCGTCTTTGATCTTCCGAGAGATTCGCCAGTCGCGCCGAGAAACAACCGATAACGATTTTTCCATCGGTATCATCCTCCTTCGTTTCGCTGTTTCGATATGCGAGCAATTTCTTTCGTTCGTTTTTCCTCGAGGTTGCGATAGCGCATAGGCGCTCGATGAGAAGTCGATAAGTATCAACGATACCATCGTGATTCGCGATTCGTAACGCAGGCGTTTTTCGTTTAAAAGATTTTCCTGTGTTTTTGATGAATCGAGTGTTTGTCGGCGATCGTGTCGATAGCACGTCCGTGTAATTGCTACGAAAGTACGAGTGACGCTCGATCAATCTCGCGCGTCATGTTTTCGATACCTTTAATTTAATACGTATTAAAGTTCGATAACCACGAGTGTAGTTTCAATTTTTCATACGAACTGGAAGAGTTTACTTACAAGAATGAGAACGGCAGTGGTAAAAGGAATAATCGGAGTATTTATTCAGACATAAGAGCGACTATTTAAAAGTGGAAAAGTGAATAGAAAAATAATAATCAAAAAAGCTCGGTACACAATTTTTCTGCTTCTTGGATATTTACAAGTCCGTTTTGGTAAAATTATCGTGAGTCTCGTTCTTTTTCTTATATTTATCGTCGTATTTTTATTATTATACGCTTTCGTAGAGATAATATCGCGTGCATTTCAGTATTTTATTTGGTAAGGTAAATTCGGTACCCTTACCACCTACCTAACGGATCATTATAACGCGTATTCGGAGCATTATGATCTAATAGCACATTGCCTTATCTATTCCTCGGCTAACCCGATAATCTTCTCTATCTGGCCATATGATTAGGTGTAATATCATTAAAAACAACGTTTCATCGATAATACTTATGTGCGCTGATCTCGTGCCCGAATATCGATTCCCCCATCGAAATGATCAGAAAATGACGCGATTTGCATGATTGGGATAATCGTACGCGAACAACCACCTAAATAATCACCCCGCGCCGTCTTCCGTCGTATATCGATAATCAATAAAATGCAGTCGCGCGTAGGAAGAATTTTTCTCTCTAAACACCGTCAATTTCTTCGACAAGTCTATCGATGCTCTCTTTCGATACAGACTGCGCGTACTGCCATTTGCCTTACGCAAAAACCTGTATGTAAATTTGGAGCAACATTGCGTATCGCTCCTGTCAAATGTCTAAATGTCGCTCCTTGAAAAGCATCGTTTAAAGCACCTCACTAAGGCAAATATTCGTGTAGCTACTCCTCGTATATTCCGATATCAATACCGATAGCATTAATCGAAGTACAAATATTTCGAATCAAGATAGAAATATTCTTCAAGTATGCCAAAAAGCAAACTCGCTTAGATCATCGAAACGTGATATTACGAGTAGCTCATTAACTTTCGAAACGACACGTTGCTGCGTCATTTGAAGTAATACGAACAAGCAAAATTTTCTTTTCATCCGCTGTTATTTCGTACATTCCTATTAGTCGTCGCATCGAAAAGCTCCTTTTCTATCTCGAACCTGTTATAAGCTACAAAAAACAACGAAGACTTACAAAACGACAATCCGTAATCGAAACCGGTATTTCTGAATCTCCAATTTCATCAGAAGTATCACGATTTTCCAAATGGGAAAATTGACCTCTATAAAAATATTCGATTCGGTTATTTTTCCATCGAGGGTAAGTTCGTGCCAATACCAGCCAATCTTATTACCGAAACAAGAATGTGCTCGTCACGTACGTAGTTATTCAATTCACGCACACGAACGAAAATCGGATGAGAAAAACGCAGTGGTAAGTGGCGACGTCGATCGATAACCGTCGAGAAAAGAATCGTGCGTCACGGAGGAGGGCGACACCAACGGCGTCGGCATCATCCAACATTTTCCCACTGTCCGCTCGACTCGGTAGGCGCGCACACGCGGGAAAAGCGCGAGTAGAGGACGCAGGGACCAAACTGCGTGTACGATGCCCTTCGTCGCGACGCGCGCGCGCGCGCGACGAATTGAAAGAAAGGAGACCCCTACAAAAACTGGTTCTTTCTTTCCCCCTCGTAGATTTCGGGACCGCACCTGGCTCGGCGGTTCCGTCGTTCTTTCGCGTGTATGAGGGGCCTTCGATCGAATCTTAAATTTCTTCGGTGGTCGCGAGCACGACGACGACAACGACGACGACATCGGCGGCGGCGGTGGTGGTGGCAACGATCGTCTCTGAAGAAAATTAATCGGCGATTAGTCTAAACGATAAGGTTCCGCCAAACCGGTCAAGTCCGATCTCCAGAAGAACGTCGAATCTCGTTGTCCTAGTGATCACCGTGCGCTCTCGTTTGGTTCCTTCCTACCTCGGGTCTTAACCAGTGGTTAAAGCATGTTTTAACGTTATTTTTTTGGAGAACACCCGTCGATACCTGTGAGAATCGATATTTTTAGAAAATTGACAATCGTTGACCCTTGTGATTCTCGTTGCTATTGTCTGGTGGTTATTCCACTGGTAATTACATCGACCTTTCTCGAGTATACTTAACAGACGAGTTCCTTTCATCGAACGATTAAACACGGATTTATCCATCTGAGATATAAACTTTAATGTGCTTTACGAGAATAAAAATCGAACGTCGTTATTTATGGTAGTGTGTGATATGATGTGATCGTTAGTCGTTAAAGTAAACGATGCTTTTATCCGTTTCGAAGACACCTCGTAAGTCAATAATGGAAGAACGATCGGGCTAACGAGGACCAACGGGTTTATTAAACCGTGTAAGGAGTAATGTTACGGTAGAGGATCATAATCTGATTCGATGTCATTTATTTTGTGTTTTACAATTTTTCTAGTGCAATTGGAAACGGAGAGGATCAGTTTGGTACTCCTTCGCAATACGTGTAGATGTTTTACTGTCCACCGTCTACCAACGTAAAGGAATAACTTGGGTAAATTTATTTTAGCAGCTCTTTTGACCCTAAATCCGTGTACAATTTTTGAATTTTCGTACTACTTCATCAAGTTTCAAAAATCATATATTCCATATTCGTGGACTAGATTGTATTCCTTAAATTTACTATCTTTTGTACTACTCATACGTTTTTACTACTTGTATGTACTTACATACTTTGTATGACTTATATGTCTTTATTCGCACACAACCTCATTTCGACAACGACACTGATCCTTCGAGTATAATTTGTCTAGACTTATTTTCATGTTGAAAAAAGCCGCGTCTCGCGGACTTGGCCCGAACGAATAAATTGGCACTCGACCGTAACGCGATCGCTTTTAAAAGTCCTCGAAACGACCTCGCGATGTCGTAGCGAGTTCGTACGAAGGCAGCGTGAAATTATAAGCGCAAAAATAAGGAAAGACTCTCGTCGTAGTCGGGGATTCCTCTTGGCCGTTGCGTATCCACGCGAGCTTGGAAGTCGAGGCGTTAAAACAAGGCGCTAAGTTTCTGGCCTTTCCCGTCGTGAAAGAGTCTTCAAGTGGTGGCACGGGAAGAGAGGTCTGGAGGGAGATCGATTAAAGGGCGCCCAGTTAAATACTACTAAACTCAAAAGCCGTTCCACCCTCAAAGGGTTTCCGGGGTGCTAAAGTCTACAGCTTTCGAGTGTTTTGCCGCTCGCCGCCTCTGCTCCATCGCATTGCCCCGCTTCTTCCTCTTCGTTTCCTTCTCTGCGTCGTCGTCGTTCTCCTCTTTCCCCTCCTTCTCCTCCTCCTCCTCTTTGCCTTCTTCTCACCAGCGTTTCGTACGGTCGAGAGGCCGGAAACGCAGCAATTCGTATTTTTATTTCGCCGGCAAGCAGCTTCGCGTGCCTGAGAACGACGACAACAAGAAGAAGAGTTCCGTAGGGACTAGACGAATTTCGCGCTCGTGCCTAAACCTATCGTCCTTCGTGCTTGAGGATTCGAAGCGGCTTTAAATTTAATTTACGACGTAATTACGCGGTCGAACAGAGAATATCGTTCGTGGATATCTCCTTGACGATTACTCGACAATCATTTTTTCAATTCGCGTTAAACGTACGAGCGAGTGCGAAATAAAGGAGAAAAAACGAAGATCTTTCGGCCGATAATTTAGGCGCCTGTAGAATCGCGTTTGTATTCGTTTGTTCGATTGGAACGATATTTATCAACTCCATCCTGGTTGTCGTAGCCGTCGTAATATCATACAGCATCCAAGAAACAAGGGGCGCAACAGGTGCCACATTAGAACGCTCGAAAACTGGCTCGATCCCATTAAAATTCTTTCCTCGATAAAAGAAAATGTCGTTTATGGTTATCAATCTTCCCGCCTTCGCGTTCAATGATTCGCAACGTTGCGAATATGCGTAATCCGAAGCTACGTGAAATACGAGAGCAAGTGGAGAGGCGTCCACGAGTTTTCCCAGAGTTTTCGTACTTAACGTCTACTCGTGTTCTCGCCACCTTATCCAAGGATCTTTTCCCAGATTTTCCAGGCGTCGTCAAAGATCCAAAGGCGACTCCCACGTGATTCCAGTCTCACCTTTCCTTGGCTCGCGACCCTCGAGAACGCAACACTTTCGATTATCTCCCCTGCGACGAGTTTTGCGAAACGTCCCATGGAACGTCGTTCTCGCTCGAGAACAATACACATTAACTCGAACCTTATTAAAACTTTCCTTTGACTTCCTACGTACCACCTTCCTCCCCACTCTTTCGATGGAAGAAGTCGTTGCGTCGACGCGTGGTTTCGCGCCCCTTTGCCTCTTCCTCTCCCTTTTTTCTCCTCCTCCTCCTCCTCCTCCTCCTCCTCCTCCTCCTCTGGTCGTTGAACGAATCGATAAGGACACGTTCGATGGAAAAGTAAGAAAAGGAGGAAGGACGCGCCGAGCGGAGGGGAAATTAACCTATTGAAAAAACGATCACGAGGTAGGGGGGACGTAGACGAGGGGATTCGTAGGGTCAAGGACCTTGGGGTTCGCGATTAGCGGACGCGTCGAGCGAAACTTCCGGACGACGACGACGACGACGACGAGGACGCACGGTCCACCATCGCCCTTTCCTCACCCCAATTTTTTTCGGCGTCTCCGCGAGTACCGCGGCTGCATACGAAATACCAAAGAAGGACGGTGGTAGAGCCGCGCGTGCAACGTATTTTTGCAGGATACGCCGCGTTTCTCCTTCTCTCGTCCTCTCCTCGTTCTCTCCCTCTCGATCCGTTCGTACGTTAATTTGTCTCTTTCCTGCTTTCCGATTCGAGCTTCTTAGATCGTTTCCTCTCGCTTCTTAGATTCTCTCTCTCTCTCTCTCTCTCTCTCCATCCCATCCTACTTTTTCTCTCTTTTTCTTACGGTGCCCTCTTTGTCCCGACGGCCTCTCCTTTTTATCCTTTATCCTTTATTCTTTAGGACCCGGTGCTAGGTAGACAGACGCAGAGCGCACGGCCACCGAATGGCATAATGCATTTCGAACTGGTTCCTACTACCGACGGGCCCAAGCGCGTCTCATTTTTCCCATTGGTTCGCGAATTGCGCCACTCTTTTCGCCCGTCGTTCTTTCTCTCTCGCTCTAACGTCTCGTCCTTTCTCTCATTCTCTCTTTCTCTCTCACAGACACACCCTGCTTCTCCTCTTTGCCCTTCACCGCCTCCTCTCGCGTCCGACGGCCTGTTCTCGCGCGCTTCCTTCTCATCCTCCTCTTCCTCCTCCTCCTCCTCCTCCTTCTTCTACTTCTTCGTCTCTCTTTCGCCGACTTCCCCTTGCTTACGCGCCCTCCTCACCGTTAAAAGAGTCTAGACCGACACCTGTGCACTCCTGGAGAACCAGATTCCCTCTTCCTATCCCCTTCGAGCACCTACCCTTGCGCCCCGTTTGTTTCTCCGGCTAGCATGGCCATCACCACTACCATCCACACCGACACCGACACCATCATAACGCCGTTACCGACGTCCACCATCACCGACATCAACGTCATCGCCAGCCGCCTACGAAGTCTCTTCTTACCTTCCTCCTTCCTATCCCCTTGCCGCGCTTCGCGGCGTATTCCGGAACCTCTTTTCTCTTCCTTTTGCTCCGGTCTTTCCTGGTACTTCGTATTTCCTTTCTCTCCCTCTTCTTTCTTTATTTCTTCCCTTTTTCTCGGAGCAAAAGAAATAAACGAACGAAGTATCCCGCGTGGAACGAAATATCGCGAGATTATCTCGCGAGTTATTTGGTTAGGACGAAAGGTCTAAAAGCTCGAGTTTCCCAAAGAATGGTGGAAAGATGGCCGACTCGTCGGCGGTACTCCGCAACGCGTGCGGAGAAGCATGTCGACCTGTTGAAATGTCGCGAAGAGACGCTTGGGAATGTGAAAACCCAAATTGCGCGATACGAACGAATGGAAGGGCGATTCTTTCGTGAATCGCTGCTGGAGTCAAGGCGAAGGAAAAACGCGGTCTCGTGAGTTCTTCGTGGCCGCGAGATAATTTCGAAATTGGCGTGGCAACGACCGCGAAAGACGTGCGAATAAACGAAGGAACGAGGATACCTCGCTCCAACGTATCGACGCTTCGAAAGAATTAACACTTAGACTCGAAGTAAAGCAACGCACACGCGGGGTGTTAACGAACCGTTGACACGAACTTTGCGAGCTAATAGAGCTCGTCCAAAGGTACCACTGACCATAACACTCGATATACATTCGATATATATATTGGCCAGTCGAAAAAATATCGAGCCTTTTTCTCGCTAGAGTTTAGAACTTCGGAGCAGGCATGGTCGACCTTTCCTAGTTTTCAGAGTCAAATAATGATCAAGTTATCAAAAAGAAATTAATATTAAACGAATCAAAACGAATCGTTAGTTCGTATTTCATTTGTTTATAACACGGTGCTTTGGTATAGAGCTCTACATACATGTTATAATAATATAATGAACGATATAAAAATTTAAGGTCAAGTTTCGCCTTACGAAACTGACGTTCGTTTGTTAGCCTTGTCCGAATATTTTATTTATTTTGTATTTCTTCCTCTAGAAAAAGCGTTCATTTATACATGTGTTACCGGAGAGACAAATGATTTTTCTCGGAAAGGCGCGTAAACTTGTATATTTTTCTTGAGACTAACTTCGCTGAAACGGATGGGTTCGCAAATGGGGGTTGCCCATATGCGCTTTAGAGCCACAAATCTCGAGTAACATAAGTCGCAGCGGTTCGTACGTATATGCCACGAGGTCATCGAACAAAATGGCGTATATTTGATCTAATAAACTTTTCTTAACACGTTGAATGTTACGCTAGTTTTACAGGAATTGCCCGTATCGCCACGATGAATTTTTTATTATATGATACATATAACATAGAAATATTATAATCATGTTTAATGGAATTTTATTGGTGGTGATGTACCATTTCTGCAGTCATCAGTTATCTCGGATTATTGTAAAATGAAAATTCCCGATTTCAGAATGAACGTAGAAATATATCGAACAAAATGTCATGACAATGAAATTGAGGTTTGCATTTCTCCACGTGAAAACTTGCCGAAAAAACTAGGTCATGAATTAAAAGCGATACCGGAAGAAGTCAAAACTGGGCGACGATTTTGCAAAATATGTTGTCAAAAAAACGCAAAGAAGCTAGAAAGAACAACTGCAAAAAAGTATAGTAAAAAAGTCGTGACATATAGTCTGTACTGTATATGACTGTACTGGTTCATCCTTACTTTGTTTGGAATGTTTCAATACCACACATTGCAATATGCATTAAAACGGGCTTTTGTGCGGTCTATATTTCATGTATAAATAAAATTATTTGTACATATTTTATACTGCGTTAATTTCTTCGCATCATCATAGTAACGATTTATAAGTACTGACATTTGTTCAAATTATATATTATATTTCTACTAATCAAGCCACGTCATAATATAAAAAAATAATCTTGATTATGACTGGCTTGATTCTTTTTCGACTACTCGATAAACTCATACATCGTTTATTCGGAAAGTAGAGACAATGAATTAATCATTAAATCATCGTCTCGTTTTGTTCGATCAATGCCTAATGCTTGCTTCGGGGAATCAGTCTCATTACCTTCCGGTCAAAGCGTATAAATACACACGTACATACACGTCGATAGCCAGCGTTTACCTTCACGAAGTTCCTTCCACAGTTCGAGTTAATTGACTCTTTTGGTATTCCTTCAAAACGTAAGTTTGGGCGCCGTCACGCACGCATGAGCGCAAAGAAGAAGCGTCAGCACGGTCGGACGCGCGATCAAGAGTAACGATCGATCGATCGAGGATGCGTGTGTACGTGCGAGGGGTTAAAACCGACGGAGGTGTCGACGAGGTCGCGACCCTGAACCGAGCGACGCGCCGCCGCCTCCGTGAGGCGCGTCGCGCCTCGAGCCTCCCTTAGGCACGCTGCGCCGCGTCGGTTTGGCGCGCTCACGCGAATCATGTCCTTTAACGAAGCGCGGCAGGATGCGCTCAAGGATCAAGATCGTTACCGACTTAATTGGCTAATTAATAAAGGCCCCTAATTACGGGCCGAGGTTACGCGCACCTCGTTTTTAGGCGGCTCTCCCTCGATGTTACGTGCTACGCGCGCGCATCCACCGATTCGCGCTCGGTTGCTCTCCTCCTCCACCTTCGCGGTCTTGCGTCGTAGTGGTCATCGCACGCGTAACATCGATTTCCATTTTGCGTAAAGTCTGATCGCTTTTGCTCTTTTTCTAGGATTTGATGTTTGAGGGCCAACCAACTCGAGCTACGTCGAGAGGGAGAGTCGTTAACCCATTTACAGCCAATTACGATACGTTTCCTTACGATGGTCCTTAGTTACGTTGAAGTATTGTCATACGGCTTTAATCTTGTATTATAATTGTAAAATCATAAAAAAACGGGAAAAAACTTTATATTTGAACAATTCACTGAAAAAAAAAGAACTATATACTCAACGCACTCAATATAGGATCTGTATTCAATGTACCAGCTACGAGATAACTCGTAGTGCTTCTTTTTCGTCGAAGTTACTTTAAATACTATTTTAGTATTACATCTGTAATATTAGTAGATTTTGTCAAATTCCATGTTTTCATTCAAATAAAATCTTGGCGTCCAGAACAAGACGCTCTAAGTCTGCCTGACAACGAATAGGTTAATCGAATCGCTTGACCTATCGATACTCGTTCGAAGATCGCGAACTCGATAGTCAAGAGGACAACATTTTGTCTTTGATATTCGAAGTCGATAATGCCGAGGCTTTTGCCCAACGACGAGTTAACCGGTGGTTCGGAAGTTACCAAGTTGGGTCAAGTCGTTTATCTGTGATAGAGATCCATAATCGTACGGTATCGATCGTACGGTTGGTGGATTGTTTGCGTCGTGGTTAGTTAAACTATTCCATGCGTGAACGACGAACTGGAAACAACCCCACTGAAATTGGGTTGCTTCAAACACGTTGTTTCCACTGAAATGAAACCTCATCCTAGAATCGATCTTGACGCTCTGGATGAAATCAACTTTTGCC
Source organism: Liostenogaster flavolineata (assembly GCA_025433975.1). Lineage (NCBI taxonomy): Eukaryota > Metazoa > Arthropoda > Insecta > Hymenoptera > Vespidae > Liostenogaster > Liostenogaster flavolineata. The sequence goes on along the minus strand of JAITYT010002364.1, from coordinate 528,208 downwards.
AGAGAACTGTTTGAGCGATAATCGTATTACGTGTAATCTTTTGTCGAGCGAGCGCACTTCGACGTTTACGCAAAGTTATTATGAGTTTGACAAATACTCGATCGAATTGGTACTAAAACGGATAGCTGCTCGAGGCATCTTGCCACCTGATTAAAACGTTTCGATCGTCATTAACGAACAAGATGACATTCGTTATAAAGTTTTTCTTTTACAGTCATTGAAGTCTAATTTTAACGTCTTAAACTCTCGACGATTTCGAACGGTCTCATGATACGCGAACGATGAAATTTAACGTTCCACGATCAGACGGTTTACTCAAGGACGCGTTCTTTTCAACGATTCGCTATTCGGAACTATATTTAGTCTTTTCGTAAGAAGCGCCGACGCGCCGGAAACGTTGTAACGATGTTCGACTTCTTATTCATAAAAAACCCCGATGAAATTGCGTTCTCGTTTATATGCACGACCTCGGTACGGTTCCAGTCGAGTTTTATTACACGTATGACTTCCTCGTACCACGCGTCCGCGTCGGCCATGCAACCTATCGCGCCGTATATTTGCATTTATACGATTTGAATTAATAAAAAGGCGAATGTCAGACCCAGTATCCGGCAATTAAAATACCTACTTGACGCGTCTAATTAAAAATCAGTACGTCGTCATGGGTTTATCACCGAACGTGACCGACTTTAAATGGAGTCACTTAATTTATTTCCGCTTAATTACCGTGTCGCACGAGTCCCCATATCGCGATATCTTCTATCGTTAGCCTTTTTCGTCCTTCTCGATATTTCCCGAATTCGTCATTTCCCTCGATCTTCCCTTCACTGACACGCAAACCTTTCTATCGAATCGTTTGAATCCAAACAAAATTCTAAACGAATTACAATACGCAAATTATGATAGTGAAACCATTTCGATCGTTCTTCTAACTTCATAACGGGTTTAAACCTCTAATTTCATTGCGATAAGACACTGTCACTACTCATCGATGATTTACAGAAATCTTAGGAATTCGCAATGGCTCGATGTTCGACGAATGGCGTCAGGACGAGGAGCTCGAAGTAATCGAGTTATCTCGACGCTTAAATTGTCCGCGACACCTCGTTACTTCGATTCGACGCGGTTCTTAGCGTGTTCATTGCGCGTCGATCACCGAAACAACGCGATCACGAAGGTATTATTAAAACTGTTCGCGAGCTGCGTTTGGAATCGTGCGATTCTAGTTGGCCCCCCTCGCGAGATTCCGAGCCAGGTAGAATTCCTTTGTGCGGAATTCCCGCCGTCCTTATTCGGAACGGCGAAACCGACCGACCGAGCAGTCGAGCAGCCAGCCAGTCCCAACCAGCCGGACTTCTCCTCGTTTTGGGTCTATTTATTTTCATTCGTTTGGAGCCGACGTGCCGCGTTCCACCCCGGGGGTAATTAAGGCATAAATTTTAACGAGGGCCCCCGAGAACTAATTAAATTTTCGTTCGGTAATACCCGGTATAGAGTTTTTATCCAGGGCGAGAAGACGATAAATACGCAAAAACTTACGAGTTGAGGCGGTGAATCCGAGCGCGAGATCCTTGATTCCTATCGATTCGACGATTTTATCCGTGATAGCTTCGTCAACCGATCGCCTGACAGCCGGTTACTCGATGCTGCTATGTTACAAGGGATTTCATCTCATTTTGTAAATTAACGTCGGTCGTTCGAAGTTTCTTTCGGCGATTTCTCTCGCTTCTTCTTTTCCTTCTCCTCTCGAGAATATTAAAAGGAGATCGAATCAACGGTAACCGTCCAAACGTAGCGATCTTTTCGTATCGCGTATTAAACGATAAACGAGTAAGATACGCCGATATGATTCTCGTGGTTAAAGGGTGTATTCCGGTACATCCCGTCCCATGATTCATAGCAAGAATAAATTTCAGACGTTAAACCTTACCAAAGACAATAATATCTATGACGAATGGTGGGCAAGCGCTATAAGATTGAATGGTTTTTCGGTAAAAGATCTTTCTTTTGTAATTCCATCATCTTGTTCTATTATTAATACAATATATTCATATTTCTCATAATTCTTCCATGAAGTAAGACGGACAATTTTCACTCTAAAGACGAGATGAATGATACGTGGTAGTTTATTTTATCGACATTCCGTGGAAATCCTATTGAGTTCCAAATCCAGCCGAAAGGAAGCTATGTCTAAAGACGACGATATTGACTAGTCCCTCAATCGTCTTTGCCGATCCAGATTACTAGTGGACTGATCGTTAAAGTAACTACGGACCGGTGATGAATCCGCTTCCCTCGGTTAGAAACTGATAGGAACTTACGGGTGATAGTGTTAAATGGCTCGATGAAGATAAACTTCTCTGTATCGAGAATGCAACGTACTTGTGTATGTATTGTAATGATATCGCGCCTGCTGACCGTGCAGGAACACGAGATCAAAGTGACCGAATGAACGTCGGCAAAAGAAGTAATGGTTCCGACGTCGAGAGTCAAGAGAACCGACAAGAGTTCCTGAAAGAGTGTCTACAGTGAAACTCCAGTGATTCCGCTTTGGGCTTAGAGTTTCCGCCTTTATGTATCCGCACTGCTTTGTCCAAAATCTGCAGGGTACATTTTGGGGATAGGTTCATCCTTACACCCTGGGGACTACGAAGAGACAAAGAAGCAAAAAACAGAGGAAATTTTCACGTTTTCTGACTGGCACTTTTTCGTTCTAGGTCTGCGTTGCACCTATCGGGGGTGCGTTTGTCCCCATTGAAATAAATGGTCACGGATGCGACCTTACCAAGAAACCTAAGAAAGGATGACTGCTAAAAAATAGAAAGTAAGAGACGTGCCGTTTTGCAATTGTCGATGGTCGTTTTTCGCGGCTCTTTGTATCTGCGCTTTTGTTAGGATTCGAAAAGGTCCGGATTTAGGAAGACAGTGAACTCCGGCCTTTTCCTGGAAGACGGCGCTGTGTCGCCGCTTCAAAAGACGGTCAAGTGATCAATCGTGTTTCCTACTTTTACTACTTTGTCCTTTGGTAGAAACATTGTCATCGTTTTCGATACCAATTAATTTTGTCCGTTTGATCGGGTCATTGTCTATTCGATAGATCGCGCACGATTCTTTCTAAGTCGTCTGTAAACGCTAACCTTGAAATCGAACGTAAGAAGTTGCTCAATCGTAAAAAGATACCCACCAGAAGAGATTAGAAAGTCGCTAACCAGTTCTAACAAACGCGAATCTTTTTTTTGAATCTATTCGCATCGACGTCGTGTTCACTTCAATGAGCGGAACGATGTTGGTCACGTGTAATATTTACCGACTTTACACGCACGCGTTACCCACATATTCGCACACATAGTTAATGACTTAAGTGCTTAACGCTTCTAATCTTAAAAGATACACTTTACCTTTGATTTCCTTAAAAACGTTTGGAAATACGACGTCAGAGAGGTTCTTAAGATACCGTTTTTACTTTCATTTTTCCAAGAATGTTTTTAAACATTGGAACAAGTGAAAATGTCTTATGTGTTTTATGAGTTATATATCATCAAATATTTAAACAATTGGTCGCTGTACAACTGATTCGGATAATGTCTGATTACCGTGGAACAAAATGCAACCGATGGACTCAGACTACTATACGGTCTCGACTTCTCGAATCTAGAGTCCCAAATCCCTTCGGTCCGTGTAGATTCATTCCCTTCCCTCGTCGATCCTTCGTAAAGGAGCACTGCTAGCTCTCCTCCCCGAAAAATCTCGACCTAACGGTAAGGCGTCTCTCTCGACCGGTATGTAACTTCTCCCTTGTTTTCAGAGTACCGCTATAAAGCCACCTTCGCTGGACCTCTCACATATTTACCAATCCGGCATAGATTGGAAAGTGACTTTTCTCAAGAGGATTTTTCAAGTTCGCCAGGAACCAAGAAATTTATACGGCACATTTTAAGAGTTCCTAGAAACAGTCATGAAACTTTCGAAGTTAATCTCAAGCAAAAAGACGCGTTATCAGGTGCCAATCCATTCTTTGCCTCGGCCGCGAGAAAACCCGAAAATTCCACGCAATGCTTACACAGCTGTCCAAGGAAATGGCCTCGCCGCGTCAACCGCGTTAAGATAGATCTAGGAACGTTCATCCATATCGCGCGTAATTAAACGATAATCGCATAATCTTCGCGCGTGAACTCAAAAATACCTCGATAAGATTTAAAGCAACGATAATTATCTGATCGAACTAACATCCAACCTTGTATTAGTCCGAGACTGAACGAAAACTTCGAAGACGTAATAATGTCATGCTTCAACACTGACGACGCATCGATGACAACGTCGTTTAACATTATCGATCAGAATTACAGAAGGAGAAATCTCGCGTACGACGACGAGTTCGAGGTTCGTTCGAGTCTGGAGCCAACGGAACGACCGGTATTCGACTTGGAATAAAGTCTTCGATTCCACGGCCTGGAGAATTATTAGAAATTAAATCGATAATAACGCGCGACTCTTGACTCTCGAGATAAGAGGAATGACCGCCTAGAGTCTCGTTCGATTTCATAACCGAGCGAGCACGCACCGTGCGTATGAACGGGCTACCACCACACGTCGAATCAGCCTCGATGCGACAGTGTTCCGTCGACCTTGATGGATAACGATGTATTTTGCAGCTCGCAAAAATCGACGACGGTATCGTCGTCGTTCTAAGGCCTTTCGAAACCTAGCCGAGAGTACGTCACACGAAATTTCTAAATCGAGTAGAGGAAGATATCGTGTCACGCGAGCGACGACCCCTTCTCCGTCTCCTTCTCCTCCTCTTCGGTGATCCAACCAACGGAGAAGGTCATCGATAATCGACGATCGCTACTACCGAACCTCCGCCCGCGCCGTTTCAGGCGACCTCGCACCGACGTCGTGTCCACGACGCCTGGTGTTGGCATCGATCGATCTGGATCGTCGGAGTGCGATAAAATCGGCGCCGCGATTTCGCGAGCATTCGTTAATGACTCGATTTCTAGAGGCTAGAAAATGAAGGGGTTGGAGGGGGAAGGGGATCAATAGACATCGATCGAAAATTCCCACCTTTTGATCTGTCTGACGGCGACGTACGGCGATCGCGATAAATCTCGCAAAACCTCACGATTGAATCCGATTCGACTCGATTCAATTTCATTGCGACCACGAGCGTGTGGTACGTGAGTTCGAAGGGTGGACTTGACCGAGGGAAACAGGCCGTGTACGTTGGTACGATTGGAATTAGTTTTCTCTCGTGGTTGAATTTCTTTTTACAGAAAATTCCAAATTGGTCAGAATTAATATTTGTTCTTCCATAAATTTCGAGAGGTGAGAACGTTCTTACGTCGATTTGCGTATCGATGGTTCAAGAACGACGAGAATAGAAATGAAAAGGTTTAATCGTGATGACAACGGACATTATTTCTGACGAATGAAATTTTTATTCTGTAAGTCATAAGATATTTGAACACGAATTCAAATTACCGTCTTGATTCTGCTAAGAGTCCAAGACTTGAACGGCCGGTAAATCAACGTCCATTAACATTCGACGAATGTTAATTTTGACGGAGATTCCACGGAAGAATCGATTAGCGAGCGCTTTTGACTCGACATCATCGACGACACCCCAAATTCTCAATTATTGCCTGAACTCTGTTATCATTTAGCACTTTTGAACTCCTGCTTGATCGCATGCGTAACCTTTCTTTTTTAACTATCCGTGATACGAGTTACGTGACATCGTCTGAACGATAATGGTAAAAAGGAGAGATTCAAGCTCGACTATTGGTCACGTTATCTTTTCCCATCTTGGTCGCACGAAATTTAATTAGTGAATCACAGGATTCGTTTCGATTTTTCTATCCAGTTCTATTTCTTCTTTTCTTGTAATCGTGAAGACTTTACAAGCATTCGTTCCTTCGTTAAAATTTGTGTTACATTGTTTCGATTGCTGTATCGACCCGTAGAGTCTAGATGTGAATTATGTAATTCGATCCTGTACAAATTCCATAATATTTAACGGACAAAATATGGCTGCTAAAATGTATTAATATGTAAAATGTATTAATATAGTATATAAAATGTATTAAAATGTAAAATGTATTAATATATAAAATGTATTAAAATATATAAATGTCGTTATTCTTAAATTCTGTTAAAATAAAACTTCAGCGACTCTTAAATTTAACCGATCGACTTTCGCGAAAAATTAGTCGGAGAAATGCAGCCTCTATTTTTGAAGATATTCGACATAATGATTCGTCGTACGAAACTGATTAGATACCCCTTGGACAATTCGATATCGGGCGGCATAAAGTGGGTCAGAAATGGCCGAACTAAAGCTCCTAATCGAGCGATTATTCGTTATTACATTGTAGGAACGAAAGTTCGTCCGATTAAAGAGTCTCGTACGATCATCTCGAAACGACACGACGATGTCTTTCAATTTGATAACTCTTTCGTATCATAATTAATAGACGCAATACGTAATAATTAAATCGTAACACAAATGAAATATCACTTAAGAAGATCCGTGTACACCGAAATAATTTCGAGTTTCGATTAGACTTTATCAATCTTTCACGTATCTCCGCTAAACAAAATTTAAGTTGCATCCTGTTTTGAGAACGAAAATCCTTGAAACGCTGAGGAAATGTTATCACCTCAAAATAAATTGGGTAAATATTGTACAATAAAATATCGACTGCGACCATCAATATTGGGCATCGATGAAAAAGAAAAAAGATTGATTCGCAATGCAAAGCAATTATTTTGACTTATTGATCGCCGATATTGTTATTCCAGGAATACGAAAGTTGCCTTACTTGGCAACTAGATTTTTAAGCGTGTTTTTAGTTTTTCACCTAACATCGAAATAAATCGAGGCTTGACAATTTCTCCGCTTTTTTAGTAAACAAAAAAAAGGGAGGTTCGTAATACAAACGAAAAAAACAAAAGAGACACGGACAATTTCAAAAAAGAATACTCTTACGTCACCTTGTATTTGAATTTTTTCTCGACATGCTATTTTTTTATTTTTCTTTAAATCTGAAAAATATTTATGGACGGATCGTAAAGAAACAATTTCTTCGTGACTTTCCGCCCTCGCAGGAGCGAAATTCTCTCCCGCTCTCGATCCCTCTTCTTTTCGTCCTCACCCATTGCTCTTTGTCTCTCTTCCGCTCTTCGTGTCTCCGCAGGTCCTGGTCGCCTCAGCAGGCTCCCGTGGGCTCTCCCTCCGGTCGTTCTTTCGCAGCCTTGTGTCGACATCAAAGCGCTCAGGGTCGGTCGAAACGCGGCAAGAAACCTTACCCTACGGTTTGTGCCTCTAAGGCAATTTATGGCTCGATAGGACGAAGGTCAACGTTTAGAGAGCGGTCAAAGGATGACGAAGGGAGAGGAAGATGCCCGAAACGAAAGGACGAGAGAGAAGAAGATTGAGAGAGTGAAAGCGGGAGAAGGCACGAGAAAACGATGCCATCCCGAGTAACTGGATAATAAAATAAGTGATTCTCGGAGACGCTCGTTACTTAATAACCGTCACGAAGAGAAGAAGAGTGCGAGAGGAACTGACAGTCGGAGGCAAAGTACTTCTTATTGGCCGACAGCTACCGTTTGTACAAAGAATACAGTACCGCGAGATAACAAGTAAGAGATAATCACGTTACAATTAATAACTAACGAGGAACATCCGCAAATGCTACACGCATAGAGCACCGAATAATGACTGAGAAAAATCTTTTTGTTAAAACTCGCGAAGTCGTAAATTCATTAAAAATCCAATTTTTCTGTCGTCATCTCTTTACAATGTTTTCACGCTTTCCCAGTAGCTACGATTCTCGTTTGAAATGCGCGCTATTATTTTCATCATTCGTTAATACCTAAAGGCCAAAATAAATAATGAAACACAAAAAGCACACTTTAAGCTAGAAGCTTATAGTGAAAAACTCTGTCTCTTTCTACTCTTCCCTTCTCTCCTTACTCTTCTTACTGTCCCTTAATTTCTTTTATCAATTGTTACTTCTTATACTTTACCTGACAACTTTAACTGCTTGTTAAGAACCTAGAAAAAAAGTTGTTAATCAGTGTTCCGATGTATCCTAATTTTAAAGATCGACAATCTCTATAAAACTCTCGATTTGTACTTAACAGAAAGAGAAAGAAAGAAATAGAGAAAAGGATAGGGTGAAATCGCCGTCGTCGCGAGACACGGACAAGAGCAGCGCTCGTCCGGCTGATGGTCGTAACGATTCGCGCTCGTCTGAAGATCGAACGTCTCCGTACCGGCTTTATCATGGTGTCTCTCCGCGACAGATACGTAGGAAGAAGTTCCTCGGTCAGAGCGGCGCAATCTCCGCGCCTCTACCCACGAAAGCTGTCCGATAAGATAGGTGTCAAGAACCTCCCAAAATTCCTGCCAACTGTTTAATTACCTTATCTTTGACTACCTCGAGACGGATACTTCTTTCTCTCCACTACCTACCCGCCAAACCCAGGAGAGGAGACACGAGCGCACTTCTACGACGACGTAAGGGTGTTCTCGAGGTCGTGGCACAACGCGCTTGCGCGTTTACGAGCCACGATTTTTTATATCGATAGAAACGAATTATTTCGAAGATATTCGAAGATATACTCGAGTCCACTCGAGTCCATTTTGTCTTTTCTCGATGGAAAAATCTCGGTCAAACTGGAGCAAGATTGGTATCTTTTTGGCATCTTCGCTGTCTTCCTCTCTTTTGTCTTTTTTTTCATTTTCTAAATTCGCGCAAACCTAGACGCATGACGTTTCGAGATCGTTTTAATCGCCGGTAATAAATTTTACGGTGCATTAACTTCGTTTCGCCGCACGCTTTCGCGAAAAACCGTCGTGATTCGGAGAGAAAGAAAATGATACCGAAGGAGAAAGAACGGACGAAGAGGAGCGAGAGGAAGAAAGGAACGACGTATCGCATCCACGACGAAATCCTCTTCTTCCCTTTTGTCGCTCTCTTTACCCGCGTTTCCGGACCCGGATCATTGCGAATTAATTCACGAGGCCCTCTTCCGAGAAACGAATTACTGCCTTCTACGTACGAGTTGCACGAACGCTTCTTATCCGCGCGTATTCGCCCGAGCCCATCGAGTTTATCTACCGTTGCATCGAAACGAAAGTCATAAAGGGGGATTCGTACGATATGTATTCGAACCGAACCAAGGAAGAAGGAAGAAAAAGAAAGAAAGGAGGAGAAAAAAATGAAAGAAGGGAGAGAAAGGAACGCGTATCGGCGATCTTTCATTCAGAGCAACGATATGGAAAGTTTCCCCTAGAAGCAGACTCCGAATTACTCGATAGATGAACGGATGATATTCATGCGTTTCCACGCACGTATACAGTTAAAACATTCTGTCTATATACGTTCTTACGATGCCTCGAATCACGTGAGATTCGGTACGCGAGATAGCCCCCTGATAATCTTCATCGTTCAAAATAAAAATCATCTCAAGGACGGACGTACTTTTATCGATAGAATGCGAATTCATATGTACAATTTCGACGAAGAATTCTACCAGCCGACGAATTCCTAGACTTTGTTGCTATCTGCTTCGTAATTATCAAAGGCACTCCTTTGAGCATGATCTACATGTAGTTCTTATTTCACTCGTTTACAATTTAACAACCGATCTTCAAATTCCCTATTTTAATCCCACTAAGGTAGTCGCGAAATTATAATCGATTCCAATGTTGACACTTGATAACATTACGATACTAATTTGACACAGAATGGACCTGCAGACACTTGTCCAACTTATAATAAATTAAAACGTTGTTAAACGTTTAAACGTTACTACGTTTAAACCCGTACGTAACCCTAGTTAAAACGTTGACTACCGTAGTTGACACCGGTAGCTGACACTCGACTTGGTAGCAGCACCGTGGGGATCACCGGTGACCGGCGAGATAATAGGTATGGCATAATAAAACCTTGTCTATGGTGGCGCCATGGACAAAACACGTATAATGCGTGCGGTAGCCAACGTGTTAACCTTGTCGCAGCGAGAATCGAGAGGACGCGCTATCGAGAGATCTATGGTCGTCGTTGAATGGTCGCCGTGTGGCCTGTTTGCTTCTTCAATGGGCCCTTCCGTTCCGCGTTTCCGGGCTCTTTGCGAAATTCGCAGAAATAGCCCTTTTCCAAGTATGGCAAGCCATGAAGGCATGCCTTAACCTCGAGAGGAAGAATGCCTACCTGATCCTGGAAGGACGCAGCCTCGCAAAGGGAGGAGACGCGTCATTCCATGCAACGATGGACCTGCTAGCGATTATTTGGAGATTTACGAGACGACATGTGGCTCCGGTTCGAAAAAAGCTGGCCTCCGGGTTCTCTCGCTTTCTCTTCCCCCCCCTCTCTCTCTCTCTCTCTCTCTCTCCTCCTTTCACTTTTCCTCACACGTATCCGTCTTTCTCTGCTTCCTTTTCGAGTCCAAATGGACGAGGTTCTAAAGTGACACTTCAGGGCGTAGCTCGACAGTTTTATGGACCGTCCATATTTTATCTCGCTCCCTCTGCTTATCGAAGAAATGCGCCAGCGACTTGTCCCTCCTTGTTTTTTCTGTCTTCTCGAGAAAGATAAAGAGAAAGAGAGAGAGAGAGAGAGAGAGAGAGAGAGAGAGAGAGAGAGGAGAGCATCTTCGAGTCTTCTATTGACGCGCACACGCCTACCGTTAAATAGAGTCGCGTCTACTCTCTATTAAATTACTCTACTACCTTTCGATCCGCTTTAGCCACCCGTTCTAGCCAATCGTTCGGTCCCCGACGTTTTATGAGTACTTTCGGTATAGACGATCGTTCATGTGAAAAATGGGTAACAACGTATCGCACATTTTCCGGACAAAGACGTCTACGTTCAACGCGATAGGTCGAGGTAAGACGTATATAAGATATTCGCGAAGCGGACGACCACAAAATTATAAAATAAGGGGAACTATTTTTTTTCGAATTTGATAGAAACTTGAAAGAGTAACTCCAAACGAATAATTTTGTGACACGTTTGTAATTCGAAAGCTTAAAAGCCTGTGTCACTGGGTACGTAAGATAAATTTCGTACCTAACAGCGTGAAACAAACTTTTACTCAAAGAAAAGGATAAGCCATTCCGCACATCTTTTCTCTCTCTCTCTCTCTCTCTCTCTCTCTCTCTTTCTCTCTTTCTAATCCTTTCTAACTTTGTTAGTTTAACGTATGTTCGGCACATTATTCAAGGCGTCAAGCAGCGTATCTTTGTGCACGGAAATCATTGTCACTCGGGATGATTGACGAATACTTTATTCCTTACTGCTCTCGTCCGGAGAATGAGCAAGCAAATACATGTTTAAAATAATCGTTTTCGATCGATCGCGCTTTCTCCTTGAAATCGATTCGTTTGATGAAATATTTCTTTTTTTTTCAATTACGAAACGATCGTTTCGGTGTAGTAAAACAAAGTACGATTCCATTGGGCTATGATTTTGTTGACAATAACGATATGTACTGACGTCACTACTTGCCATTCACGAAACGTGACCTACTTTCTTTCGTTAAATTAACGTCGAATCTTTGACTATACGTTAAAGAAGCCTTCGATTGTAATTACATACTAATAGAAAATTCAAATCAAGCGTATTCAGACGTAAGAATGTGCAATTAATATTACCTTGAAAGATTTTATATTACCTTGATACATAACAATTTGTCGTTTAACGACGATATCTGTCGTTTTAAGAAAGTCTTTTCTTTAGATTTATTTATTTATTTACACCTATTATTTACATAATAATAACAAATAGTCATAGTTGCTTAAGTAAGTTCGAAGGAGAGTAACGATGAAAAAGAGAAAGTTAAGTAACATAAAAAAGGGTAAGGGGAGAATAGAAGAATAGAGAAAAAATAAAATAAATAAGGTAATATAATATGCGGCTTTCACTACTCTGCAACAACCACACATTGCCATTATAAGTATTTGTATAGTAGCTTTGTTTTATTTGGAAGTTCCGGCATTGAATTTAATTTAGAACGAGAGGATATTTTCGTTTTAATCTTTTTTTATGTCCCCACAAGTTAGCAACGAGTTACTATTCTTCTTCTATTTTCTTTCTTCCTCTTTTAATTGATACTTCAAAGACTACGACTGTTTATTATTATTATTTAAACGATACATGTAAAAGAATACAGGAATAAATAACAAAAATTTTAAGGAAATATATTTTGAACTGCTCAATTTGAAAAAAAAAACGTTTGAAAGGACGAATTTGTAAATTACCGATTGTTGATGCCGTGTCAGCGATACGGTTTACAAAGACGATAGGCAAGGCACTAAGGCTTGTAACTGAAAAATAAAAGGACAGGGTAGTGTCCTTAGTCCCTTGGCATTGGATTGGACAAAGAGGAGACCTTGCATTGTAACAGGATTTATTATGGGTGTCAGTTAGTATTCAACACAGTCCAGAGGTGAACTGCTACAAACGATTACGAAAACTAACCGTTCCGAGCGGTCAGGCTAGCGAGAAAAATGTGCAACTAGAGGGTCCCTTTAGCAGGTAGCGACGGAAAAACTCCCTCGAAGTTAAGTCCGGGAAAGGGAGGGACGTCCCAGTTCGGAGAATCTTTTGCCGTTATACGCGACAAAAGAATTCGCGTTTACAGTCGAGCGTTCGACGACGAAAAGGAAGGAATATTCATCAGGGTCCTGTATCAAACTCATTACAATTAGAGAGAAGGAAAGCTCGTCTAACGTGAATTAAAAACCATGTAAACACCATTGCAAAAATTGACTATACACAGATGTGCTCAGTAAACTGAAGCAAAAATACCTCATAGACTCTTTAGGAATCAATCCTTAGCACCAATGTACACATACCATTGTAGATTCTATTCCACTCATCCCCTTTTAGTGATTACCGATGGTTATATTGAAATTCCCACGTTATTACGTAAACTATTACAAAAAGTGTGTACAATGATTAGAGACACAGTGAAATGAATCTAAAGGAAAATAGTATCGTTCATGCTCAATATTCTAGTGTTTAAAAATTATGGGAAAAGGCCATCTTTCGAAGAAATAATCGAAGAGATTGATTCACAGAAATTTGACTGAACCATAGACAAATTTTCAAACGTTCAGCTTCTAACGAATCTTTTAACTAGGGAAGTTCCTTTTCTAAAATTGAATTCTGCCGCAAAGTCTTGAAGAGTTAAAACGTCATTCAGACCGGAAAAGCACCTACAAACGACTAAACTCATCATTCTTAGTTAAAGCGTTAAAAAGAATAACAAAAGCTACGTAGGCGTTCACCGATCGACATCGAACTGACGAATTTTGGGTTTCCAATCCCGGTCTTACTTTCCTTTCAACCAAGCACAGCTTCCCTTCTCTCTACGGCGTCTTTATCGATCGGAACGCCTTTCGCCCTTTTCTCCTTTTTCCGTCCGTTTCTACGCGATCCGGGAAATTTCTCACGAGAAATCTCCAGCGAGACGGTGAGTGAGAGACAGACGCCGGTTGACCTTGGTTTCGCGGTCATCTGCCACCCGGTTATTCACACGAGGTGGCAGAAAGACGAGGCGTACGAGAGAAGCGAGCGGAAAGGGCTCGCGCATGCTCGAATAAACGACGTCTCCCACTCTGTTTCCCTTTTTCGTCTCTTTCTTCAACCCTCTTAAAACCTTTTTCCTCTTTCTCGACATGCCTCCCTCGCTTCCCCCTGGGGTTCGTCGTCCTGCTCGACCAGCGTTTCTTCCTTTTTCTAGAGGTTTCGACCCCTCGTGGACGTAGACGTAGCTTCGACCTTTTGCTATTCTTTGCGATCGACGAACGCTATCGGCCGAAGTTGAGATCGAAACGCTTTCATGCGTCGCTCGATGATAATAGACGCTGTCCAGACCCATAGGATTTCATTCTAGTACAATGGTGCCTTGAGATACGAATTCAATTCATTCCGCGGCCGAAACTTGAGTCAACATTCTCGTATCTCAAATCAATTTTCTCCATTGAAATTAATTAATAAGCCCCCAAAAAATCATCCTAATTTTGTTGTTAAATATTTTCGACATAAGAAAAATATATTTATAATGAACAAGTATTGTATGTAAATAAAATAAAACCTAATAAAAGATAATTTAAATAAATAAACAGATATTGGTAAATATTGGCAAATTTGAGCGGTGACTCGCTGTGAGGCTGGCTCGTATATCAAATTTTGACTCGTAACTCAAGGCAAAAATTGGACCCTAGTGACAGCTCGTATCTCAAAAAACTCGTACGTCGAGGCACTCGTATCTCAAGGTGCCACTGTATAACAAAAACTGCCATTCGCGAATCTCGCACGTACCAAAATCTTATCACGAAATTACGGTTGGCATTTCGATACTACTTTTGGAGGGTCGACCGGAAGGAGCACGGTGGAAGCAAGGTCGTACGGTGGAATCCTTCGCTTCCACGTGCCTCCGTAATCCTCCGTCAGTGATCTTCTCTAATCCAAAGTTGGCACGTACGCAAATAGACATTTGTGCCGGGTTAATAAGACGCCGCTGTATCGTCTCGATTGGCTAAGAAAGTAACTTGAACACGTAAAACGTAAAGCTAATTGAAATCTTAGTGAATCTTTAAAAACACAATAAACGCGTTGACGGCATGGAAAAATGTAACGATCTCGATGACGTCGAGGACGAGGGAGACTAACGGAAAAAGTTTCGTCGTTGACGAGGAAAAACGCGTTGTCCCCTCGTTGGGAAAAAAAATTTCCGCGGGGAGGATCAGCTTCGCTTCTCGATGTAATTCGCAGTTTCACGAATTTATTCGAGCTGAATATTAGATGCTTCTTCCTCTCGGTAAGTCAATTCCTTTTTTTCCCGAATTGCGAAGATCCTGTGGAATTTGGGAATAGATTTCATCATTTATTTCTATTTATTTCTCGATCTGTTTCTATCGAGTTCAACTCGTTCGAATCAGTCCTTTTTTTGTAACAAACGCGATAAAGAGGTACAGGTACATTCGGAAGAAGAGTTAGGAAGATCGTATCGCGCGAGGAATTACAAATTCGCACCATAGACGTGTAATCCTGTTACGCAACAAAAATTATACGACAGTCTTTAGAGCATTTATAATGACGTCAGAGTTGAATCGCCCTATGTTCGATGAATCATTAAAAAAACAACGAGAACGTTATCGTCACTATGGTAATTTCGATTATCTAAGGCTAGGTAGCTTAACATAGAGCATTCTCGCGAAATTCGAAGACACGGGTTTGCATCCCGATCCATCTGCACCCTCAATTTTCAATTTTTCCTCGCACCTAAATCATTCCTAACCTACATTATTCTTGAAGTAATTACGCTCGTTACCCTCGACTGCCGAAATCGACTGAATTATTAAAAATCACAAATACGCGTTCTATAATGCAACAAAGGATAACGAACAAGTCCGACGGGCAGAGAAGAAGAATTGTCTTGTAAAAATCAGTGTACACGAGTAGAACGAGAGCATGAGAGCATGAGAGCATGAGAGAGAGGAGGAGAGAGACGATGCATTTCAGGCGTAGCCAATGAAATGTCTTTACGGCACTGTCAAAGACGCCTTTGGAATAATCCATCACGATTGTACTCTCTTCTTTCCCCGTTCGCACTACCGATTCTACATCCCTTTCTAACGGGTTCTCTGATGCCCCTCCTCGCTTTCTCGTTCCTTCTCTCTCCCACGCAGAACTCTTTTCCTTTCTCAATCTTGCCAAGTTCGTGACAGGAGATGCACCGTCGGATAGTCGGCCTCCTCCTCGCCACCGCCTTCCACCGGCCTGCCGTCGGTACCGAAAGAAGATACGATCCCAAGGGATTTGTCCCTTGAGGTAGCTCGACCACGATCCCTTCGATCGTTTCCTCGCCTCGAAGTCGCTCCTCTTCCTTTTCTTCCTCTTTGTACTTATTTCTCTTGATCTTTCACGTCGATCGACCACGTCGACGACGACGATGATCGAAAGGACTTGTCGTCCATCGTCCGTCGATCGCGATGGACGAAGACACGTCTCTCAGTGTCGGAATCGAGCGCGACTCGCGTCTACGTTGTTGTCATTCCTTTCGCATCGAATCGTACGCCGACGCAGTTTGGATTGCGTTTGAACGTCGAAAGTCACGCGATGATTTTCGTCCTTCTCTTGTCGTACGTTCCGATGGGATAATTTCGGTCGTTCGACGGTACGCGTATGTTTCTCGTTGCTTTTCGTAAGTAAAAGTTACGCTTTGGAACATCGATAAATTCGTAACGAATTCTTTAAGAAAAACAACGTAATCGTAAAATTTAGAGTTCCTGTAAGAACTGACTGAAACGAAATACATCGTGGTAAAATGGATTTCTATGTATATGAATTCGATTTTTAATCAAACTTCGTAAGACTCAAAATCTTTCTCACCCGATGATGAATTGTGGCCATTTTCAGCTAAGGAGAGAGTAGAAGCAAGAAAATCCGTAATTCTATGTGGGAGGACATCAACCACGTCTCGTCTTTGACTCGGTGAAAGTAGAAACGCATGACCTTTATACCGTTCGATAAAAATAATCTGTTCGATTCCTACGCGCGTCATCTGCAACGTCAACGTGTCGTTAGCTAACTTTCGATAGTACGTGCACTCAAGGGATAAGAAGCGTCGATAAAACGTTACGAGTGTAGTATCAATCGACCACGGAATGTCATTAATACTTACATGCAATTCGATTTTTATACGCGATCAAAATCCACCGAATTTGAGCCAATTCATTCTGACTTTTCGCTTCTTCCCTTTCCTTTTTAAAGAGGAGAGAACAGGCACGTTCGACGATGCAATAGCTAATACGCACGCTCGTAACGATGTTAGTTGATGGTACAAGGCGGTATCGTAACTTGTTGCTGTTATCCGCTTTTCCGCCCACAACCGCGGAATTTTTACCATTATCGTAGATGTTCATAACTAGATACTGGGAACTTCGAAAAAGAATTTTCGATGACGATGAAATCCCCGTTTACGTGATTTTCACGAAAAATGAATTAAAATTTTGTTCTTTCTCTTTTATTTGGCAAGTAACATTCCATCGATCGTATGATATTTAATTAGAAAAATGAATGTATGGATTAAACGAATGATATAAGACACTTGTGGCACAACATTCGTATTTTTTGACGATTTCACTTTTAGTATCGACTGCGTTTCCATCGTCTCTAAAAGAAATACCATAAAACGTGTAACCGATGGTTGGCTAGTAGCACGTTTTCCATTTTCCTCAATGGCATTTGAAGGGTTATTTTTGATCTGATACTCGTTTTATTGCCGAAAGAAACATTCCTTAAAGATGCTACATTCTGCCTTATTCAAGTAGTCAAGGCGATTCATTCAACGAAATATTTTCTATCATTTTTCCATCATTGTAAATCTTCATACTGAACCTCCTAATTGAGAAAAATTGAAAATGCGTATTTAACAAAGGGCAGCACATAAACGTAATTTTCAGTATTCTCGAACTTTCGATGTAGAATGAATCTTCGCGATACTTCGTAACGAATGATCACTTCGAATTTTTAGCTTCAGATTCATATTTAGCACGTAACAAATCTTCGGAAAAAGGTATAAATTTAAAAAACTTGATTCTTCGAATTTTCCTTATCAAACTTTCGTCGTCAAATTATACGAATATAACACTCGTTTCAAGAATTTTGTTGCAGGAAAGAATACGAAATATTTCGAAACAAAAAAGATTTTTCTGGTCATCTTATCGCAAGAAACGCAGCCATATTTACATAGGAAAGAAACCAAACGGTAAGTTGATAAAGATTCGACAAGGCTGGAACGATGCTTGTCTTACCATCGAATTTCCAAAAAAGTATTTTTCAAAAGCAACGATGCTCTGGGAGTCGTGAAACGTGAAAGCAAAACGAAAATGAAAAGAATGCAAATGGTATGAAAATGTGTTTTCTCAAGATCTTCTCAAAGTAAGGCTAGGCACAACCGATACGATCTCGCATTTATTTTGTGAATTCTCATTTTTGTGTGCGTGACACAGAACGTTGACAGGAAGCAGAACGAGTATCCAATGACGCCCTGCTCGAATAGCTCGTGGGTAAGTTTTAATTTAGATTTGCGACGTGGCTATTTTTATTATTATTTTCGATCTCACTCGACCTTCGACAAGGCTGTAAATATTGTAATAACCAGTCGCTGTCTTCTTACTCAGCGTTCGTCGTTCTTTGCTCATACGCGAGATTGTTCCTCTTTTTCTGCTTGTAAAAACATAATACGGATGTACTTATTGCCGTCAGAGTTTCTATCCCGGAGATGTATACAAGCAACGCGTCGTTGTTTACTGCTATAAAACTCGGTGTATACGCGATTGTCGCGTAGAAATACCTAAATTGTTTGGAAATAATTTGAAGTCGCCTGACGATTCTATTACTATTTATTGTCGCTATTTTATTTGTATTCGATATCGAATGGGATCATTCCGTGCAAATACAGAATCTCCATAGTTTTTCGATCATTCTAATCTTGAATCTTGAACTAGGAACTTTCTAACGTAGTACACGAGCACAAATGCAACGTTATCTATATATTTCTGTATCTTTCTACGGCGATCGTTGTTTTGTTACGCTCAAGATGCTATCTGCATCGAAAATGTATTTTGAACGGACATTAAACGTATTTGTGGCTAATGAGGTCCATGAAGTCTTATTTCTGCCAAGGGGCTTAAATTGACGAATTTTCACCGTCGAAGAGATCGTGAGTTTACGCATATTGGTGAGACTTTGTACTGGAACGATCGAATTACTTGCCATTGATGCGTTTAATTAGAACTCTGCATAGAAGTTAAGCCACACAGGGGGGAGACGCTTCGCCCTTTCCTAGGTTTATGCGTAAAATCAATTAACTCTGCTGTTTCAATACGGCATATCGGTTTAGCTCTCGACTATGAATCGTTAATTAGCCGACACTCTTACAGAAGACTTCGAAGCTTTCCAATGCAAAGATATTCCTATTACTTTTTCTACGCATTCTATGCAACGCATTTGTCGAATTCCAAGAAAACGATCATTTACATAAAAATACATTCCTACCAACGAATGGACGATGTTTATCTTTTCCTTTTCCGCTTTCATTAGTAAACATATGCAGACCCAAATTCCAGTAATGTTAGACTAAGTATATGACACATAGGGCTTTTAAAATTGTTTGAAAATGAGGTTCTTTCCAAATATCATGTATACAATAAGATCAAGATTATCGGATCATATCTAACAATATCATCAATAGAAAGTGGATCTACCTAAAATATCAATTTAGATGAAATTTTTAATAAACTTACAGCTTTAAAAGTTATAAAGAAAGGTTCTAAGATTACCTATTTAAATTCCTTTTCTATTTTTATACGTACATACTGTATTTGCATCTTTGCATGTAATATTTTGTGTGTTATATAAATCATAAATGATAACCTCCATCGCAAATGATAAGTACTTCGCTGTCTAACCGTACGAATTTTAACCATATCGATGGAAAATTCTATTTTTCTCTGTCCTTGGGCCACGCGCTGAATCACGCTGAATCACGACTCATGGGTTCGGATTCTTTCTTTCGTACCGTTCCAGCTCGGCGCAAGGGTTTTATTAGCCCTTTGTATTTTCGTCGGCGACGGCTCGATGGCCTCCAGGATGCCACGAGGCATTCGCACGCACGAGACGTCGCTCGGCGATCGATACGTTTAGAAGCGGCCAAAATCATATTTTTTTGAGATAAGGAGCGGTGCGCGAGCTCTCTGAAACTGGATCGATCTTCAGGGCTATCGAGTTACGAAGTGACTTTTTGGACCACAATGCTGCGGTGCTTCCGAACGAGTCAGTCAAGTGTGAACTGTCAAGGATGATCTGCCTCCGATGGTTTTCCTTCCACGCGTCTTACAAGACTCACGACGGGAGCTCCGCAGATTCCCGTAAAACACGTTGCGTTTTCGCGATTGAACGACGCGCATCGTCGTTCTAGTCGTTTTGTCCTTCGCTCGTGCCTCTCGATTGACGTCTAAACCGTGCAAGACGAATATGCTCGTTGTGTTGCAAATCGATTTCGATTCGTCGCTCGATCATTCCGTCGATCTCCTTTCTAAAAAAAAAAAAAAATAAACAAGACAGTTGGTCCAACTTTTTCGTTACCAAGTTTAGAATTTTTCAGACGATTATTATAATAAATCCAACGTTATAAAATGGCGCAACTGATGAAGCTGTGTTGCAGCCGTAACGTACGATTAAATTGTACAATTCGCGTCGACGAGAAAACAATCGAGTCGCTTAAAGCACGACAAACGATGCGAATTTCAACGGTATGTTAGTATTAACGAGAAAGTTAGTGGCTCCACGAATTACCTTGTAAAAAGTAAGATCGACCGCGTTGATTACAAGAGAACGACTACCGTATATTAGCTCGTTGCACTTTATAGCTAAGACGATGTGAAACGAAGTTCCTTCTTTTTACGGATCGTATACCAGTGCTACTTTACGGTTTTTACCGCAACTTCCTGAAATCAGTCGGTGGAGCGACAGTGCAAATACGATCTTGATCGATAAAGCTCGCGATGCCAATCCGATAAACGAATTTTGAACTTGTTTCTTCGCTCGTCGCGACGACAGAAAATTTTCTACGGCGTTCGAGTCGTAGGAAATACTTTCGAAAGCCGATTTCGAGCAATCGAGCAACCTCACGTTCGCATCGACGATTATTCGACTTCGATAAGAACGTGTCCGAGAAATTCCGCGCGCCATGCTCTTATTGGCCATGCGTACGTGAATATACACGCCAGTCTCGTGAAACACATTGTACAATACCGCTTCCAACGAAACTGAGAATAAATCAAACGAGGCGATCGTTGGAAGTTTGTTGGAAGGGTGAAGAGACGAAAGGAAAGACAGCGTTTCACGAAAGAAAAGCCGATCGTTAAAGCGAGGATGAGTAAGTAGTTACGTCCGGAGTGAAATGTTCTTCGTTTCGGAGCGATAATTTTTTACGACAACGACGACGAGGACTACGATGATGATCGATCGTTCGATAATTTGCCCTCTCTCGATGGCTTTCAGTGCGCCTGAAAATCGTTCCTCGCCGTCGTAATCGTTCGAATATTATAAATTTCACCACGTCATCGATCCACTTATGCAAATAACCCCATTGCGAGGGGCGAGAGAATCTTACGAGCTAACAGTAAGTGCGGTGTTTTTCGTCGACGAGTCCGATCGAACATCGTTCTGGAGCCCACCCTGACCTCCAACTGTTTATCGACCTCAGCTTCGGTCCCTTTTTTTCACTTCCTGGAAAGCGCTACGACTCAAACTTTCCTTTTCCGTCCTTACTTTTTTTTCCTCGACGCGATTCTGCGTCTATGCGTAAATATCTTCCTTAATGGTGCGTGCGAGTAAAAAAAAAAAAGAGAAAGACGAGGGCGAAGAAAGGAAGAAGGAAAAAAAAGACGACCGTCTCCACGCTCGACTTTCGAAATTTTCAAATGCTACCATTTATCGTGGCGAACGTGATACGCGAGTACGTGCACACTTACGTACGTACGGACATACGGACATACGTCGGTTCTCCGCGAACGCAAACGGATGACTCCGAACGTTGCATTTTCGATTACGAGTCGCACCGCATTTGCATTTCATATTGTCACGTTGCTTAGATTTCCGAGTGTTACCGCGAAGCGCGTACACGCTCGATGATTTGAAACTTTCAACGCGTTCGTTTTCCCGCGTTGGCTCTTGTGAATCCATAAACGACGGATCGAAGCGCATTGATGCTCGAACTTTTCCAACTTCTTCGCATAGGCAGTTTCGTGCGCGAAATCGTAAACGAGATAAACGCGTGAACGATGATTTTGAAAAATAGACAATAATATATAAAAGGAGTGGAAAGGTGACTCTTATCGGTGTAATTTTACGTAGTAACTGGATCCTAGGTTAGGGAGAGTAATAAAACGCGTTAACGCCTGATAAAAGTTATGAAGCGATAGTACAGTGCTAGACGGTCTAATGTTATTCAAATAAAATATCGTCACTTGTCACGAATACACGTGCATACGTTCGTTACGTAAAAATACGATTTACGACGAGGTACTTCGGAACGTCGCTGAGAAAAAGTATGCAACGGTTCATCGAACAAAGAAAAATGACTTCCTTCCTCTCTTTTCGTACACGCTAGAGACAAGGTATCGATAACAAAAAACAATTTCACGAAATAGCCCACGTTTAACGAATGCCATTTCCCTTGGAACAAACCGAAACGAATTTCTGCGAACAAACTACCTGTTTCTCCCTCTCTATCGCTCGATTCTTCCTTCTTTTTCGGTCGATTGGATCTGCATTTACACGATTCCTCGGTCGTGTCGAATCGAGCGCAACCTCGAGACTATACACGTATGTATATATTTTCGTTTCTTTCCAGGACGATGTCCTACGGGCTTCCGTCTCGTCTTCGAGCGTTCGAAATGATTTCGTTTAAACGTTTATATGCGTCGTTATATCGATCTCATCGGAAATAACTAAGATCGTTGATAGGGCTAACGATGTTATTAAGACAGGACATTTTTCCCAAATAAACGAAAAACGAACTTAGGTCTACTCGAAAACGTTAACTTTTAAACGGAGAATTCCGAATACGCCATGTTCGCATTCGTCACACGTTTGTCACGAGTTGACTCGTCATATCCGATCGAAAAGTACATTAAATTGGACATTGGATAGATGGAGATCCTACGCGAGACGATAAAACCACCCAAATATGGGTGACATGACAGTCAACGCGTCAACACTAAACCTACCAATGATCCGTCAAATGACCGTTCTTAAACCTTACTTGGAATTTTCTGCTTTGGATTACTTTTTTTTCATTTTTATAATTTAAAAGAAAATAGAAATTCGTCTGGTCGATTTGCGAAAATCCTTTCAGTCCTTATTTAATTCAATGTCAAATCGACCTTAGTCGCCGCGTTCAATCGTAAAGAATATAATTTTTTAAGAAGAGATCTTTGGATCGGTAACGATAAGAACAAGTATACGTTAAACGTCGGTAGGTTCGATGTTAAAAAAGACGTCGAATCGAGACCCGACGAGTCTAATGCCTCTATGAAAGGGGAATTTTTGGCGCGTCTTTGCGAGATTCAAATTTCGTCGATTTCTCTCGAAAAGAAGAGATCGATCGCAAAAGGCATCGCTAGACGCGGAATCGCGAATGATACGAAAATCGAGAGGTTCGGTTCGTTCAGACGCGACTTCGAGCGGTTTCTCGAAGGCAGGCGCGAGAGCGCGCGCAGCGTCGTCGAATCCATCGCTACGCGTCGCTGGCGCGCGCCGAGGTCGCGACGCTCAATAATGCGCGTCGCGAAATAGTGCCGTCGATCGTCTCGCTCCACGGCGAATATCTCTCGAAGTACGCGAAGACAACCGTTGAGAATCGACGTCGACGCGAAGAGGCGCACGATCGACCGTTCATCGGGACGTTTTCCCTCGCAAACGGCGTAATTTTCACGCAAAACCGTGCTTACGGAACGCGTAGACGGGCGGGCGCGGCCCCCCACGCGCTCGAGGCCAGGTCCGTATTTTCGTGGCGCTACGCGGCTCGAAGTGTGTCGTTCTTTCGATTAGACGGCGTCCATTCTCGAGACCCGTCGATATCGATGACTCGACGATAACGACGATAGCGATTGCGTTCTGCTTGCAAACTCAAACGGTAAAATTTAGAAAAAATTATTATAATTGCGTATTTCGTACGGAGTGAGGAAAAAAATACTTTTTTGCGATAACGCCGATAATTTTTAACGTCGCGATATCCTCTCTCTCTCTCTCTCTCTCTCTCTCTCTCTCTCTCTCTCTCTCTCTCTTTCTCTTGCTTGTATGTTATTCGTAAATAAAATCGAAATAGGTGGATCTGAAGGGAATCAAATTTGATTACTTGTAATGTAAAAAAGAGAAAATAAGAATAATGAGAGAAAGAAATTTGTCGTGATCTTAGTGAAATTGTTCTCAACCAAAATTGTATCGAGAGACTTAAGAAAGTTGAAGGAAGAACGTCGTCGGCTCCGCGATGTCGATTGTCAAATCTTTTAACCGTAGGCGTTGTTACAAAGACGACGAAACGTTCGCATCCATAATGCATACATGTACGAGTCGTTCGATCGTATCATCCGGTCTAAACCTCTTCGGATTGACGTATGTATGACATTACGCGTACGCATTATAATAATATGTATATATAAAAAAAGGGAAAGAAGACACATACGTATACGTGTACACGTACACGCTCGTAGAATACCACATCTCGTCTCGATAAACGAAGGACAAAACGAGATAAGCGATAAGCGTCGTTACGCGTGGGACCTTGCACGACCGAAATATTTCAGGGATCCGTTCGTCGATCTTGCGACGCTCGATGCTGGAAGTGACGTAACGCTTTGACATCTTTCGTGCCAGTCGTTTCGAATCGGCCGTCGCGCGCTGCACCACGAAAAGCGCGGCCATTTCTTAAAAAGCTCGCGTTGAAACTTTTGTTTCTTTCTCCTCTACTAATAAACGACAAATATTATACAACGTGCCGTTGTGGATTATATTTGAAACAATGTATAATTCAAACTTTGTATTTCCTTCTTTCTCTCGACATAAGTAATGAAAGTTTTACAAGGTTTAAGCACGCTGTTTAAAAGCTAAAATTAAGTTATACGAATATGCACGAATAAATGAAGAAATTACGTTCCGTACGAATCGTAGATTTATTTTCAAAAATTTAATCGTAGATCACGATTCTTGCAGAAACGTAGTACACGTTACTTCGAAGATTGAACCAAAACGTAGGGAGAAAGTTTTGGACTCGCACTAGGGACGTATCGAAGGTTCCTTAATCGTTCCAGTCGTTCTCACGGATGCTTTCGCTTTGGTCGATCTTCAAAGGCTAGCGCGCGCATTGTCTCGTGATGCGATTCGTGGGCATTCTAATCTCGTTATTCGTCCCCGACGTATCTACGAGACGTTCGTGCATGTGCAAGGTATGCCATACATACGTACATACAAGAACGTATAAGACCGAACGTCTTTAGGGTACCTTTCGTTTTGAGTTCTTAAATTAGAGGACGTATCAGGGCGAAATACGTAGGATTGCGATTGCTTCTCTTCGCTGTTCTTAATTTCGATCTCCATTTTTATTTCTGGATTATGTTTTTCGATCGTTTCAGGCAATTTTAACGACTTTACGCAAATATTGTTTTATTCCTTCAGCAGTTACTCTCCTTTTGATCCAGGAAAACCGTTGCATTCCCATTCGTTCGTTCATTTTATTCGATCGAGGATGACACCACGCATAAAAATTCTATTCGCAATGAACAATGGAAATATTTATTGATCATTTGTTAACCACTGTAGGCATTGAATACAAAAGTAATAGTATAGAATCTTAATAAGAAGCTAGGACAAACAAACTGAAATAACGTGAAAATACGCTCGCAGATCGGATAGTGGATGATGGTTAAGGATAACCGTCAACGACCGTTACTTCGTGCCGGTGCTTAACTCTCCTACTGCGAAAACATTTTCGTTCTATTTTAGCAAAACGAAGGCAGCGTCAAATATTCTTTACTTATGCACGCACGCGAACAAAGTGATTTTTGAATGATTGAATGATTATCATTCGAAACAGTTATCGAGCAAAAATGAAAAACAATCATTCCCAAAAAATCGAAGCGAAATATCTCATCTCGCGCAGAGAAGACGATTTATGTATCGTAGAGCATAATTCACGCGTTCTCCGTGTCACGATCCAAAAGACGAAATTGTTTACGACGTTACCCTTACCAATGCAAGTAATCATTCCTACATTCAAACCGATAATTTCCAATTTCGATTTATCACGCTGACGTCAACCTTCCCTTTTCCACAAAAGCCAAGAAAAAAACCAGATACACCGAAAAAATAAGCGACTTCGAGAAGGATAACCACTACGACGACGACACCGAAGGACGAAGCTGTTCGTTCGTCATCGACGCGTACGAATAAACGCGGAGTCAAGAGCGAAGGAAGATAAACACGCGCGCACTGACGTACGTACGCGCACGCAAACGAGAAGGAAAAGGCGGCGAAGAGACGACTCCTCGCGTTCGATGCCTTGAAAATTTATCAGAACGAGAGAGGTTCGATCGTAGCAGAGAGCTGTGGGAAGCGACGATATCACGATGAGACGCATGGCGCGCCGTCCAACGACGTTCCTTTACTTACCGCACGTCGAGTGCCGATGGGCAATGATGGTGACGGTGGTGACGACGACGGACGGCGTCGTCGACGGTGTTAGTGACGGTAGTTGGCAGTAGTATTAAATACGTACAGGTTTCCGACAGGTTGCCAACCGCAACCCCGCTCCGCATGTGGCCACCGCGTTTCTCCCATGACAAACTCGGCCGAGACGACGGTACACAACCGTCGCCCGTAACATATTCTCTTAAATGCAATGTCGCGCAGCTGCTTCTCAAAAAGGATATTACTTACCTGCTCGCTATAAATACGACGCGACGTCTCTCGGTGGGTGTTGTCGGCGACAACGTGGTCGCGATCGTTTCGATGTTACATCGTTGCGTTTCCTCGCCTTGATCTATGGGTAATCGTAATGACCATTCTGGAAAACGAGCTTTCGATCGACCCTAGATATTTCCTACGTTCTACGAATCGTCGCTTTTCCACAGTTCGATCATCGGTTATCGTCTGCTGCCTTGTTTTTCACGATTTATTTTCTAGGAATGAGAAAGGCTTGGCTTTGTCAGCGTACTTTTCAAAATTTCTACGTATAATCTGAACCGTAGATTACGAAGGATCGATATAACCGTAAGTAAGGGTATTGTCTCGTCTTTGTTTTCTTATCGACGACTCGTTAAGTTTGGTCGTTTAAATTTTCCTTTTCGTATCTTGTGCACCGGCACTATTAGTGAGACGATTTTTCGTTGTCGCGTTTCCGATCTATCGATCATGATAGACCGTGTCTATAATGCATCCAATGTCCATATTGCATTTGATATTTCGATGGCAACGATCGGGGAAAATCGGGGACACGCGTGCGTTTACCTGACGAAATAAATTATTTTTTATTTATTTAACACTAGGACGACGTTGATCGGGTCTCCGGAAACCCAAGAAATACATTTACTAAAATAATTCAAGAAATTTTTTTTTCAACAATTGATACTTTACGTATGCTAGAGAATCATATTGTGATCCATTGTAATTCATTTTTACGCTGTAATACATTGTAGTTGTTTTTCAAATGTAGACACATTGATTTTTAATATTCTCGTTAAGTCTTCGTCTTTCACAATGTTGCTTTTATCCGTAATCTTATTAGAATATAATTTTAATAAAGACATATTGAAATGAAATATAGCAAATTTATGAGTGAAAAAATAATTTGCATGGAATTTATACGTTAAAAAATTGAAAAGAAGATCGTGAGGTCTTTAGAAGTAACGCCGACGAAAGTGATTAACGACCGGATAATGTCAAAATTGAAGCGGATGACATTAAAAACGAATTCGACTTAGAGTCAGACGTAATCTCTGCGTGTGAAAGGGATGAAGATGCGACGGTGTCCTTGCTGAGTCTATACATCAAACAAGCTCAAGAAATATGGCATCAAAATGTGGATATAGCATGATGCAGAAATTTTTTATTTATTTATTTTAATGTTTATCTTAGAAAGGTTGACGATGTGATGGAAAATCACATTATTTATGGAACATTTTATTTATGGAACATAACGAATGTTTACGTTATTTTTTGAATAAATTATTGTTCTTATTCGATATTCAGTCATTAAATATTGTGACTAACTCTTATTCTTAAATTCTTTCGGACTTTGCGAGAATCATTGCAATAATGCTTACGATAATCAAATGCTTTATAGGCGTGCGTTGTATATCGCGCTGCGTCACGGGAAACAATTGACGAACAATACAATTCTCACAAACTCTGTTCTCATTTATTACGTCGAGTCGACTATAATGTATCGTTTTGACGAATCGGCTACAAAACAAACTAGCAACGAATCCAAACGAAACGAGCCAAATCGAGTCGTTCGACGACTAAAAGAAAAGAACGCTTCAAGATTCCATCGCTTTTCGTAAGAATTATACGGTCTATTTACAATCTAAATCGTCGATCCACGTTTTGCGCGTGAATCGTTCATAAGCATTGCTTTCGTATGAGAGAAAATAAATGCCACGGCAAAAAGTCTACGATGAAAACAAACAAAGGAAAAAGTGCACGAATCACGATCGATAAAAGCCTTTAAATTTTTTGACATAAACACAATTTACCAACATAACTTAATGAATATAATCGCAAATCTTATTCCGCAAACAAAAATCTAACGATCGATAAATCGGCAAAATCACGATGCTTTCGAACAAATTCGTGAAATTCTCCATTATAAATTTCGATAAATAATTGCGAAGCTCGATCGTGGAAAAGAGAGAAAAAACGTTTCGAAAGGAAGCGTCGATCGCGCGGAAAAGGCTGGAAAAGAAGGAAAAAAGAAAAAGCAAAAAAAAAAAGAGAAGGAAGACGAAAAACCGTAAGAGCAAGGCGCCTCGTTAGCGCGACGACGGCCCTGGCACCGGGATTCGAACGGTGGGCATGCCCGCGGAAGATGGTAGGAAGGAAGGAAGGCAGGCAGGCAGGCAAGCAGGCGCACAGTTCGACCGCGCGGTTCAGTCGCCTTTAACCGGCTTTAGAGAGAGGATCGGGTAGTCGTCGTCGGTCGCCGTGCCGCGTTCACACGAAAGAGAGCGAAACGTACGAATCGTCGGACATAGACGGACGAATAGACGGACGCGGGTCGACCGACTGACAGGGAGAGCGAGAAAGAGAGAGACAGCGCGCTACCGTAGCGAAGGAGAGAAAGAGAGAGGGACAGAGAGGCACCGCCTTGCACACCGTACAGATCGCGCCGAGAATGAAATTCTTCCTCTGCCCGGTACAATACGGCAGCAGTGGCAGCAGCGGCGTCGCTTTACGCGGTAATAATCTCGAGGGTAAAAGAAAACGACCGGAAAGCCTCTGGCCAAACGGAAGTAGTACCGGCGGCAGCAACGCCTGAAAAACAGAAGAAACGCGCGAAGAAAGGCGGAATTTTCTTCCTCGTCGTGGAATAACGAAGGAGCGAACGACGAGGAGAGATCGAGTGCGAAACACATCGGTCGTAGTCTCGCTTGCTTCCTCGACGTCGTCCAAGAGAAGACGTCGAAAAGTCGAGCGCTCGTTTAATCGGGCGCCGCTTTAACCGCAGCCCGAATCCGATCTTCGAGCCCCCCTTCGTCTTGTCCTTCTTCTTCCCTGTTTTTCCATACTATCCAGAATTTCTATTTTCCGTCTCTTTCCTTTTCTTTTCTTCTCTTTTCTTACCGGGAAAAAGGGCGAGAGGCATCGACGAAGGCCAGCGGGAGGGAGGGAGGGAGGGAGAAGAAAGAGAAACACCGTGAACGGCGCATCGTCCCTCGCGATTCAGTTTCTCCTCTCGGCTGGGGGGAGCGCGCTCGAGAGGGAGGCTGCGCGATCGAGAAAGAGATAGAGCCACGGAGGAAGACGACCCGAAGGAAGAAGACTCGAAGAGGGAGAAGGAGAGATCGGAAGGAAGGGTGGGAGCAAGAGAAACCGGAGGAAGGGAGGAAAAGGAGCCAAGTCAAGACCAAGGGCGGGATCCCTGCCGGCTACTACGACGACCTACCACCACCGAGGCATCGTCATCGCCGACTTTTCGTAGGAAGCGAGTCGCGCGGTGCGAACGAGCCCTCGTTTCGCTCGTCGTTTATTTCCTTCTTCCGTTCTGCGAGAGGTGCACGCGTCGTGCTTGCTTCTCGCTTTCGCTCTTGGAGCTTGCTCGCTAGCTACGCTCTTACATTTTCTCAGTCTGCGGAGGAGGCGCGAGATTCGAACTCGCGCCAAAGTGCATTTCAAAGTGGATGGATACTACTGATATTTTCTCGTTTTTGGATTACGACACGAACCAGTGGCCGTTGGGTAAGTACTGATCTTTTTTTTTTTCTTTTTCTCTGTTTTTCTCCCCTGTTTCTCCTTTGAATTTGCATACGCGAAAGACGATAATTCGCGATTAATACCGGTCGATCGAAAGTGTTTACCTTTTTTGTACTTTTTGTTTTGTACTGTTATACCTTTTTCTTATTTATTTCAATATGTATTTATTTTTTATTATGCGTTTTAACGCTTTTTTATCGCGACGCGGATGACATGTCATTTTTATTCTCGAAGCAAAGTTCGAAAGAAAACGGCGACATAATTAGGTCGATACGAGATGGAATCGTAGTGCGTGTAATGAGCAAGACGGACAGAGCTAGGATGGAGCTTGACGTGAAATTTTTTTCCGAAGAAAATATCAATCGTACGATGTTTTGATTTAATTTTATAACGTTTATCTTCGAACATTTTTCATTGATTTGCTATCAATGCGGCGTCTCCGGCGCTTTGCAACAATTTACGTAATCCATCCGTCCGTCGTTATTCGCTTTGCGGGACACCGAGTTACGTTCCTTGTTTTTTAGTATCGAAATATAATTTCACTAATATTAATTTTTCTCATGATTTCCACAATTTTAACGTTGTCCAAGTATACTCGATTTTGATACGAGAGTGTAACTTTTATGCATACGTTTTATATCGTGTTTCGCGCATTAGGAGCCACTGCGAATTTAATTTTGATTTTTGATCGAAATAGTTAGAAAAATTCATGACGAGAGAAGTATAAATTTTAAAACCGATTCGATCGATTAATTTAGCAAGCAAATTCGATTGTTAAAGCTTTTGTTAAACAAAGCACATACTTTCAACTGTCATTTTCGTTCGATCGACGCTCTTACTTTCAACGCGAACGAAAGAGAGCAGGAAGAGAAATGTGCCGCACCTACTCGATACGTCAGTGGCGCAGAACCGGCGGGAAGAACGGTACCGCGTCCCTCCGACCGATTCAATTTCCTCCGTTTGTTAAAAAAGCTTCCGATTACTCTTCCCGCGACTTTATTTAGCTCTTTCGGTCCATCGCGCTATTCCTCCTTCCTGATTTTCTTTCGAACTGTTTTTCGCGTTCTTACAATTGTTCCTCCACGTCTCATTTTTATTCCCATTAAAATCTCTCGATCCTAGAAAATTAACATTTTTCATAAATTAAATAACAATTAATTCATTAATTAACTCTTACTATTATAACTCTAAAATTTAATCTATCGAATACTTTCGAAGAAACTTGAAATCGAGCGATTTAAAAAGATTCTTAAAGCTCAAAGTCGCGTCGAGAGCGCATAGGAGAATTTTCCCCGGTCGATTCTTCGTAAGGCGAAGTGGGTGCGCGAGGGGCGGAAAACGCGGCGTCGCGACGCGACGAGCGTACGTCGATCGCGCGGGAACGGACGCCGCTCTCGAGCGACTATATATAGTACTCTCTCGGGGCCTCTGCGTCTCTCTCTCTCTCCGGCGCTGGCACGAGGCGCACCGATGGAACCGAGCGAAACGCGCTCGCTGCCGCCGCTGAATCATGCATACGGTGGGAAGGCGTAACGCGTTCGCGATTTTCTTCGATCGAATTCTTGCGATTTCAAAAGCTGCGCGCGATTAGCGCCGCGTACCAGAGCAAAAGAGAAGGAGAGAGACAGATTGCTTACCGAGCGCCTCGAGAACGTACAACGCGTGTCCACGCATCGACGAGTCTTTTCATGGTCCAGCGCTCCTTCACCGTCCACTCGAATTTAGGACGTAATTGATAGGATCGAGCCGCGATCCAGGCGATATTCGCGCCATCGCCCGAGTCTCGACTCCTTACTTTTTCTCCAAGTAATCTCCACTTTGGTCGATCGTTGAATTTTAACGAAAGTCGGCCGTGGTTTTTTTTCTAACGTTGCTTTCGATAGCGTCGCGACAATGTCGTTTCTTTCGTTAACGATTTAAACGAATTCGGCGAGCCGTGGGACACTTACGAGCGCGTTTAATCAAGGATCGTTCCTCTCCTCGTCACGGTCGGTCGGCTCGATCGGGTGGCGCGCGTTATTCACCATTCACACTGGCAGTCTCTATCTCGTTGCTTTTCATCCTGGATTCGCTCTTCATTAGCATCGGGAAGAAGGTGGCTGCGGAGGCTTGGAAGATCACTCGAAGGACGGTGAGAGGGTAGACGGGTCGATTCTTTACACGTACGATCGATAACGTTCGAAGGAAATCGTCTCTTTCTTTCTCTCGCTCGAAACGCTCCGATCTAAACGGTAGACCGGTTTCTAAGACGCGCGTCGTTCGCCGCTAAAATAAGAAGGCAGTTTCAAATCGCCCGCCGTCGATCGGTGAGGGGAGGAGAAGGGGGCAGTATCGCGTTGCTCCTGTTGCCTTGGTCGTCGTCGACGTCGTCGTTGCTCTCTAAGCAGCAACCTACCGCGTGCCGTCCGTTTTCGAAAGTCCAAAACGAAAGCGGCTCCTTTATCAGATCGATCGAGGAACAATTTCTCTCGTTGCTGGTGCTGTTGCCGCTGCTGTCGGCTGCTTTTGCCCAGCGTCACTCTCCAGCGTTCCGCGCGCTCCGCTCTTTCATCAAGACGGCAATTTTTTTTCGTTCACACCGCCGTGATTCGAGTGAGGAATTAAAGGAATCGGAATATGTTTCGTCGGAAGAAACGCTTTTCTTCGTCGTCCTTCGCGTATTTTATCGCGCGTCGTGTTTTTAATTGAGAACTCGTCTCGTTGATGTTTCCTTTTTTCCCCCCTCTTATTTTACGAGAGCACTTTTTAAATGTTCGGAGATCGGTCGATGTTTTGACGTGGCTAAGCTTCAAACGAAACGCGGATTAGACTTAGACTTAGATACGTAGAGGCATATTTATTTTTTAATGTCGAAGTAAAAAGGCTCTCATTTGGTACTCGATAGGCAACGAGAAACCAGCGTATCGTTCGATTTTTCTCGATATTATTTTACAACGTAGTTATACATCGTTGTTCAAACGGTAGTACGATGTTTTTCCTAATCGATTTCAGCGATGTGAAAGCTCATAGATTAATCTCGATTTATTTGATATTGACATCAAAATCGAAATTACGACAAACGCGATTGATATCCACGGCAGCGTTTCGAGCAAGACAAGCGAATAACGTCTCGATGTTCGGCTCTCTGCGTGGACTCGCCTTTGGCGTCGTTCAAAAATACCAACATAGACGAGAGAGGGACGTTTAGCGTTGGTTCCTCTTTATAGATGTGTTTACAAAATAATCAGGGTTTTTTTTGTACCAATGTATATGTAGATGCGCGTTCGATCGATCGTCCGTTCGCACGTGTTTCCGTACCGAGATGGGTTTAAACAGCGTTTATACTTTTTTCTCGCTTCTTCCAACACCAGCAGCGCGCCTCTTGTTTTCCTAGTCGGTCGTATTAGGAGAGTCGAGGTAAAAGAAAGTCGACGAGTTTTCTTTCATCTTCAAGGCCGTTCTAGGAAGGTGATTACCCTCACCGGTTCGCTTTTGTTCGATTCGACGCGACGCTACTCCCGTCATTGTTTTTCGGTTTACGAACGGCTGAAAGTTCACAAAGCTCTCGTCCTGCCACTTTCTTTCCTTCTTCCTTTTATTTTTCTTTCGCTCCTGAGCCTTGTAACTTGCTCTTTTTTCTCGACGTTCCCCGTTACGTCCAGCTTCTTCGTAAGCCGCCTCCAGAAACATTTCGCGGATACGATCACGATACCACTTACGTCAAATCTTTTCCTTTGATTTTTCTTCCCTCCTTTTGAACAATTCTACGAGGGACGTTCTCAGAGTATAGATGCTCTGAATAGAAAGTGTTTTAAATACGTATTTCCGTTTACGTCACGTTTCTTTGCAATACTTCTTTTTATATTTTGGTGCTGTTAAACTAAAATAAATGAAAGTCGTCGCTTTTTTGGATACGATCTTGTTACAGACACGCGAAGAAGGACAAAAACGGAACGTCGTCGTAATTGTCGATCGTGATTCGCGTCATCGTGAAGTATCGAAGGTGACGTCTGGAGAATATAAACAGTCGAGGCAAAAAGAAGGGGAGAAATAACGATCGACTCCTTTGGTCGGTGTCCACCCACGTATATTCGCGCGGTAGGCGCGTCTCAGTCTCTCGATCCTCCACCTCTTCCTTTTTCGTTTTCGCGATCCTCCTAAAAGGACACGACGTGCCGCAGGAATTTCAACGTGAATTTCGTCGTGACTCACGGCGCCGGGGTCTCTTACCACTCGCTTA
>JAITYT010002364.1:462116-493838 GCA_025433975.1 Liostenogaster flavolineata | reverse complement strand
TCTCTCTCTCTCTCTCTCTCTGATCTGCACGCATCGGCATTCATCTACTCGCGCATACGTCATTTTATTCTCAACCGTTATTAGTCATTTCGTTTTTTTATGAAAAGTTGTTTTTGTTTTTTTAGGTTGTTAAAAAACTGTCGGGAATAAACGAAATTACTTTCCGAATAACCTAATATATTGAATACTGAATCGGGTTTTTTTAATCGACTTCCTTTTTCGTCGATGAAAAAATTGTAGACGATTCAACTGTTCTTCTTTTCCTATTGCTCTGTTCATTTCGCGCGTAAATATGATAAATCTCCGGTAATACGTCAAGAATTTAGTCGTGATAGTCGTGGAGCTCGTCACCGCTGCAAAGGACGAATCGATTCGTTCTAAGTCAGACATCCGCACGATATGCGTAGGGGTAGATACGACCTGTCAACGATGATTTTACTGCACAAATACGCGATGACTACCGCTCTAACGGATGCTGTATCACCAGAAACGATTTTGTTGCTAGCGGACTCTCTCCTTCCTGCTTTCTACTCGTGACGCGATTTCTTTTCGTCTCTCCGTTCAAATTCGACCGTCGAAGTTCGATCGAATCGAAAATACAAATGGTTAGCTCGTCGCACCATTCCGTGACGTCGATGGAAATTTTCATTCCATCGTAAAGCGCCGCATCGAGTTCCTTCGTGCTTTCCCGGCTCATCGATCAAAGAAATCCGTCAGTTTGCCGGGTAGAAAAATTAACGAGACGTTTTACGAGAACGAGTAGACGAAATTTTAGAAATACTTCTTCTCTCGATATACGAACGAATTTTGGACCGCGATTACGCGCGACGAGCACGAGTTATCGCTACGCGATAAAGGGTTAATAATACGCGTCCTCGAAATTCGGAGGACACGTGGCTGATGAGTGAGTCACGAACGTCAATGTCGTGTACCAAATCGTCGAATAATGAATTTCTCGCGTGAGAGCGCTGTAGTAAACAGCGTAAGGGGCAAACTTAACGAGAGGTAGCCCTTTAATTTTCTTTATATTTCCGTCGTCGTATTCAAAATCGCAAGAATCTCGTCGCGAGTCTCGTTAACGACGAGTTCACATCGATAAATCGTTGGTATTTGCGATCGATAAAAGGCGCGCGACGAAGAGAGGAACACGAGGAAAGAGACGTTCGACTTTGATCGCATCGCCTTGTTACGCGATATTACGTTGTTCGTCTAAAAGACGAAAGGGAAGGAATGCGCGGTTCCGAAACGCGATTAAGTCAAATAGCTGCTTGCAAAAAACTTGAAACGATCACGACGGGATACTTTGCAATCTACACGACTATCTATTTACAAATTAATCGTCGAATTTAGACTCGATTAACTCGCTTGACTTGTCGTAAATGACGCCACGCGGGAACCAAGGAGAAGTAGAAACAGAAACAGAGTCAGACATGGTATCGACGAGGCGCGTATCGCCGGAAGTAGAAAATTGAAAAAAAACCGCGGGATGAGGAGGGGCGAAAACATTCGAGAGAGAGATAGAGCTCTAATTTTAACGTCAATGTAGAAGGTTATCGCGATCTCCATTGATATTTTCAATGGAATCGCGTTTTGTGCACGTTGCTACGACCGGCTGTAAGAACGCATGCGCGTGACGTTACGCGTTGCAACGACGCGCGCGATGCACATCGGCTACTCCTCTTCCTCCTCACCGACTTCTCTAACTCCCACTCCCTACTCCACAGGGTAATGTGCAGGTATTATCAAGATGAGGCAACGTGTCGCAACATTGTGACAATGAGAAGGAGCGGGTTGGCGAAGGGGGAACGACGACGGCGTATCGCACGCGCAGCTAGCCGGCTATCGTCGCTTGGATCTTGCTTTTACACGATTTGACGTTAAACGACGTCGGGAACGGGGGCGTTTTTCGCGCGACGTGGCGCCGACAATTTTTCACGATTCGATCGCTCGCTTCGCTGCCCACTCCTCCTCCGTACGAGTGCCCTTGACATTCCTATCGCTCCTAATCGTGTATTCGCGCGTGAATTATCGTCTCGTTGCGAACGCCGCGTAATAACCGCGCGCACGATCTTCCAAGAAAAAGCGCGATTTTGTTCGCTTTTCCAGGCTAGGAGTTCGGCCTTCCAAGGCGAGCAACGCAAATTATGCGTGTTTGACCAATGATTCGACGCGTTTATTTATTTACTTCTTTCGTTTTACACGATCGGCGCCTCTCGGTTCCGAAAGATCCAGAGTCCGAGGATAACGCGTCTGTTATTGGACCGACGTTTTTTTTATTTACTCCGCCTTCTTTAGAGAAATTGCGATTTGCTCTCTACTAGATTCTTTCGTTTATTAGAAACTCTGTCTATTGATCGTCAAGTTCGTTAGAATCATTCGGTTCTTTTGCACGTAGAACGTCTAATGATAAAATGTCCTAAAGATTTAGCATTACACTTGGCCCCTGTTGCGGGGTCAAGTTGTTGTGAAAAAATTTGTGATGTTATCTTCAATGTCCTTTTAGGCGACATGCAGATCCCAGCATGGGATTGTCCAGACCTGATTTTGATGGAGGAGGATTCGCTTCAAACGGCAAGTGTCGTATCCGAGGACATTTGGGATAAGTTCGACTTTCCTTTGGATACACTATTAGATTGCTTCTCCAGTACGTCGCGCACGTCGCTAGAAGATACCGTCGAAGACACCGTCGAAGACCCCGTCAAGGACCCCGTCAAAGACACCGTCGAAGTCATGAAGAATGAGCTGACCTACGACAGGCTTACGTGCGTGCCTTCGCGGGAGATGCTCCATCACGATTGCATGTGGGCTGGCCTGTGTATCAGCAAGGAACACAATCGTACGCTACCAGCGAGGAAAGATTCTCAACTGCATCAGAAAGTTCCAGCTGGTAGAAGCCTTTTGATATCACGAGCTGATACGTCCGCTCAAGCCACGGGCAGTTTTCAGCATCACTCATTCTGGCAGCAGTCGCATCTATTTTCAAAACATTCGACACATTTTCCAATCAAAAGCTTAGACAGCGAATATGACTCGATCAGACCGGAAACACCGCAGTACTCCGATTCAGAGACGGAGACGGAAGACGACGAGTTAGTTGCTTTCCAACACGATCAAATCAACTTACACGAAACCATCGTCAAAACGGCACCCGTCAGCGAAGTCACAGGTCAGCTCGTCAGACGCTTCTACGATAGGAGGAAAGAGGATGAATCCCAACTACCTAACGTTAGGAATACTCTCAGTGACCATTGCTATCATCTCAATCAACCCGTGGGCAAAAAACTCGACAATCTGGGTGTTCAGACGCCTTCGGAGTCCGGTGAGTGTTTTTTCACGATTTGCTTGCTTCTTACCGATGTGCTTTTCTTAAATCTCTCGGAGCTATTCTTTACCGCACTTATCTTTTGAACTTGTACAATGCTGGACGTAAATATTGCCAGAGTAAAGGATTTTGAATACAAACATTCGAACTAATAAGAAAATTGTTCAAATAGCAATTGCTTTTTGTATAAGTCTGTATATTCTTAAACCATCATTTTCATTTGCTTCCACAAATGAAGAACAATATGTTAGCAAATTAGCAGATAGAAGATTTTCAAGTATGTACCAATTCTTTTGTTTAGGTATAAAATAGTTATAAAATGATCTTCTGTTAGTTACACGTTTCCTACTTTATTAATTTTCTTCTGTTCTTGTATATAAGCAACGAAACATTGTAAACACAGATCTATACAAACAACAATTGATATAAATAACTTTCTTAGTAGTTATAAATGTCTGTAATCGGAATTCTTTACTGTGACAATATTTATTATGTTCAGCGCTTTAAGCTAAATTTATAACTCATCGTGAAGTTTTCACAAAAATCAGTTATTCAAATTGGCGCCGTAATCCGTGATTTACTTAAATGCTTCACTACGTAACGCCTGCGAAGTTCAGTTCAATTTTTGTTTGAAACAACTACAAAGGAAAATCGAAGAAAAAAGCTTAGTGGCGCGTGGGAATAATCGTTTCCTGGTTTTCAAGGAAAAACGTTGTCTTCCATGCTTTGTATCGGGGGATTATCGGTGTTTCCCGTCTTGTGCCTGGTGATTTCCATCCGAACTGAAATTGGGGTATTACCTCTACCTTGATCGTACTGGACTGATTTTAACATCGAAAACGTGGGAAGTAGTACGGGTCTCTTTCAAGCCTTTGTAACGTAATCGGAATCTCGAAGAAAAGAATATCGTATGTGTGTGCGTGTGTGTATGTACGTTGATGGTAAGGACGAAGTCTCGAAGATGTCGACGTCGATCGTCAGCTCGGGGAAAAAGAGCGTCGCACGAGGTGGAAAGGAAGAGCCGCGTGCGAGGGGTGGAGGAAAGGGCAGAAAACGAACAAAAGGACGGAATCGAGGGGCGGTGTAGCCTTGCCTCGTCGTCTTCCTCCGCTCTTCGTCTTTTGTCTTCTCCCTTTCGTAACAATTCGACTCACGATCGTCTTTTTATTATCCGCATTGCGTATTTACGAGGAAACTAAGAGGGGGTCGCCCCTTTTTTCGTGTTTCCTCTCTCCTCGAGCTTTCTTAAACTCTTTCTTTCAAGTTAATGTCATTTGCGAGAGACGTGGAATTGCCGTGATCGCGATATCATTTTTTTTTTTTAATTAAAATCACGAATTCGAGTCGATGTGTTCGTGTTTTCCCGAACACGATGATGCTAATAATTGATCGAGTTTGCTCGAGTTTTTTTGAGTTCGAGTGAATTTTTGAGTTCGAATAAAACTGTTGCATCGCAGTCGTTCCGTTTGCAACTGACACAGCTCAGACATCGTAATTCTTCGATATCGTAACAAGCATCGCCCACCCATTTTTATAGCTCAGTTTACTTAGCGACGTTTTAGCTCGCATATCTTTCGGTCTAGTCTCCTCGTGGCATCGACAAGTTGCTACAAGTCCATCGAAGTCGATTCGTACTGCTGTTGAAATCTAGCGACTCGACCATCAGCATCAAAACAATCCTTGCCTTTCACAGTGACCCTTGCTTTTTCTCACGTTCAAAATGTAATTTACTCTGAATTAACAAGAAGCAATGTTCCCTTCATCGCCCTGCATTTTTTTTCTCGAAAAGAAAAACGTCATTCCTTTCGCAACGAATGACCTAAACTCTATAGACTTTTTTCTTTTAAATCTTGTTTACGTATCCTCGACTGCAGCGGTCGTTAGCCACGAGCTTCTAAAATTAGTGCGGCCTGTATAGGGGCTCTTATCCCATTTTTATGGTTACGTTAAAACGCGTACGGAGAAGAGTGATGCGGTAGTAAGCGTGAAATTACACGTCATCACTGCGACGTAGGATAAAATCGTGAAAGGACGAGTAACCTTGCTTGTGCATATCTAAGTCATCTCGAGCCTTTGGTACAATAAATAAGTTATCCAATCAAGCGGGCCACTCTCTTTCTCTCTCTTTCTCTCTTAGTATTCATCTCAGGTCGAGAAAGACGATGACACTCTTAATTTCGAAAAACAATCGGCCAAGAGTCAAAACGACGAGAGTGTAAACGAGCCACCAGCAATCGATACTCTCCCCTGCCTTACCTCGCACGATACCGTATCGTCTCAACTACGATTTTTTGACCTGCCTTCGAATCACGTTTCGTGTTTTAAACGACGCTTTTGTGACTTGCAACGAGAGACGTTTCGGCAAGGAGAGGCACTTCTCTTTTTTCTATTCCTCCTCACCTCTTCGAACTCGATCGGTAAGGGGACAGCGATGAGACGGTGTCGCGGCAAGGTCGTGCTAAGAATCTCGTAATTGGAGGCGATCGTAGTAGGCCCGCTTTGAAGTGGCTCGGAGTGGACGTAGAGGAAGATCGTACGTCGTCGCTCGAATTCGGCGTACCCGCATCGTCGAGTAGTATGCTAATCCCAGCAGCCACGGGTTATTCGTCATCGTTGAAGCAGGAACGCGAGAGTGGAGCGTACGTACGTACGATCAACCGAGAGAAACCCGTTTCGTACGGGTTTTGGAGGTCGACGTTGTTGTCGTTGTCGTCGACGATGTCGTCGTGTCGTCGTTATGTACACGCGCGTCTACCGGCGGTGCTCGTGGTAATTTATTATGGTGCGTTCGTGTGCCGTGAGAATTTTCCATCGTCGTGACGTTACATCGTGGATCTTGGAGAGATCGGTTCAGCAGAAAAGTTGTCGGAAATTTTTCACGGGTGTGGAAAATCTGTGATCATAAAAAGTGCCGTCTTTTTAGCTAGTCTAGGCTGAACACGTTTTTTAACTGTTTAATCCTTTGCGGTCCGAATCAATTCTCCTCGTTCTCTATAGTCCAATCGAAATTAATTCTTGAGTTGTATCAATTTATCGTCGACTTTGTAATTTTAATTGAGCTTTCATATGTTTATAAACCGTATAAAGTAGAAAGTAAAATGATATTTAAGTTAAACAGCTTTTCGATAATTTTTGTTAGACATTCGAAAAAATGCAAGAAAAGATGATGTCTAGTCAGGCTCGACGTTGGACCGCAAAGGGTTAAACCTTTTACTACTGCGCTGTACAGACCAGTGATTAATGATCAAAACAGTACCCGGAAATTTGATACCACTTGTAAGACTAGAAAAAGGTATTATAGTATAAAAATACAGATTTACGTCTATCGGAGTGAAAAGATTAAATAAGTCAAACGCGTGTCAGTGTATCGAGTGTCTTCCGGAGAGACGTTATAAACGATCGAAATGTTCGTCGAGATCGACGTTAGTCAGTAGGTGAAACGTATTCGAAGAGAAACAGTCACGAAATCGAAGACTCGTCGAAGACGTTGACCATTGTGGCGCGAGACCAATTCCTCCGCTGCATTTTTCCACGTTTCCACGTGAAAGCTATGAAAAGAATCGTCGATCACGCGAATAATGGCGCGGTATTTCGCAGTAAATCGTATGCCGCATTCGAACCGATCGTTTCGCAATTTCTTCACGCTTGGCGCTACCTCGTATATACGATGCTTCCCTTTTTGCCATCTGGATGTAAACTCGACGAGGCTTTCGCAAACGACTCCGCTCTTCCTCGTGATCACAACGTGCTCTCGAAACATATTTGTCTCTGCTTCGAAGTAAAAATGAAAAATATCGAAGCGGCGCCGCTTCTTTTCTCACTTATCCTAAAATAGATCTTTTCTCCCGACTGACGATCGCATCGATATTTTCGAAAGCATAAAACAGCCACGTCTTTCCTTTGCTTTTCCGTCGACCGCGATCTTTATTTAGGTGACGTCTATCGCGAAAAAATAACGACGTGAACTCGTAAGACGCTTACGATCGATGCAACGATGTCGGAAAATGTCGTCGCACCGAGAAAAATGTCTTCGTTAGCCATCGGATCTAAATAGTTGCACCACGTGGCGAAATCATCAGTTGCGCGTCGTCGTCGTCGCCTATACGACGTTTCACTCTATAATCATGCGGCGCGCGTTCAACGACGCGCCGCGAATAGTTTCGTTTTACCGCCAATACGATCGCGATGCACGTGTTTCTTGTGCGCGCTTTTAAAGGTAAAGACGATGTATCTCTTTCCTCTTTCTTCTCGTCCTTTAATTTCAGCGCCATTCTCCGCTTCGAACGAGTCCTTCGAACCTTCTAATTTATCGTCCTTCTTTTGCACAGTTACGCGTTTCCTATTTACATCATCTTATCGTCATTTTTATTATCTCTTTTTTACATCACGGACGTCGTTGCATCGCAAGTCGGTCGTGATTAACTCTTTCGAGCGCCGCGTATATGCGGCATCCACGATGGCGAGTCGCGGAGACGGACGTCGGCTATAGCCGGCGGCGTCGCGAGCTAATTTATACGTGACAGCTTCTCTCGTACGGTTTTCGGCCGACGATCTCGAATCACAGGCGGCAGATTTGTTTTCGCAAGCCATCGTAGCGAAAGAGTTAATTCCGAACGGACCCTATCACGCGTTTGTGACGAGTTAACTCGTCGTCCCCTGTTGAAAGGCTCGAAAATCGCCAGAGCCTCGATTTCTCTTTTTCTTTCAATCAAAAACGTCCGTACGCGTAACAAATACGTATTATTCGCGAAACGACGGCGTATTTTACGCGCACGCTCGAGAGTACGCCTGAAACGAAGACGAAGCGGTGGCGGAAGACTAGGAGAATCGCGAGAGGAAGGAAGAGCCAACGCGGAAAGAGGCGGGGAACAACACGTGTGTCGGTGGTATTTACGCGTGCACGTGACTTAGTCTTACACGTATGCCGCGTCGCCTCCCTGTAACGTGATTACGCTTACCGGCTTGGCCTCTCTCTCTCTCTCTCTCTCTCTCCGTCGGTCTTCCCCCGAGCGGCGGCGATACTTCATCCGTCGTAAGAACCGTCGAGACTACTCTATTTGTCTCGACCTCGTTATTCGCGCTCGAGTCCGACATACATAGGTATATCCTCGTGCATGCGCGCTCGTCTCGTCTCCTTTCTCTCGGCGAAAAAAGGAGAGGAGGCGATACGAGGGAAAGTGGATGGACCTCGCGATACGGCGAGACGCTTTGCCGGTTCCTCGAATCTCTTATCCCTGGCTGGCCTCGTCTGTGGCGCTCGTGATAGCAGTTCTTGATGGATTTTCTCTCTTTCTCTCGCTCTCTCGTTGCTTTCGGTTCTTTGCTTCGATCGAAAACTCGTCGTCTGGAGTGTTGCACTGCTGCAAGTACGCAGGTTAGGACGACGACGCGTTCGGCACGGAACGAGTCGGATTCACGTACGAGCTCTTCGTAATCCAGTTTCGCGAGAGATGGCAGATGTTATCGCAAAGTAGCTTCTGAACTTCGCTAACCCTTTCGGTGTGGAGAGCCTCGTCGAGACACAGCGCGGCGGCTGCTGCCGCGCACTCTTGAATACTTACGTTTGACGCCGCGCACCGCCGCTCGATGCGCTCTTATCTCCATCGTTTTTGAATTACAAAAGGTATCCTCTTCGTTATATTGCACTTTCGAGTTGCATATGTCGCGCACGCGCGAATGAGATTCCCTTCTACTACAACTAAGCTCTCGAAAACGCGGTGAGAACGTACCGCGTAGGTATTTCAAGACAGGGAAATAGAATTCGCATGCGATTTAATTAACGAAGAAATTTAATTATCGTTCTATCGAATTTCACGAGAGTATCGAAATTGCGAGAACACGAAGGATAAAAAGGTGAAGAATATCTACACATTTTTACCATACGGATTAAAAGTGTCGTTAGAAGAAATGTTCTAAGTTGAAGCTTTTAAGTTCGCCTTCGTTCACTGCACGAAAACTGTATAAGAAGCAAGTACGGTACCCTAATTATTGTGATCCGGTTTCCATTCTGTTTACGACGAACGGAGATAGCCGCCTTGACCACCCGGAATACGTGCTGTAAGCGGAACCTTTTGGACGAACGCGATATCGCGTTTATTTCTAAAGATGGCTTCCATCTAAGATCCCTTTGTGTTAACCCTTGGTCTTATTTCGGATTACTCGTTCGATGACGGTAATCCTTTGCTGTAAACCTGGATCAAACGGGTTCTTCGAAATGCCGTTGCGGCCTTCGTTCTGCTGTACGCATTATTTGCTTATTCATTTTCATCACTGCGTCTCACGGAAGCTCTTGTCGATCTACGACG
Source organism: Liostenogaster flavolineata (assembly GCA_025433975.1). NCBI lineage: Eukaryota > Metazoa > Arthropoda > Insecta > Hymenoptera > Vespidae > Liostenogaster > Liostenogaster flavolineata. Next base: position 484,211 of record JAITYT010002364.1, on the reverse strand, counting down.
AATTTGGAGCATCTAAAACTAAGAACTTGGTTGGTAAGGCTTTGCAATTAATGCGTAATGCGTTTCAACATTTCGTGATTATCGTTCGTTAGTGGCGCCTTGTCCACGTAATTTTTCGTAATCGATTCAGTGATAAATTCAAGATTTGTGTCGGTCGATCGATCTAAATCGACTCGATGAAATTTGGTCGACGCATATCATCGTTTTGGATTAGACGCTTCCACGACCATTATTCGATAGCTAGCGAAAGAGCAATGTCGAATCTAACGATGGCTTTGTACCGTCTTTTTACGCGTTTGTCTATCGCGGAGGCGCGTTTTACGACACGAGAATACATTCCGTTGCTTCTGCTCTCGTCGTTGGCGTCATACTCGAATATTTTACGAGGAAACGAGGATAGAACGAAGTTCGTGAGGCGTAAGACGAGATTCGCGGCACGCACGAAAAAGACGCTCGCGGACTCTTGAAGGACGAGCAAGAAGGAAGAGGAGACGCAGAATCAGACGAAGTGGCGCGCTTCCTCGTCTCGTCGCGTCCCAATGATTCTTAAATGATTCGACGAGAAGACGGCGCGTACCGTGCGACCGGACACGCCGCAAATTTGATCTTGGCGCGGTCGAATCGTCGACTCCCTAATTGGTAATTGCTTGGTCCACGACTCCTCGCAAGATTCCTCGTGACCAATGGTTGCGCTAGTCTCTTGTCTCTTCTTTCCTGCCTGTCTTTCTCCCTTCGCGAACGAATTAAAAGCCGTGCGACGGTATATCGAGTAGAGGTATTCGCATAGATTTTTGCGTTTTTCATTTAACACGTAACGTTTTATTGTTTTCTCGCGTGCTCATTTTGACGACTCGAGAAATGAAAAATAAATCGATTTTCTTGTTATGTTACCGAGGTAACGAAATATTATATATTCTTATGACAAATGACTACGTTAATGGCATGGTAATACGACGATATTAACGAAATAAATGTAGCTCAAAACTCCGAAAACGCCTTAAGCGAACGGAGTGTCGTCCTCGATGTGTTTTAGAAAGAACTTGAAAAAAAGTAAAGGCAAGGCAACCGTAATAGCATTTAGTAAATGCTAATAAATTCGATAAATAATTTATTTGGCAAGCTATAAAGTAGCAACGTGCAGTAGTAGATAAAATCTAGCGTAAAGTCCGAATGTCGTAACGATGAATTTTATCTCTTAATATGTGTTTAAAAGTATCTATTAAAATTTCGTCAAAAGCAGAGTGTCCATCGACATTCTCTTTTTGGACGAGTTCTTCGCGTGACAGTAACACTAACGGCAACAGAAAGGGAAGCAGTAGAACAACAGTAAAATCGGCACACCTAAAAGTTCATGCACAGCAATGATACACACTGTGCCGCTCGAAATAATATGGACGATGCTTCCGGGTGCGGGAGCCAGTTCGGCGTTTCTAAAATCGCCTCAAGGTGTTCTAGACGCGAAGAACGTCATCGATCTACGCCGAAGTTCGCGTAGATGCGATAAAAATCGCCTCGTGGATACCATAGCCTCGAGGTATCGCTCGAATACGACGTTTTATATCGCCTTGTCATCGATAAACCATTACGATCACCTTCACCATCATCAGCCGCCATTACGATTACCAACATCGATCGTGGCACCCGAAAGAACCGATTAAATTGCTTTAAATTCTCTTTACCATCCACGAAACTATCTCGTCTTTGATTTCTCGTCTTCGTCTACGTTCTCCTTTCATTCGAGCTGCTACTACCATCGTCGACATTGTAACACTAAAAGAAACCAAAAATTGCTTTAAATTCTCTCTACCATTGCAGAATCTATTTCACGCTGTGCGATTTCTCGCGTTCTTCCGACGTCTGATCATTAATAAATCACCATCATTGCCATTAAGATTACCAACTTCGCTGAGATTGTATTAGCTCTACCAGAGTAAAAAGAAACCAATAGGTTTTCTATAGATTAATTAATATTTACCGAATAATATAATTGTTATGGTTCTTGACCATCTCTTTTCGTATATATCGAGCACATACATAGAAATGCAATGGTCAAAGGAGTCAATGTTGAAGTTGGCGATGTTATTATGCGACTGAATTTTCCGGTAGACCTAAATATAACGAGAAGGAATCAACCGTTCGAAATCTCTTTCATGGCGCCGTCGAATTTCTGGTCTTCGTTCGCCTTCCGCCTCGATCGCGAAGGGAACAATCATCGAGCAGTCAATCGAGAGAAGAAAAGCGCCTCTCGCTGGCGCGCGCGTTCGGAGCACGCGCGAACAATGCGCGCATTGGCATTGTTTCATTCTCCAAACCGCGTATTATTACGTTTACTCGAGTCGCGTCGCCGTTTCCGTCAACAAAGCGTCGTCGCTCGGCGCAAAACGCCCCTCGACGAAACGAGAGCGACGCGACGCCAACGAGCGTCGGACGAACGACCGCCGTGGAAAAATTTGAGGGAAAAAGCGCGCGCCGGAGGACAGAAGAAAAGAGTAACGACCTTCGGGGATATCGGACTAGCTCCCTCGCGCCTTCTAATTTTTACGTAATTCGGCTCGATTAAATCGCGGTAGGAGGTGGAAATGGCGGCAGAGTTGGAGGAGGGACGAGCTCGTCTTCGATATCTTTCCGGACCTCCGTCGATGACGATGACCTCTCTTTCGTTCGTCGCGGTCTTGCCGATTAATCGCCGCGATATCATCGTAGTTCCTTTTCCTTCTCTCGTATCCGTAGAACAAGGATAAGAGAAAGTAGCCAAATCGTCAAAGAGAGGTCAAGATGAATGGAAGAGTAGGATGAAAAAAAAGGAAAAAAAAATTGGAACGTAGCGTTCCTTACTGTAACGTTCTTGGCGAAAGCGACGAAGTATTGGGTTATCCGGAAAGTTCGTGCCGATTTTTAAGAAAAAATTAATTAAATGTATAAATTTAAAAAAACCGAAAATCGGCACGAACTTTCCGGACAACCCAATAGATTCCTGATTACTAGTTTTCACTTGTTTGTAGACGAATCGATTTAAAAAAACATTCGTCCTTCGCTTAAATGACATCAAGAACTTTAACTGAACAATTTGAAAAAAAGCAATTGTCGAATGTGAGGTGAGAAGAGTCGTTGGTGGTATCGTTTGCGATTAGAAAAAGAGGCTTTTGTTTGATAAAGAAGTAATAGCTGTATCGCGAGGTGCAGCGATACACGTGCGTTGGATGTAAGTTTCTTTCAGGCGTGGAACGCGAGTAATCGAAGTCTGTGCCCGTGACGCAGGCGCGTCGCTCACGTTTTATCATTCATAAAGTTCTTCTGGGTATATCGAGTCGCCCGTCGTGAATCGAAATCGACGATGAACGTTTTATCGCGAACAACTAACGGTGATGAAATTATCAAATCACGTCGCTTATTTCTAAAACAAGTACGATTCTTACGGGTAGATTATCGGCCGTCTAATCGCAAAATTTCATGGGCGTGTATTCTTCATAGAAATAAATTCGATAACCCCGAATGTCGTCTAGAAATATTTCAAAACTACTTGTGCAATGGTAAACGTTAAAGAGGTTTTCGTTTCAAGATTACTTTAGAAACTTATTCGTACGCGAAGATAAAGTACTAATACGATGCAAAGAAGATGTAAAGCTTGGACAGGCGAATTTAAATGTCGGAAGGCATATGAATATACGATCGAAATGTTTTCTTCGTGTCATCGTTTCACTATACGATCGCCATTTGAAAAATAATCAAATAGCTCGATTTGCTATCGCTTTGAAATATTTAAATTTAGCCTGAAGTGAAGGAAGAACAAGAGAAAATCAGAGCGCAGGTCGTCGGTTTATATCTTGGAAGAACCCATTCGACTGTAGACTTTGATGCTGGCTCTGTCGTTCGGGGCGCCGGTAGGGTGCGAGGATTTGTGCTGGTCGCTCGCACCCCTCGAAGGGCGCGGTCGTACGCGCGGCGCGCGCGACCCTTCCCTTTTCTGGTGCTATCGAGCGGCACGACGATCGTTCGCCGTCGATTGGACAACGAGAAGCCGAAGAAGCCCGATCGAAAAGCGAATATGGTGCCAGACGACGATTGCGAGCGCGTCGTCGTCACTTTTTATCACCGATTCGATGAAGATACTACTCCGGATCCTTGGATGATTCCTCAACGACAGGTACGCACACGGTTACCTACTCCAGATTCGCGATCTCCAGAGTGAAAATCTTCCGCTTCTGTTCGAAGAAGATTTTTTCTTCGCGTCTCGCTGTGTCTTAATCGAGATTATAATTAAGCTCTTCTAGATATCAATGATATTATTCGACTTTGCCGTGACACAATCGTCTGGCAAGGCTCGTTGGACATGATAGGTAGATGGATAAGGTATAACATGGTGTCTGCGTCGCTGCTGCCATTTATACGATCCGTCGCAAGAAGCTCCCAGTCGCGCTCAGTCTTTCTCGGTCTACGCGCGTAAAGATCGACGTTCATTCACGACGAATTCGCCTGCCAAGTTTATCTCAAGACGCCTATAATGCGACGCGTGCTAGATTTCCTTCATTAAAGAAAGACAGAGATAGACTAAGTATCATTCATCTAGAGAAGCGTCGAACCGTGACAAATCAATGCTAAAAGAGATACACCAACGATGCGTCTCTTACGTCGTATCAGCATCAACGTTGACCAACCGCTTCGCCGTTCATGGATATTTAACGTTTTACCAGAAAAAGAAAGAACGAGCGCGATAAGCACCTCCTCTATTACGCAATCTACCAAAAAAAGCGCGATAAAGAAGTCGAAGACGCAAAAGAAGAAGAAAGAAAGAAAAAAAATGGTTTACCAAAGCGTAACGATATAAAAAGCGACCAAGAAGAGTGGAGCAGAGAGTGAGAAGGCAAAGATCATAGACGAACGAAAGAGAAGTTAAAAAGCGATGGCGGAAAGAGAAGAGGAACGTAGCGCGTAAGGACGAGGACGATCGACAGCGCATGCGCGTCGCGTCGCGCGGGAACTCGAAGGTCACGCAGTACCGAGTGACGTCAAGCGAAGCAACCGATAGCCGGTCGCTGCCGTCGTCGTCGTCGTCGTCGTCGTCGTCGTCGCCGTCGCCGTCGCCGTCGCCGTCGCCGTCGTCGCCGCCGCCGTCGCCGCCGTCGCTTGCGGTCAGGCGTGGGACCCCGCCGTGGCGGTTTAAATGGTCGCCGGAATGCGGTTAAGCCTTTTTGCCATTCGCGCGCCGCAGTCGCGCTCCGGGCGGTGAGGGATGCTCAGTACCGTATTACGCGGGCGCTACGGCCCCGATGGTATTTATTCTCGCTTGGATTCGCGCCTCCTGCGTTTCCGTCCTCTTCTTTCTTTCTCTCGCTCGCTTCTTCTCGCTCTTCCTCTTTTCCTACACCAGTTGACGTTAGGTCGTGTAGGAGTTTGACGATTTCATTCCTTCCTTATCGCGCCTCGTTACGTCTTTTGTAGTATCGTCTCGTTTTAATCGTGTAGATCGCATATCCTCGCGATATTGTCGAGTTCCATCTTTTCTTCTTGCGAACAGAACGTGTTAAATGTGTGTATTTAATTTATTTGACGATAAAGGGATCTCCATTTTTAAAAATATTTTCTTGGCATATATAAGTCTGGCGAAGCCAGGTACTCGATAGAAGTATTGTTTGACGCCAATCGCTCGTCTTCGTTATCCTAGTCTTTTCATTCGATTAAAACGAATGATAGGATAATAATAGATCGATCGATGCGAGGTATGGATTTTCCCGATGGATCTCGACTCTCGTGCGACTCTCGTCGCCTCCATAGCCGCAGTTGCCGCGTAATTGGCCGTCGATCGGCGAACCGAGACACTCGTAAGAGGAAAAATACAATAGATGGACCGAAGGAGATAGAATAAGGAACGATTAATCAAGGCGCGAGATCGAGAAGGTTAAACCTGTCCGCGCGTAAGAAGTCGAATCTTCCTTGGTCTATGGTCGTGAGTGGTGACTACCTGCGAGATGAATGCGGCGATACGCGCCGTCTCGTCGTTGTCGTCGCGTATAGCGAAGAGAAGGCAGTGTGTCGCTCGATTTCTGGTCGATCGTGGGCGATCTTGATCGATCGAAAGCGAGGGAGTGTCGACCAATTTTCTACAGTTTCTATCTGCCTTTTAATCTGTCGAGAATTGACAATATCTTGCCTAGAAATCGCACGATAAAACACTGTCTTTCGACGTCCTATTTACGCGTCCTATTTTAAAGCTCCGTACGATTATAATATTTTTCGCTTCATTTATTCGACAATTTCAATTTCCTGCGAATATCGTTACGAACCGGTGGCGCGATAAAACGTAGCGACGAACCTGATCTCTCTCTCTCTCATTCTCGGACACGTTAACGCCGATCGGCCGACCGAGCCGCCTCGTCGTCCTGTATCTCGAGAGATTCTTTTTCGCGGTATTCGCACGCAACCCTGTCCACTGGAGGCTCGTTTCTTCTCCCTTTTCCTCGTTCATCGATGAAAGCGAGCAGGCGAATTCTTCGATTGGTGCTTACCGGGAAAACTCGCGTCGAACGAGAGCCGTGGTCACACACCGCATAAAAATGTACGAGACGTCGTCGTCGGTCGACGAGGGGATCGAGTGGGTGCTCTACTCGTTCTAGACGGCTCATCGGAGGCGAACGTCTCTGGAATTCGGTAAACGCGAGTTACAGCGCGTCAATCTCGCATTTTTACCATCTAAGTATCGTCGTTTTATAGATCCATACGAATCGACAAAATATTTGCTAATTCTGTCCGAAAATTATTTTTAACGAAATCGTTTGTCGAAAGTCATCGAGAGAAACGAAGGATTCGCAAAGGTAGCAACTTTGACGTTGGAAAGGCGAGAGATCGATGGAGATACGGCAAACCGGACGGTTCTCTTATTAACGACATGGAAGCGTGCACGATTTTACGCGAAAGTTATTCTAATTTCATTGAAATGCAGTTTCGCCGGTTGGTGCGCATGCGCGCCGTCGTGCTATTGCAAAACAATTCGAGTTCCCAGAATGGAGTAGGAAACGTTGAGTGGGTTTGGTATCTCTCAAAGTCTACTGAATAAATAAGAGACGAAATCGAACGTCTTCCTCTTTGTCCGTCCTTTTTTCTCGTTCTTCTCTTTCTCTTTTTCCCCTTCCCTTTCTTCCATTCTCGTAGTAGTCCGTCGTTCTCCTATTTATCCGTCTTTTTCCCTCGCCCGTTATTTCCAGCTTCTCCCCTTTGACGGCTTACCGCTCATCCGTACTATAATTACGCCCTTCCTACAGGAACAAGTGGGTGTCTATTTTTGCGCAGACCCTGCGCGTAAAAGCGCAACATCTCCACGATGACGTAATTCATTCGTTCGTTAAGCCCTTTAACCGCATGGGAGAACTCACGAATAAACACGTCGAGACGAGAATCGAGACGACAAAACGACCGAAGTAATTCGTTCCTCGTTTGACCTCGTATTTCCGCAAAAGGTCGATCTTTACGTGACTCAACGGCGTCGTTCTGCAGGCGTTAACCGATTTATAAACCGAATCGAAGTAGGGAACGATCGCAATTTTTGCTCTACCTACCGTCACTTTTTCACAGGAATAAAATTTTGCGACAGACAATTCGAAGAATTCCAAAATCGGCAATTTATCGCGAAGTTGTAAGTGTCGATAAAATTATGCAAGACAAAATTTTCAGCGCGCTGTCGAATTCTTTTTATTCTCTTTTATTACGTAAAAAGCGATAATTAAACGTTAAACGAGTCTCACGATCTTTCGACGAATGACAGGAGAGAGAAGAGCAAGATCAGAGGTTTTACCGCTGTTATCGTTTCGTGCCGCTATATTCGACGGAATAAAGTAGTAACAACCTGCGTTTGGTCGTCGAACTGGGCGAGACGGGGTTTGATCACTGCTCCGCATCGGGAATTAGGAGGTCGAACATCGAAATGTCAGACTGACAAAACTCGATTTGGGAATGTCGTCGGGCATCCTCGAGAGAGGTAATTCTCCGGTCATTTTGGTTTTTTCTGCAATGGCTCCAGTCGTTTTCCTTTCTCTTTCTTTGCCTTGCTGATCGTTCCTTTTTCTATCTCCCTCCCACTCTTTTTTCGTACTTGGTCTTTCCTTTCCTTTCCTTGCGTGTCGTTCGCAAGGGCACCGCTTTGGAATGCAGAAAATGCACCGTGAAGGAAAAGAGTCGGTGCAGCGGGCCGCGCGAGGGGGAGCGAAAAAGATAGAGAGAGTAGGCAATGGCATGGAATTATCCGAAACTAATCGGATCGAACTTGCCGACAAGTATATTCGTAGGAATGTAACGAACGAGGCCGACAACTTTCTCCTCTGTACTCGTAAGAAAATGATTCAACGCACGCAAAGTCAATTCTCTATTAATTTCACGTGGATCGAAAAGCGGCACATTTCTACGGAAAAACGATCGACGTCGCGTTTTTTTTGCTTCATCGAAGAAACAATCGATCCGTCAAACGGCCGATCGTGATCAAGGATCTACGTAAAAACGACGTTAGCTTCGTTAATACGACTAACGCGCGTTCCTTCGATTTTAAAGTAGATAATTTCTATTCATGTATTTCTACTCGGTTCAACGCGAGACGTTGGAGAATAAATACCTAAGAGTTAAAAAGTAGTATTTTGTAGATTGCCTGGAAAATATCAAAGTAGTATGCTTATTCGACAGGCTATCGATTATTAAATTGCTTACGACTCTCAGACCTGGCATTGATCGCTCTTCTTCAACCATCGAAGTGGGATTTATTGACGAAATCTTCACGGTTCGGTTCGAACTTGGATTGGTATATTGCCGTTATATATAAATTACATTTTGACGATTAATACGATCATTCGCGCGTATCGCGAGTCTTTTGACAGGCGCCAACTGCTCCGATTACGCATGGGATTCCTACGGTTACGATAACGTAAGGATTCATCGACCCCATTCAATCGCAACGACGACGACGCGGCTCCTTCGTGTGGGTAGTTCGTACCGTATTCTTATCGCTAAATTCCATAGTCGTACGCGGTTAAAACCGTTCGACGGCTGTAGCGTTCGAATAGACGCGGTTAATTTATCCTTGTTCTAATTCGAAGAAAAAGAAAAATGCATGCGTGGTCCCTTTTGCTTCTCGGTTCGATCTTTCGGCCTGTCGTCGTCGTCGTCGTCGTCGTCGCCGCGTTGAGCACCTCTCAGACGTGTTCTTATTGCATTTCTCGTTCGAGGCGGTATGCCGTCAGCCCGTTCGCCTACTCTCGAGAGCCGATCGAATGAGAGAGAAACGCGTGGCTGCCGTCGCTTGGAGAAAGGATAAGAAAGAAGATGACGAGAATAAGAGAAAAAGAGTGGGAGAGGGGGGGGGGTCGAGCGAGCGCGAAGTCGCTTGAATCAGCCGGAGGGGGCCAGACTCTCGTGGAGGGGACAGATCGAACGGCAGCCCACGAGCAATTGGCATTTTCCGTGAGTCAATCGGGCGATGATGCGTCTCTTCCTTAAGCCGCCCCATCGTATGGCTCTCGTTGCCGCTCTTACGTTCTATCCTAACCATCTTCGTGATCGCAATAAGCGAGAGAATCTCGATGTCGACTGCTAGCCATGCTTTCTCTTTCTTTTGCCTCTCTTTCCACCTGGCGCCTTCGTTTTTCCTTCTTCTCCCTGGTCTCTTTCGGAGATCCAGCGTCTGATCATAGACCGTGATAAGATCTACGATAAGACGGAATTGTTTGTCAGGGTTACCTGACTGTCTTGGAATTCGTAGAAATTAGGCGACGCGAAGACACACAGTCGAACCTTTCGAACGTGGATGAGATGACCTCGAGTCACTCATCGAGACAGTCACGGCTCTATCCGGGAAGGAACGAATTCGCTCCATGGAGTCGTTCTAGGAGTGCTTACATAAAAATGAATCGATTGATAAACATCGAGCGCCGTGACGATGTTTAGTTAGTTACCGATCGTAATTCCGAAGTGTCTCTGCTCCTTTGCGTAACGTTTTCGCAGACGCGAAGCCGTAAGTAAACGCGAAGCCGTTGTTCACACGTGTTTACGCACGGCGAGTGGCTGAGAGACAACTGAAACTTAATAACACCTATGATAACGATAGTAAGGACGGTAATGACGGTAGCTCGTAGCGACAATTACATGGTAAACAAAATTAATTTGTTCATTCGTTAACTATCGCTTTCTACTCGTCTATCGATGCTCGATGCGTGTGTTGGCACGTGCTTCGAATGCACATCGAACGAACAGTCGCACGTTAGCAGCCGGCTATGGTCGTTTTTCTTCCTTACGACGCAGAGCAAGGAAGGAGGAGATATTACCGACGTCGATTATTCGAAAAAACGAGTGGGAGGTTGCGAGTGACGACAGTGGAACAAATAACTCGCATCCTTATCAAAGCGATCTGCGAACGAGACACGATACTCCATCCAGACGCGTAATTGGAAATCGCCGCTGGGAAGAAGCTCCTGCTCCAGCTTCCACTGTCGCTACCGTAGTCGTGCCCTTGCTTCTTATCGCGACGTTTCGAATCTTCCCTTCGCAACGTTCGATTAGACTCTGTTCCGACGTTAAATGGCACCTGCAGGTGTCTCGCCGAATTTATCCGGACATTATCAGGTCTCATTCGTCCTCCCATATTTCTAATTTGGAGAATATCTGAAAAGATTTAATTAATTCGAGATAATAAATAGTAGGGTTTAGCTGGTTTTCAAATATTTACAACAAATATTTGAGGCTTGTAAGATCGCTTGCGATCTATCGGATTATTGGGAAAGTAGTTTTTCATGTTGTTTTTATGATAACTGTTGGGAAAAACAAAAGTATTTTTTGAACAAGCTAACAACTGCGTTTCTAGCAGCGAAGATGCAGCTCTGCTAGCTTTCTGTAACAAAAGAGATAAGACCAAGCCTAAAATCGGAAAAACAAGACTGAAAGATGGTGGATAGGCCTAAAGACCTTTTCAAAAAGGTCGGAAATTGGCACCTTTTCAGGGTTTTATTTAGAAGGTTCCTGAAAAAACACAGGTTTGGTTGTGCGATTGTGCCTAGAAACAATTTATGACAAGGTTTTCGCCATTTTTTCCCCTTGGAGTCGTAAAATTTACTGTCTGAAGGCCTGTGGTATCCTCTAGCTTTCTAAAAAATTTTGTTTTACCCTTTTTTAAAACTTTATTGTGGACGGTCGTACCGTAATGACGTGAACGGTGATCCACTGTCGAACTAAAGGAAATTTTATTCTTAAAATGGTGAATTCTAAGGAATCGTTCGATTCTTCCTTCTTTCATCGTCAATCTCAACGAGCGAATTTCGTTGGAAATTTGTTTCTCATTGCGTAAAAAATCGGCGCAAATTTCATCGAAGTCGCTCGTGAACTTCGAACGTGCGAGCACGTTCCGCACCGCGACGCTCGGTTTCGTAACTGGATTGGACGGTCGGTTGGCCGCGAGGACGGCGACGGCGTCGGCGTTAACCAAGAGCGGCGTCACGAGTCTCTCGGACACGAGAAGATTTATGGCTTCGTCTTATATACGGCGGCGTGTTCCTGCTTGGGGCGACCAGGAAGAGAAACGTGCTGTCACGTGCACGCACGTAGCCTCGAGCCGCCAGTAAAAGGATCGCCATGTGGAAGAATACCTTTAACCGTGAGACCATTCGGCGCCCAAACCACCGCCAAACCTCCATTTCGCGACCCTTTTAATCGTTCTTCTTGACAAGGGCGCGGTGAAAGATGATGAAACCTTTGTCGGGCGATTTCGCGTCGAACCCCGGCCGTTTCCTTCTTTTAAGCGAAAAGCGAAAGACGAAAGCGAAGGCTCTAATCGAGAAGTCGAAAGTAGAATCGATCCAAGTGATTTCCTCCAAAATCTTTTTCCAGAGAATCTTCTCCCTCCGATTTTGCTCTTTCACGAGTAGGGGAAGAAAACGAGTTACTTCGAAAGTGAAAACAGAACGAATCGTTCAGACTCGTTCCAGGAAGCAAAAATGTGTCGACTTCAATGGCGCCTAGCAGAGATTAGCAGCTCGTCTCTTGATCGTCGTTGTCATCGTTGTTGCAAGAATTATGCTCCCGTGGCGCGAATTACGCGGCGTAATGAAAATCGCGCCAAGTGCGAAACGCTCGAGTTATCATCATCGTCGACGTCATCGTCGTAGTTGGTTGCGCCCGCATAACGGTAGCTGCATCAGCGGTTAGCGGTAGCAGAGCAGCAGCAGCAGCAGCTGCATCCTAGCCATCTGCGAAATTCGGGAAATATGGCAATGTGAAAAATGCGGGTCGAAATTAACTCGTTTTTCGATGGACCGGATATATGATCCGGATATCGACGAAATTCAAACAGCATTCTATGGTGAGACCGATTCGATCGACTTACCATTTCTGGACCGCCAAAAAGAATTTACGACCGCACGATCGCGAATGAACAAACGAATAAAACGATGAAAGAGAAGGAAAGAAGAGAAAAACGAGTAAAAAGGTGCAGAGAAAAGCAGTCCGATCGTATCTCTGAAGCCCACGATAAGGTAAAGCGCTTATCGCGTTTTCGAAGAACGAGTTTGAATATCGACGTGGAGTCGAAATCGTGTCGAATAAAAGAAGTAAAACGACCAAGGGAGAACGAAACTAACGGCATCTTTCGTCTCTCTCCCTTACCTTGTACGTGTCGTAAGAGGGACGAAGGAAAAGATGGCTCGATAATCGAAAAAAGCGGCGGTCCTCCTCCCTCGTGGCTGTCGCCGCCCCTGTCGCGGTCGTCTCCGCAGCAACCACCATCGACCATCATTGACAACGTCCTCGTAGTCGACGTCGTCTCGTCGTCGTCGTTGTCGTCGGTGCATCCGCCTATCCCAATGAGAGACGATCGATTTGCCGCGTCGACGTACTACTATGGCCTGCTTACACGGAGAGCACTGACCCCCAAGGTCGCTCTTACGCGGCTGCACGTGCTGCCGCGAATCGACGGTGCGCGATCTCCCCTCTCCCTCCCCCTCCACCAGCGGCGTCGCTCGCGTCAACGTTTCCCCTCTCCTCTTCGTTCTCCTCGGTCGACTCTTCCGCCACTTCCTCATCCTCCTCTTCTGTCTCTTTCCGGCGTGCCGCGAGTACCTTCCGTCTCCTATCACGTCTGTCAATGTATCGGCCCTCTCTCTCTCTCTCTCGCTCTTTTCCCTCTTGAACTAGCGAATCCTCTTTTCTTCCTTCTTCCTTCCTCTTTTTTCTCATTCCCCTCTTGTCGGGTCTTGTCGGCTCTTACGAAAGTACGCAATTCGTAATTTCGTGGTCCACGTCATTCGTCTCTCTTCGGCTTCTCTCCCTCCCCTCCCTTCTCCTCCCTTCCCTTCCTATACTCTTTTCAGTCCCTCCTACGGTTCCAGCTCGTGAGCGCCGCCTTGGACGCCGCCGCCTCCGGTACCGCCAACCCCTTCCGCAGCCTCCTCGTGCTCTCACTAGTCGCAAGAGCGGCTCGAACGACGGAGCGCGTATTCATCTCCCACGGATCGAGCGAGCTGGCCAAAAGGAGTCGAACGTCGTTCTCTACTTACGGAAGAGCGAGGTCTTCGTTATTTCGCGCGCGCGTGTGTCCGGTCGTACCTACGCACGTTTTCGCGCGTGTGAGACGGAGAACGGAACGGTCGTCGTTCGGCAATGCGTTCGTCGATTCTCGTCGGAGGGATTCGTCTCGACTCGTTTTTTAGAGATCGACGAGGATCACGGAGGATATCGTGAGAGAGGAGGAGGCGCATCTGCGATGACAAGCATACGTTTGCATCGAAGCACGGTGGAAGACGCACGATTTTTGGAAAGATGCCGGTGAACGTCGAAAGTGGTACCTTATGCGTTTCTTTATCGTTTTAAGTTGTTTTCTTCGTAAATTTGACGATTGCACCGAGTATTTTTTCTCATTCTCGTAATCCACGATTAGTACCCTCTCGGCATGACGAAATCAATGTAGAAACGATAACTACGCGATTACGGAATAGGAGACGTAGAGAAATATTTGATAGATCCTAAGAAATTTAAATGGGTCAAACAATTTCGTTAATCAAACCTTAACCTCTTAAGTGGTATCCCGGAAAAGTTTCGGGCCTTGCTCTACTGCCCAAAACGTTTTACTCCGGAAGATTTCCGTGGTCGACTATGATCTGCCTTTAACAACTGCAATAGGTTCATTACATTCTTAAATATATTTTTGTAAGTCGAATTTCAATTTTCAATCCATTTCCAAGCCAACCAATTTAAAAACTCGCTCTGGGGGAATGAATAGGGGAAAATTTAGTCACCACTGAAGATGTTAAAGGGAAAATGCGACAATGTACCGTAAGATCCTACGTTGGATCGTAATGGAAGGGCGTTTGGGTTAATTGCGATCGCGGTGAGTCGCGCGATTGGTCGTTCATTTACCTCACGTTCAGTTGGATAGTCGCCGTTGTGGTCGTAATAGTTCGACGATTACAAACTCGCGATTCCATTCCTCGAGGGAGAGGCAAGAAGTCCGCATATCCGAAGATTTTTGGCTGGAAACGTCCACGACAGCGGGTAATCGAGGGCACGGCCGAGGAGGTTGGAAGCTAGCAAACTGCCGGAGTATCCATTTACGTCGGTTAGAAGAGACGTTGGTCTTGCCAGGGCCAAGGAACGACGGGGAAACTCTAGACGGTCGCGACAATGACGACGATACGAGAACCGGTGCCTTTGCTACGGCTCTGTCTTCGTTACCGACCGGTCGAAAGGTGTCGGTGTATTAAACGATGGGATTCGGAGCGGAACGACGAGGATCCTGGTCGTTGTTAACACGTGGTTCGATGACAGAAACGCGCCGAGGAGCGTCGTTGAGAAATCGAGACGTCCCTAGATTCGATTATAGGCGGCACCGATTATTTTTAGAAATTTAGCGCCTTTTTGCTGCTGACGACGACGACGACGAAGAAGAGGTGGAGGAGAAAGAGGAAAAAGAGAAGCACAGACGAAGAAGACGCGTATCTTGGCCTCGTGCCAATCTTACCAAGAGAATTTTCGTGCGTCTCGTTCGTGCGAAGCACGTGGATGCGTCGTGACGTTGGTCACGACACGCACCGTCGCTTCGCCCCTCACGCGTTCCACCTTACGACTTCCTCGTTCCTCCTCGTCGCCGCCACTTTGCCCACCTCTTTTCGATTTCCTTCCACAGGTACGACGGTATCGTCGTCGTCGTCTTCGCGGACCTTCGGCATATGGAGATTCACGAATACGATTTGCATCGCAATTTAATCGCTTTCGTGGAATTGCCTCTACTTTTAATTCGATTCACGACGCTTGTATCGATGTTAACGTCGCGACGAACGTAAAAAGGGGGTTCAGATCACTTTTATTTAGCAACTTCCTTACTGGCTTTTTCACATCGAGAAGTTTAATAACGGCGGAAATTACAGTAACCATGATCGCTTTTATCCAAGAAGCTCTCCAGGGAGAAACGTAGGATCGCCCGAGATTCAAACGCGACACCGCGACATTACGAAGTCGCATCTCCAATCTCTACTTTCTTACGGATGGCGATGATTTTTTTTTTTCTTTTGTTTTCAATCAATGACGCACGACGTTTCTCATCGCAACGTTTATTTCGATTTCCAAATTTAGTATCGTCGTGACCGTCAATTTATAAGGTTATTTGCACGTTGCGTCGATAATGTTTTATACATGCGTGTCCACGGTGAATCCACTGAAAATTTGAATAAGATACCGTAATTCTTAGATCTATTTCTAAAGCGAGTAGGGAGTCAAAGGGAAAAAATCTTGTTAAAAAATGTAGGGAAATCAAGAATGAACAATGAATCGTACTATGATACATATAAATATGTTCTGTTTGTTTATGGTCGATTGGAAGCACATCGACGACGATTATTTTAGGAAAAGAAAAAGACTTTGATTTTCAAAGAAAAGTGGTTGAAAAATGGAAAAAAAGACTCATGCATAGCCTGGATTTCTATCGATTGTACCAGACGATACGCATGGCACAGTTTGCAGAAACGCCCACGTATATCGAGCGTGGTTACCCAGAACGCCTCCGCATTCTTTTGTTCGCCACGTGCCGCTTCAAGGACTAACGACCTTCGACCGTCTGTACTGTAACAGTGGAGGGCGCGACCTAGACCTAGGTATCACCTCTGTTTTTGTCTTCGTTATCGTCGTCCCCGTAAGACGATGGCGGTGTCTTTATGACGGTCACCGGCTATCAGAGAGGCATAACGCAATAAGAACGTAAAATGGTGCACGCGTAGTGATTCGACGAATCCAACGGTGATGGTCTGTCTAAGACCGATCGATGCGACGGAACGGACGGATCAAAAACCGTTACTCGTCTCATTATGTAACCAACCAAACTCTATAAGTACACAGGAACGTTGATGTCTAGTGCTAGTCGCCCTTTCCAAGGTCGCCGGATGTATGCCAGATCGGAGAATTTCCGTTAGGCTGTCACTGGCTGGATCGACCTTCCCAAGGTCGATTGGTGCGCGCGGGAGCGTAGATGAAAAACCGTTTCTTTATGCCTGTTACGTGATGGGCCGAAAGATTTCCTAAAGATGGCTAAATCTATCGCGTCCAACCGCGCTTTTTCCCATTTTCGATTCCATGAACGTGGTCGCAACGGCCTTGAGATAATTTCGAAGCTTTCGTCTCGTACAGATGTGTTCTTCGAGAGATACCGATGACGCTATACCTTGTAGTCAAATAGTTCAATTTTTTAAACGTGTATTTGTATCTTGTCATCGTTAGAATGTTGAGCAGTCAGCAGAATTAGTTGATGTAATAGAATATAGTTAATTTGTTTCACAAACGAACCAGTACAGATCATATTTGTGAATCACAGGCACTTAACGTGAAAAATTCTGAAAAAGCTCAATCTTACGATCGATTGGGGATAATTTTTGCACATCAAGACATATATTTGTGTGCATTTTGTTTCGTGTTCAAGCACTGATGAAACGATCGAATAATTTGTCGGGCATGTTTGTTACAGAGGAGGAAGAGATCGATGTTGTCACCTACGAGAAACCGTGTAAATCTGGAAGTTTCTCCACGACAGAGGGCCAACATTCACATCTGAACGATAGCAATAACAATCAGAATCAGCTCGAGGACGATGAATATGCTGTGAACGCACGAGAAAAAACGCCGGCTCGTCGGCATCAACAACAGCAAAATCAACAACAAATCGAACAGCAAATTCAGCAGCAAAGACAACGACAGCAAAGACAGCCGCAACGACAAACGCAGCGTCAGCAGCCACGACGGGGGCAACAACAGCAGCGTCAGCCACCACAGCGAGCGCAACAACAGCGTCAACAACAGCAACAACAACCGATACTCCAGCAACAGCAGCAATCGTTTTCTCAGCAACAGATACAACAGCAGTTCCAACAACAACAGCAAGCACCCCGGCCGCGAGGTAGGCCGCCCTTAAACGCGACAAGAAAACGCAACGCACCACCAATTGAAAATCCAGCGAAGCGAATTTGTCAGAGGACCTATCAAAAACGCAAGATGGCGCGAAACAATATCGATTCGCCGTCGAAGAGTAGTTCGTCCGAGGAGGACGAGCTTGATACAGAGAAGAGAAGCTTACATAACAACATGGAGCGCCAGAGGAGAGTGGAGTTGCGAATCTACTTCGAGGATCTCCGCAAATTGGTGCCAGCGGTGGAGCCGAAGGAGAAGGCGGCCAAAGTAACGATATTGAAGCAGGCTGCGCTTTATTGCGAGAACCTGTCTCGTTCGTGTATAAACAACAAAGCCGAAATATCGGATTTGTCGAAGCAGCAAAGCTATCTAAGATCCAGACTCAAATACCTCAGGCGGAGCCTGGCTTTGTCGCGCTGAGAATGTAGAGCCATCGTCTTTAGAACGATGGAAACTAGTAGTTTTCCGTAGGTGCGCTCCGAGGAAAATTAAAGAGGCAGGAGTATTCTGCGCAGCGAGGATTCGCAATAGGAAACTCAATCATCATTAAAACGAGGATACTTGGGTGCATTTGATAATAGTATCGGTGGTAACAGGAGCAGCAACAGCGTTATCAGTTATAATAATAATAGCAGCAGCAGCAGCAGGGGCAAACGACACGGACCAAGCGTTTAAGTGACTTCGACCGATGCTACGTCAGTCGGAAGACAGAGAAAGGCTATAACCAGCGGCTGTAAATAGTAAGAAGTTTGGGAGGAAGATGGTGATCATGGTGGTTTGGGAACGTCTGGGAACGATGAGGGAAAAGTCGATAAGAGAGCACGGTTTAAAACGCAGCGACTGAACGTCCTCGTCGTTCTACGGCGACGAAAACGACCGTCTCTCGTGCGAACCTGCCCATCCGTCGATGCTGCAATATCATCGAACGTGAAAAGGTAAACGGACGGGTTGGCAAGCTGAAAGAATAGATGGAAAGACGGTGATGATGTTGTTTCGTTCTACGCGCACCCAATCGTTCTTTCGGTAGCAAGGTTGCTGGGTTCACTGTTTTTTCCATGCGATCACCAATAAAAAATTCAGCCAACCTCCTCGCAAGTATCATCAACAAAATTTAGTTATTTACTTACATGCGCGGTTGTACGAAGGGAATCACGCGAATCACGTTCATGCGACGCACGTACTTGCCGCGTACCCACGGACGAAATACCCGATACACAGGCACAGATACTAACACATTGCATGCATAATACATAAGTACATTCTTTAGAAGGAAGTTGGAAAAGAACGCCAAAGCCTCTGGGTCGCGATCGAATCGACGAAAGGAACAGAAAGTGTAGAAACCATGATCTTTGTAGAAACGAAGAGGAGAGTACATGAAAGATTATCGTTTCTTTTTTTTAAAACGAACGATGGATCGTTTTGCGCGACGACGCCGATTGACAGCAGACGAGAAAGAGACGAGAGGGTTAGAATAAAATTTCAGTCATGGAGTTAAATATTTTTCAAAATATGCTCGCTTAACCGTTTGAGTGTCATAGGTCTTGTTTTCCCATCGAGAATTGCCGCGATGCGAAAGCGCTTGGCTGATTGCGTGTTTTTTTTTATATGAGTAGCGAAAGTGGTGCATTTAAGTATTTTCAAAACATTATTTCAATATCTTGATTACGCATATTAATGGTATATGCACATATATATTCACTAATTTTTTATATTTTTCACTTTAAATATATTCGCAAAAAATTAAAATTCGAATAATGTATAGTTTACACAATAATTGTTTATTGGATTGAATATGTATCTGCAAACTTTTATTATATAGTTCCTTATTTTAGTTTAGTAAAATATCGATAAGTCGTAACAGTAAAAACACGCATAGAAAAAATCCGAGCAATATGCGAACAGCTCCACTCTACTAACAGAGTTGCCGAGACTTTTAGGCACTGGATATTGGAAGCGCGATCGCACCGCTTGACACTCAAACGGTTAATGGAAACTAGTAAATCGAAAAAATCTAACAAAGTCGCTGCGACCGCGTTGAAGAGCAAAATCACGCGTCGGCACCTGCACGATTAAATTATTACTAGTTTTAATAGAGCTTATCGAAATATCGATCAACCTACTAACCGGTCTCTCGAAACTCGCTGAAGAGGGACCAGCAGTTTCGATACGAACCGGTCGATACTTACCTAAGTAGGGGTGACACGTTCGTTAAAATAAAAAAGAAGGAAAATATGAAGGAATTACTGATTTCAACGATCTTGTAACGTCTTTTTCTTCTCGTCTTTCTTATCTGCGTCATTTTGCGTACGTTGGCCGCTCGATTTTCGAACTTTCTCTTCTCTTGTTGATCGTGAAATAAATCATCAACCGTTTCACCTTTCACGGGGTGAAACGTGCGAGATTACCGCGTATCATGTAGGTTCTCGCATAGATACGAGATGCGGGAGTAATAAATTGAGCGCGACACGATTCATGACGAGTGCAATAACGCAAGGAAGAAAACGAGTCGTAGGAAGCAGGCTACTGCCGTGGAATGATGGATCGTGACATTTTCATTTTGTAATTGTCGGTGTGGTCGCGAACGACGGTCTGTCGTTTTGTCGATTGATCGATCTAGTGGAAGTTAAGCAGGATCGAACGGTTTTTTTTTCTCAGTCTCGATCCTGTCGTCAGTGTAGTAGCGTGATTTTTCGTAGTATCGCGTACAGTAGAGGGAAGCGAGGAGATACCAACGTAAAGGAGACATCTTTTCTCATGACTTAATTACCGTTAAGGATGCGTTTTACGATGTGCATTTTCAACTTTTTACCGTAGGATTACTTTCTTTTTTTACTTTTTGGTGTTTCATTTTTTTTTTCATCTATCATGGAGTTCATACTGATTTCTAGGTGCGTGGATTACACACGTTGTAAAAGCTTTCATAATAATTGTGTATAATCGTGTTCGCAGGATATACGTGTATAAATTTCTAATTGTAAGCGTGTGCATTACGATAGTATAACGAAATATATATATTCACACCAATGTATATATGCACATACATGTGTATGTGTATTTATGTATATAGATATCCGTTCATTTTAGGTTATTTTTGAGAGGGTGAGTGTTTGAGAGTAATTAGATTCGACTTCGGATTAGTTACCTAAATAATGTCATAATTACTAATATTATCTTTATTATTGCCACCATCATTGACCTATTATTATATTATTGTCATGTTACAATCATTTTTTTTTTAATACTAGTAAGAGCACACATTATTAGTTTAATTTCGTACTACATCGGTGATTTCCTATACGACCATGCTTACTATTATAAACAATCGAAATGCGTGTCTGATCCTATAAGACTTGCAGGAGAGAATTAGCATGCTAGAATCAATGTTTCTGCAGTAATTATAGTTTTACCCCGCTCTGTAAATAGCATGGTTATATATATGTAATATATCCAATGTACATAACCACGAGGATGTAAAAATACGTACACTCGCACTAATATAAAAGATGACACCCTCACAAATCGCGACACACTGCAACTAGGATATAATAAGTAAGCGTATACGTGTAAACACGAAACTTAGAGGGTAATAGAAGAGTTCTCGTGGTACGATCGCGTAATTTCTGTCGCTGGCACGTTATCTATCCGACAAAGCTTTCCCCATATTACACGGGAATTATATATAAATACGGTAACAATGTGTTCATTACATTAGTAGGTAACAGTATTCGTTTATATACACATACTTTTTACGAAATGAAAGGCAAAAAGACCGTTCAGAAATATATATATATATAAATATATATACGTTTTCTCGTGCACATGAGCATTAAATTTTAGGGCAACGATGCAACTACTACATACACCCGCATAAGAAAAAGAAGCAGAAGAAATAACGTCTTTAAAACGTAGATAAAAACGCGACTCTGCCTACGGGGTGGGGGTGGAATTGACTGTCGTTTTCCCTTCCTTTGGGTCCTGGGAAGGCCGTGGAGGCGACGGTCGAGGGCCGCTCGAGAAGAGATGAGGATTCGAGAATGGATGGGGATTAAGACCGAAATATAATTGCGATAGGGTGTGGGGGAAGGCGGAGGGACGAGGGGGACGGTAGATCGATCGTTCGCGACAAAAGGGACGAAAGAAGACGCGAGAAGAGAGGGAGGTGAAATAAAAAATAAAATCGAAGATTCTAAACGATTGAGTAGAAATTCGATGGTGGGCGGTTCTTTCCGCGGCGGATAAAAAAACGACGTTCAAGGGGCGGTCAAGAGTCAACATGCGAGAAAAGATGAAATAGGCGTGAAAAAAGTACCACAGACAGCCCTCGATGCGCGAGAATCGCGCGTGAGCCTTAAAACGATGGTCTTTACGAGTGCCCACGGGGTTGGTTCTCCCGGTTAAAAGTCTACAGCGACAACGACCGTCGTGTGAACCCCTCGTGTCTCTTCTGGCTTTTTTAGGCCGCTTTAAACGGAGTCTTGGTATATTTTTGAAGGACTTTTATACTTCACTCTACAGCGTTACAAAAACAATATTAAGCTTTAGGATAGCTAGGGTTTGAGAGTGGTTGAAAGGATTAATGTGTACCGTACTACGCTAGGATTACTGTAGAAAAGGACGCGACAACACGAATACGAACGATCGAAAAGGTATCGCGCGAGCGTCGAAGCACTGACAAGTTTTCTCGTT
>JAITYT010002364.1:438781-459325 GCA_025433975.1 Liostenogaster flavolineata | reverse complement strand
GGGGGGGGGGGGGGGGGGACGAGGACGCATCGTGGCGCACGGCTTGTTGCGATTATACATACGCTTGTTTGATACTAGAAAAAGGATCGGCAGTTTTAAAGCGATGGTGGCGGTTACTGTTATTGAAGCTTGGGGTTCACTTGTGGTAAAGATATAGAGAATGCGATATTAAAGGATCGAGAAAATTTAAGGAAAAGACGCTTCCTTCGTCTTTCCTCGGCGATTTCGTCTCTCGAAAATAACATTTGCGCTGTAACAGCGGTCGTAACCAAAGTACACAAACGATTGAATAACGTAATAGCATAATGATGGTTGCCTTGCCATGAAAATGGTGCCACACATGCCAGGCAACTATCAGCCTATTATATGTATTATACGTAGTGTTTAGAGTATGTACTAACAAGTAAAGATAATTACAAACACACACAATATAATATATATGTATGCTCAATACATATACATTATAATTATTGATGACATTGCTCGCAGGATTCGTTTGTTTCGTCGAATTAATTAACCTTTTCTATTTAAGGTTCCTTTCTGGTTAAGATTAAGGCTTGCGCTACTCTTTTTTCTCAATCGACGAACGAGGCCGATCCCGGCTTGTGTGACTTCTTTTCATTTACTGACTCGTTATGACAGAGCGTTTGTACACTCTCCGTGTTCTTTTACTCTTATTTTCACGTTATACGATTTCTTTTTAATTTCTGGAAAAAAAGTCTTAACGACGACGATAACACGAAAACGAATCCTGTGACCTTTCTTTCTGATAAGATCGAAAGAATATTTGAAAACATACACGCGTGTGAACGATTGATAATGGGACTCTCTCATCTCATCCCTTCGACTCTCGCGTCGTTTGTACCCTGTTCTGCGCGTTAAGCGTAATAACGTGCAGCACGTAACACGCCTCACCTTTCTTCGTTTTTCCTCATGGCTACTTTTCATGAACGTTATGTACGATGTTCATAAGATTCGAGAAACTTGTTCGACTCGAGAACGATCGGATTTATGCAGAATCAGCGACCAGAGAAAATGCGGCTTAGGTGAGCGCGAGGATTTTTATAAACACACATATACACTCATTAACACTCGCACACATGGAAATGTATATAAACAAAGTAAAATAAATATATTAATATAGTTTGATACGCTGAAATGTTTGTTCTCGGGTGGAGTTTAAGACGACTTAAACGGCGGTAAAGCGATAAACAATGAACCAAGAATGACGATTGGAAAAAGAAGGGGATGAATCTGAATAAAAAGTTGT
The DNA here is from genome assembly GCA_025433975.1 of Liostenogaster flavolineata. Classification (NCBI taxonomy): domain Eukaryota; kingdom Metazoa; phylum Arthropoda; class Insecta; order Hymenoptera; family Vespidae; genus Liostenogaster; species Liostenogaster flavolineata. Next base: position 458,055 of record JAITYT010002364.1, on the reverse strand, counting down.
TTGATTTGGGATTAATAAATGGTTCAAATTGCGGGAGAAAGAAATAATTTTTTAAAGACACGGAAGGTTGTCTATGTTTTGATTTTTTTCAGCGAGTCGGAAGAAGACACAATGTTACTTCTTGTCACTTAATCTTTTTAAAAGTGCTATGAAAACTCTGTACCCTATTTTGTATATTTTCGATATATTTTCCATTTTCAACGTTGTTTATTTAAGAAGAAATAAAATATTTTTACGCAAAGCTCTTCAATCGATAAGTCGACTTTATACCGTGATCCTGCCACGTTATCAGAACTGTATTACGAATATCTTTTTCATGATTCGTATCAGTTCTTCCTTAATGGTTAAAGATGATTGTGCTTGTGTCACAGTAAGTAGAATAGTTTGCTGCTTCCACGGGGATTTCTCGATACAGGTAATTTTGAACGAATAAATTCCTCTATCCCCTTGTAGGCAATTGTAAAAGCAACCATCAATTACAGCCTTTATTTTAAGGCAGGATACAGCGTAAACTACTTCAGTCGATTTTATTCATCTTCTCATAAATCTCAAATCCACGACTGTCAATACGATTTCTTCACTTTTTATTTCTCTTCTTTTTACGTATTATTATAATTTTATTATGTTTATCGTTGTCAGTGCTTTGTAAATTTCTAGGACTAGTAATATTAATATAATATATTATATATATACTCTTACACACACATGTAGATTGAGAGAATCTCTTATTTTTGCAAGAAAACCAGCAGTATTTTTCCGAGAAAAATATGCTAAAAATATCTTATGTTTGCCCTTGCGACGAAAGATGGCACGACGATAACCGCGGCATTATTTTCTGTCCCCACCTTTGTTTCTACTTGTCTTATTTTTTATATTTCCATTTCTTTTTTCCTTCACTTTTCAAGATTCTGTTTATATCGGTAAGAAGATAGAATCGTTTATCGAAAGACAAAACGCCTCTAAATATTCGTCATGCACTAGAAATTGAAACGAAATTGCCGTTGAGAATTGCCGTGTTAATCTTACGTTGCAACGAGAAAGGGGAAGAACTCTAGCACCACAGAGTCTTACAAGGGTAGAACTCGAACTCGAAAATTTAAAAAATTTGTACACTTTGTAGATACATAGTACATCGGACATTTCTTTTAGCTACGATCAGATCCTAGAGTGTCTAACGCTATTCATACGATTGATAGCAAAATTATACTTATAGTTGATAGATTTATAATAAAATTAAATTTTTTTTAATATCTTCATAATTGTTGAAATGTTGAACTTATCTACAAAAGTACATTATTTTTCGAAATTCCGAGTTCGGTATCTTTCCCTTGTTAGTCGCTTTAAAAAAGGGGTGACGTGCGTCGTCCGTGTTGTCACTTCTGTTTCATATTCGGAAAATTTCGTTCTATTAATATCTGTATCGAAATTCTTATTTTATAGGATTAACGAAAGGCATTTAACTTAAAACTCAACTACTCTTTTTTTAAAGAAATTTAGTATTTGATAAGCGTTGCGATTATACTCAACATTATAAACACGTATGCATTTAAATAGGATATTTTCCAGTAAGTCTGAGAACGTATTGTACCAGAAAATTCGTATCTCATTTTATCGAGAGGACATTCGACGGCGCGCGTACGCATCCTCGAATTCATTGTACCTATACCTCCAAAATTGTTACACTAATAAACGGAAATAATAGAAATTAACGGGATGTATTTCATCGAGCGTACTTTCCACGACAGTTTACCGCGCCGCGGGTCCATCCTCGCATGCTTGCTTCTTAACCGGGACGACGATCGCGTCGATTTACTTCGTATTAATGATCGACGCATTGCATTTTGCTACGTTTTAATCCGATCGTGCGCCGAAACCTGTCGTGGAGATGTCCGCGCCGAGCAGCAGTCTAAAAGTCATTCTTGTACAATTTACGCTACTACTGAGATTGTATGACTATTAGAAATATTAAAGTTACATCTAGACAACAGCGTAATAAATACAAGCCAGATTCGATAAGGCGTATCGCCGAGTCAAGGCACACAGTACAGTTTATTAACATTAAATTATATACAAATATATATATTATATATATATATATATATATATATATATATATATATATATGTATATAAAATATATATGAATATATGAATATGAATAGAGATAAAGAAATTGATGAGTAATATTTATACCAGAGGTTAATACTATTAGAAGGTAATATTTATATCTCTTAATTCATCTCTTACATGTACATACGTGCATACATTGCGTATGTATACGCGTATGTATGTACGTCTCTCGTCAGGACTTTGGTTTAACTTTTCTTTTTTTCTTCTGGTTTTGTTTCTTCCTTTGCGAGAATTAAAAAGTAGTAGACAATTTTTGTACAGTACGACGAAGTGTGGCGCTCGTATGTTTAGGATATTGCGAAGAGATCGTGGTGAAGGAAGCGCGTTGTAGCGAAAAGAAAAGAGAGCAATGGAGCTTAGTTTCGTGATGTTGTTGTACTTAAGGTGAAAAGCGTAAATGTTTAGTTTTTGTCTCTCTCTTCTGCTGTCGCGACACGTCTTCTAACGTGATAGTGTGGCTTCTAAGATGACTACGACGCGTCGAGCCGAACGTTCGTTTTATATACAATTGGTGAAACATCGAACTAATTTTAACGAAAATTTGTTATGTCGTTGATTCTCTTTGTCGAGATCAAATAGTAATCAATCTATAGTTAGTGTATTGATTTAGTTAATATTTATATGGTGAACGTTTTTCGGTTTTATGATCCATCTGTCGACACGGAGATCGAAAGCTAAAGAGAAAGGAGAAAGAGAGCGAGAGAGAATGCGACGCTTGTATTGATTTTTGGTATAGTGATTAACACGAAAAGAGATAGAGCGAGTCTTCGATGGTTTCTGTTTTTCCAGGAAGAAGGGTCAAAGAGTTCCTTAATCTCTATATTTCAGATTATCTTACTATATGAATAAAATACTATATCATTTATTTATGTTGGATTATTTGTCTTCCTTTTATCTTCCTTTTGTCATCCTAAGTTTCGTTCCTCGAACATCGTCGATTAGATCAGGGAGCTACGCGAACGAATTAACGTCATGATTGATATTCCAATTATATAGTTAATACAGCGACGTTCCAACGCGAGGTGGCAGAGATATAAGGCGAGAATATCACGACGCACTTATGATTTATCGTTCCTCTAAATTTTATCTATCTGTCTGGCTTAGAAAGTCCCGCGCATCGAATTATTTATCGTTTAGATAATTTATTACGGATTTACGTAACACGTTCATATGTTTACTTTTGCACCTGTTAAAGTTTTGAAATGCCATAGATAATATAAGTCCCATAAAATCTGATGTAATGTTTAAAAGTGGCATCGACAAGATACGATATGGTAATCGTTGATTCTTCACCTCGAGAACTATTAAGTTCAAATGTGTCGAGAACATTTGTCACTGACTTCTTACTCGATTATTATGATCAAGTATTTAGAAATTCGAAAGGATATTTTCCAATATTGTTGGGAAACCATGCCGACGTCAGTCATGTCGCGTGCACGGTTCGAAGGAAAGGATGTCTTGTGGTGCGTCGATCTCGTTGCAAAAAGCGTGGACTCGTTAACATTCCTTTATCATAAAAGCACTTAATGAAGATGCCGATCGCTAATTTGGTCCGTAGCTGATTAAATGTTAAACGTTTTGTAGCCGTTTCGCGTGCTTTTGATCGCGCATAGTTTTATTACGATTAGAGACGGTCGCTCGTGCAACGTTATTGCGTAAACGACACACCACACGTGCATTTCTTCGGTATTCTTGAGCCTATCATGGCTGAGGAAATAGTGGGGCACTTATTTATCGTAACTGTACCAAAAAATACTAAAGAAATAATTTGTTCGAACGGTATAATTTACGATGTATCAAGGTGTACTCCTGTTTTTTCTTTAGATACCGAAGATAATCGTTTCCGCGATGAACAGTCGCTTCATACTCGAAGTTTTCAATAAATTTCAACAAGGAAAACTATAAAACCGAGGCGAATGTTACGTCGGATTTAGAAGTCACGAATCGATGATTTATGGCGATGTCAATCAAGATTCACTGCTCGTATCCGCTTTTCTTCATCGTATAGGATTCATTGTTCTCTTACGTAATACGACGTTTGCGTAATTTGACGTAAAGAATCGTCAAAAAGTCACAAAGATTCACGAACATCTATTTGCGTTCACTTGCGAATTATCGAATTCGATTACTTTTATCGATGCCTTCGGGATGGTAAACCGATTCCATTCGTTCTATGCGCATGGAAATGATCGTAATGTTCTTGAAAATATTCATCGTCGACGTGAAAAATTTCAATGCTTCGTTGAAACACGAAGCGATCGGCCTTCCGTCGCGCGTTTCGTCCTCCGACGAAAAAACACGACTTTCAAATCGCGATTTCGCGGTGCGTTGCGGGCCAGGCCGCGATTAGGCGCTCAAATGCGAGAATTATGGAAAGCAGAGGCGTCGTTCGTTCGTTCGTAAGTGGACATTTGGTGCGAAACGTCGACGTCCTCGTCGTTTGGTAGCCGCAAAATTCAGCAGCAATCGCGTGTCTTGATACGATCTTTATCGGGTCGATTGCACGCAAAATTAGCACGTCAACCTTTAGCGGACGGATGTTCAGTGCTCAAAGGAATACCTTTTTTATTTCCACTGGGTTAACGTAATATTTACGACGTACTTACTGAAATTAGCTTCCCGAAAATTGAGGTAAAAATTAATTCTACTTTTCTTACTTTATTGGCTCATACAAATTTGATGTACTGGACTGTACAAGAAGTTACTTTGACAATTTTAAATTTACGCACATTTTCGAAGAATGCGTTGAAACATTTTTTTCTTATACAAATATAATTTATTTATTTATTTTTATATTTAAAATACAATAATTTTACGCGAAAGAAATTCCCTAGAAACTCATAGTTACGTGGTGTAATTAACACATAGTTAATATTTATTTCTTTACCAAATTAACCGTTATATGTATTATGTCTCTAAATAACCATAACTGTCGAAGTCATAAAATAAATAGTAAATATACTTTTTATGTTTAATGATGTACCGCTAGAATCATATATTTACAGTATCGTAAGAAGTCGCATCAAAATTTACGTCGTATCAACGATTGGACGCGTTTACACAGTGGCGTCGTGTCAATTCCGCGGAAACGCACCGATGGAATTCTGACAGACGGTGATCGTCTGGTCTCACGGAAAATTTGTAAAATTGTCTCGTAATTTTTAGTTTAGTGTTGTTCAGTATAATGTTCAATTAACGATGTTTATCGATCAAGAATTTCTCTTTCAGGATAAAAAATACACGAAAGAAAGGGCACCTTCCATCTCGACCAAAACGGATTCATAGTTTATTCGACGAGTACGAATCTACGATCTATCCGGGTAGATCTATCAAACGCATTCTCTGCTCGTCTCGTAGCACGAGACCTTCGATTCGTTAACAGATCGGCGCTTCAACGCTTTTGGTCGCGACAATGCACGCAAGGATAATCGCTTATCAGTCAATTTATACAGTGGATTCTTTCGAAAGAGACACTTGGATTCTCCCGACGGCCGCGATAACGCGTACATTTTCGAAAACGTACCAGGGTTATCTATCCCGCGACAGATTCGAGAAAATTTCTGTCGACGAAGCTGCCGATAAGTAAACCATCGAGATATGCCGAAAGAAATCTCGCTTGAGAGAAGGAATCGGGCTAACGACCGATATCGCGATCTGGAAGAGTCGCTCGATTTTCTTCTGCTCTTCGAAGCGTCTTTCTATCGTGATCACCGATCGGATTTTTCCAAAATCTCTATTTTCAAAAGAATATTTTCGACAAAAGTGTTTCGTATTTATTCGAATATATTCATCATTATTTCGAGGCAACGAAGCTTTCATGCGATGCAGAAGAGGGCGGTCTCGCGTTACGTAAAGGAATATTACAATTTGTAATTCGCTCGTTAAGTTAAGTACTTGAATTTGTTGCGGAACGAACGATACGTATCACGAGTAAATTGATTAACGTATCTAGAAACTAATAAAGAAGAAATATCGGCGCAAACCGAACGACTTTACGGACGAGTGAAAAAAATCGCGAGGCGTTTAAAATAGATGTGTTTGCGACGTCGAAAATCATCGCGAGCGGCAGGCACTCGTCGAAACGTTCCGTAAAAGAGGTGCTTTCGCAGTCGCGAGGAGTGAAGGTGCGTGTCGAGTCTCGTAACTTTTCATTTTCTCGTTTTTGCTCCGTTTCGCCTGGTCTCGACGCGAGGAGAAGCAGCAGCAGGCGGTCGAGAGCCACGACCAAGCAAGTATACCTTTTTAAATGGCACGAAAGTCGGCTCCGTATCATCGTTCAACTTTTCCATAGGGCGAGTTAAGTGATTCGAAGCTTCGATTCGGGAACTTTTTGAATTTACAACTTCGCTTTCGAGGTTGCTCGAGGGACGTTCTCAGGACGACGTTTGATTGATAAATTCGGTATGCGATGCCTGTTCCTCGACCGAGCGGCCGTGAAAGAGGGCTACGAGGGGCGAGGGGACACCGTAATTGGCCCATCGTCGTCGCGTGACCGACGGTACGCCGATGATAATTAAAATGCCTGGCGCATATATCGTTCGCTACTACGCATACGTCGCCCCTATCGCCGAAACGCTCGAAAGGATATGCCAAGCTTTCGACGTTGCTTTTCCTTTTTTTTGTCTAAAGAGGGAGCGGGGAATGCCTTTACGCACACCCCTGAAGATACCAAAGGCAGTCTGGAGCTCTCGAGGGACTTCTACCCACTAAAACCCCCTGCTCTATACTTCTCATTTTGATTTGAAGCTTTATCCTTGCACCTAGAAGCAAGTATTAAGTCTATTGGAAAGTTTTGTCGTTTTTGAATGAAAAAAGACCAATATGTTTTCGATAGATTAATTAATATTTATCGAATAATGTAATTGTTATAGCTGGAGACCATGTCTTCTCGTATATATCGAGCATATGCATATCGAAGGAGTCGATGTTGAAGTTTGTGATGATATTATGTGACGGAACTTTCTGGTAGACCGAATATCTCCGACCTCCGTGCAGGATGGACTTCCGTATTACTGCTGCTCCGGTGTCAGAGCTTCGCTTCCTATTTCCCATTTTATTCTTCTTTACTCTTTCTGTTGCTCTTTCTAGCCTCTTCCTTTTCGATAGCATCGCGACAGAACGCGCGAGACTTCGTCGCGTGATCGCTCGAATTCCTTCGAATTTCGAGGATAAATGAGTGCCATCGCGGTCATCGACTCGTCCTTCGTGAAATTAACGCGTGTATGGTATGCTTGTATGACTTTTGCATGGTAAGTGACGTTTTGCGGGCGATTAAAGTTTCACGTTTGAGCGCGTATAAGCAACCGTACGACTTCGTTAATTCTCATGACACCGAAGGAAAAATAAGTTGATAAGAAACGAAAAGGTCTGCACCGACGAGACTCGAGGAAAGAAACGATCGATTTTTTTTTATCCAGGATGGAGAATGTTGGAAGGAAAAAAAATGCGAGAAAAATAAATTCGTGATTGAAATTAACCTTTGTTATCTGTAGATTCGATGTCACTGCCTTCGCGAGTCCGTCGATAAAAATTCGAGGTTAATGTACAAATCTTTCTGCTTGCCTAAATGTCTGGATGTCTCGTTGGTCGAGACGCGATTACGAAACGGCGACAGGTGACTTTTAAGGCATCGTTCGATGTTTCAACACATAGCGCTTCGAGTCTCCTATCTCGCGGAGCGAGATATAATAATCGTTAAATGTAATTATTGTCAAAATATTTCATTCGTCTTCTCGTTTCCGTGAAAAATGTGCCAAAGACCCAAGGCGAAGTTATTGGAATACGAGTTATTAGCTAGGCCGCGTCCATAATACGCTGTTATTGAGTCGTACTCCGACAATGTAATATTTTGTGCGTTCGAGCGACCGGATGTATTCGAGGATGGTACCGTAGAAAGGATAAGTAGTATATACGTATATATCGACCGTGTGCCCGGATTACATGCATATTATTCGGCTAAGGAAAGATTATCCGGATGGTTCAGACTACGGAAGCAAGTAAACCCCCTTTCGGGGAAGGAAATGGATGTATCGTACCTATAACGATATCGTAAATTTAAGGGAGTCTTTTCTTCCGAAACAGAAAATAAACTCGGTGCATCTGTCGTCTTTACTCGAACGATTTTTAAAATTTATACAAAATCATCGGATATGAGATTGAAAATAAAATTTTTCTTCTAAAGAGACTGTACGAGTGTAAAATGTAGGATTAAGCATAGCGGCGGTCTAACCGCGGAATAACCCCTCAGGTAGAAACGTCGCTTGACCTACCGGGCCTAACGTACCTATTCAACCTACCGATTCAACCTAACGTAAATAAAATAAAATTATTAATTAAACTAAACCTAACGTGTCATTATTATCGGTATTGTATTTTTTGGTCGTGTAATATGAAATATCGGATTTTTCATTTTTTGAAAATTGAGTGCTGACGTGATTAGATAGGTTAGATGTATATGTTTAAAAGTTATAATTTTTGTTATGTTGGTTTAAAGTTTCGATAATACTCTTTAGATTACCGCCATTTTTTTACAGATATTTTTATCTGTAAATGATCCTTACTACAGGATTTAACTATAATATCAGTAATAATAAATGACAGTTTACGCTTACATCTCGATTTCATAAAAAATCAACCTCTCTCACACAAATTTATAATGTTTATTCGATACGTTTATAATGCTTATCACGTGTTGGTAAATGAAGTGTTTACGTGTTATGCATCGTTACGAGTGACGAAAAGTGTCAATGCTAATCTTTTACTTATTCAACCCCAATTAGAAATCCGGCAAGGATTTACGCTAGACAACGTTACGGTGCTTAAGCTTACAATTATTCTCGTGTTTCACGGACGTCGATCGTTCTCAAATTGGTTTACATTGACAAATTTACCGGAGAAAGTAGCGCATAAACAGTCGTCGTATCGCGACGAACGATCCGTAGTGATTATCTATTTTTTCAACAAGCGCATCACGTGCTCAAGTTTGACTCAAATTAATCGGTTGGATTCTAGGTGCTTTTCACGAGTGACAATAGACCCAAATATTTATTCTCTAGTGTCGAGTACGAAAGATTAACCCCTTAGCTTACAACGACGCCTCAGAGGCGTCGTAAGGCTATCGGGCCAAACATGAATAAGACATCAGAGGCGTAATTACTAAAAACTAATCGTAATTATTTATCAAACATCTTGCAAAGTTAATTGTACCGCGCACGTGTATATACAAATCATAGGAAGTTTGCGATTTGTACAGTGTATGTCGCTGCGCGCGACCGACCTTGATGTCGCTTTTAGCCCACACAGTTGGAAATTAAATCGTAAGGCAAGGGGTTAAGCCAACAGAAGCGCAGAAGACGTCTCGAAAAATCGTGTAAACGGAAATTGACGATCTTAACGCGCGTATGCACTCGACAAGATAGCGTTTACGTTTCAGATACGTAACACAAGGTAGCAGACGTAGATACGGCGTCCATTTCCTATACGAACTCGTCCAAGCGTAACACCATGCTCGCGTGATTCTTACCTGACGTAACTTTGTTTGCGAATGTGTATGTACGATGTATACATATACGTTCGCCGGTAGATTCGCAAGAATGTCGTTCAACGACAATCGTCGTCGGCCATTGTCGCATGGTTAACACGGGTGCACACTCGACTCGCATCGCGGAGCACGAACAGCGTCTGTAATAAAGTTTTCCGGACGCTGGAAGGTTGCAAAGACGAATCACAAAAACACGTTCGTTTACATTCTCGAAAAGCTCATGGTTGATCATCCTAGTCGTCTTGAGTCGGTCGATCGAGTAACAATGTCGTTTAGAACGGATGTCAGGCCAATCAACTTCATGCTTTTTACAATTACACATTCTATTAGAATATTATTGAAATATTGTTAAACATTTTTGAATATTGTACTAAATAGTTTTCGATCATTTTTAGGAGTCACAAAAATTCTTATTCGCGGTATCGATACGATCATTGCATAAGCGCGGTGAAAAGTAACACGACTTAGGTAATTGAACGCATAATATCCAACCCACGTTTACATCGAATAATTTGCATACACTAAATAAATGAAAAAGATAGATAAAAATATAATTGACGCGATATTCAAAATAACTTCCAGTTTAAATTTCACGATTATTATCAGACGCGTCAAACTGTGATATCAATTTATTCTGATGACGATTTCCGCGAGTTACGACTTTCTCGTCGATGCTTTCGCGATTGATGACGTGGTATCGATTTCTTTCAAACGTCTTTCAATGAATGCTACAACGTTCGTCTTTTAGGTGACTTCGACGCATCGAGGCTCGCGTTCACTTGCCGGACAATCGACGGTGCGACATGGAAGAGGAGAACGTCGACCGAGAAAGAGAAAGAGAGAGAGAGAGACAGAGAGGGAGGCGCCTGGTGCAGTCTCGATCGCGTCGACGGCACGTGCATTCGAGGAGGAGCGCGTGCTGCCGCTGGCTCGGCAGTCGGTGGAATATCATTGGCACATTTGCAATTTCCGCGAATAGCGCGAAATACGCGTCGTCGATGGTGCAATTTTGTGGCCACGGAGGTAAGGCTGACGGCGCAACGACGTTGCGCTCTATCGATGGGAGATGCGCACGTAAGTAGGTAGATAGAGATAGAGAAAGTCATCGATGACGCGGCACTTATTCGATGCATCGCGTGCCACGGAGACGCGTCGCGTCGCGCCGCTATTTCTGGCGGCGTCTGCTATTAGGTGCTCGGCCGGATCCGTCTCGATTCCGTCTCTGCTAGGGAAGATCCACGATGGTTCCTTCGGAGATGTCGTATTTTGACAGGTGGAATGACAGGCGGGTGATGACAAGATCGAGAAAATATTTTTCTCAACGGTGGGACGTTCCCATCGTTTTCCGATGGACAACGAATTTTTTTCGATAATGTTTTCGAGAATGTTATCCCAAAGTTCCTATTCGTTAGAAGTCCCAACGTTGCGGAAAAAACGTGTCGAACGTCGTCGTCATCGTCGTCGTCGTCGTCGTCGTCAATATCGATAATGACGGAAATAGAGAAGTAGGACACAAATGCGTGACCGGAACAATTTATTATGCGTCTGGTCTCGATTGAGAAATGGTGCAAGGAACTTCCATAGGTAAAACCGTACTGATGGACCAGGCGTTACGTAGTACGAGGTACCACGAGCATCTTGCCGGCACTTCTAAATTTGTCGTCTGGCGATTCAATCGTGGAAGAGATCGTACCTCGAAACTCGGTGGAGTTCATTTCATTTAATTTCTGGGTAAGTGGAATCACTCGTTACCTCGTTATCGAATACGAGTATGTTCTTAGGAGAACGGTGGAGACGACGCCGATCTTTTCTTTTCTCGCTAGTATGTTTAATCAGAGTGATGAATAGGCAAGTATATTTGTTATATATATATATTTCTCTCGAAAAGCGAGATCATAAACCTTGTACTCCAATCGTACGTTAATGTGAGATTACAGAAATTTTTCATTTAATCTTGTCCAAATAAAACTCGCAAGGAAATACGAGAAATGCATTAACGCTATATATTCATTATATAATTATTTCGACCTATGTGTTTCACTAATTATTGTGAAACGAGATTGTGTCGTTGTACTTTCGAAGGAGATGCTATAAAAAAATATAAGATTAATTTATTCTTACTTAGTGTTACATGATAATTTATAATTTTACTCGATGTTAGTAGATTTATTTGTTATTCGCTTAGGTATACACGGAGAAATAAATATTTATTTTCAATCAAGTTTATTATACATAGATATTAAATAAAACGATAATTTCTTCCTTTATAAATAAAGACGTTTACGTAAAGACGCGATATGCGATCTGTAAGAAAGGAGGATCTGTGTCGATCGAAACACAGAAGGTTCGAATATGCGCGGGGTCGCTCGACGGAACGATGAAACGCGAGACGTCGAAGTGGACCGAAACGCGGACCGGAACGACGCATGCGCAATTCCGTAGTCTGAACGATGCACGAGCACGGTGAGGTTAGCATGTCGCGTGTGCCAATTTTAGTGATTTTGGGTGCCACTGGTTCTGGTAAATCCCGTCTCGGGATCGAATTAGCTCAGAAGTTCTGCACGGAGATCGTCTCGGCCGACAGCATGCAGGTGAGTAGTTTGTCGTCTTATTATTTTTCGACGAAGGTGACGACGACAGGCTCGACAATGACGACCATTCGCCTCGATCTAGTGGTCGTCGTTTAGGTTATGTTTGCGTTGACACGAGTTCGTTACGCACGCGATAATTGTCTTCTCGTTCGCAGATCTAACGAAATTTAACAGCAGCTCTTCGACGATTTAAACGCACGTTTTTTTTAGGTCCGTGTCGCTTGTTAGTGTGAGATTCATCGAGGCATAGCACGCGGTCAGTCGTGTTTACCATTAATTTTTCGTGTGTTCCTTTCGTTAGTATTCTTATACTAATTTATTTACAGCCTTGAAAGCGTTGGTTTTTGACTCGTGCATTAATAAGTATCTTAGTTTGGTGAATGTAGTCGAAACATTGTTGTGAAGTCGAAATTTTGGAGTGGACAGATGCGTCCACTCGTGATCGTAGTTGAAACGATGTTCGCGTGGTTTTCGTTTGATATTTTTTCGTGTTGAACGTCACGATGATTGAAAAGATTATTGTTTTATTATTATTATTATTAATATTTATAAATTTTATAAATATAATATTATTAATATTTATTAATATTATATAATATTAGGGGAAATGCGATGGATGATTGTCAGTATAATTAACATGACGTACAGTTAACCTAACTTATCTTAACCTCATTTGTCAAGTCTGCGTCGATTGGATTTTTGAGGCATTAGAATGAACTTCGTATGAACCTGATTAACATCTTTTCCATATTATTATGACGAATAAAGTTTTTGTTGAAATTTAAATATTTCGATCGTAGTACGGGTAATTACTTAATGTTTCACGTTGTTATAGTGAGATATTCTATCAATATCGAGGACCGAATTGAATGTATATTTTTAATCGTTTGCAATTTGGTTTGCTTTTTATTTGTAGCAACTATAACTGTGAAGTAATTGTCTCGCCAACATAATTATTTCCTTTAGGAGTGTGAAAATATTACTTTGTAGGTTGATTAAGTTCATCGACCTTATTTTTCTTTTATTTAATTGGATACGTATTTAATTGGTAACGAACGATGTTCTTGCGTACGTATCATGTTTGTATTTCATCGAACATCGATTGGTATTTCAAAGATTTCTGTTTAAAAGCGTTTCATAAGCGTCGCAGGTATCACGGATTATCTATTAAAAAATGGTTTTCTATTGAATGATTTTTGTTTGCGTTTAGCACGTATTTTTCCACGTAGAGACGTGTTAGTTCTCTATCGATGCTTTACCATTGCCAACGAAACATATATTTAATAGGATTTATCGTGACAATTACATTTCAGAGTATGTGGCGCGATAATGGGGCGCGCATCGTCAGCGTCGATTTATCTTCCTCGAATGAGTGGCGCCAAAATATAAAGGAGAAATAAAAGAAAAACCTTCAACATTATTGTACGAATTCTCTCTTTAAGGACGCACGCACTCACGTACACGACTTACGTAACTACACGATAACCGATAACGATTAACTACTATTATTTATCATCGAGTGGAAAACACATCGTAATTTTTCCAAGGATGTGTACTTCCGTACGATGGTTATCACAGATACCATGATTTTTCCTTGATAATGATGAAAACTGTAGAATATTGGAGAGAATTTAAGGGAAAGAAGAGAGAAGCGTTACAAGTAGTTTAACGATTATATGGTTTGCTCTTGTTTTTTTTTTTGAAGGATATTCTAGCATTAGGATCGAATTATTCAGATTATATACGAAGAATTTTCATAAAATTTTGTGCACATTTTTTTTACATAATTTCAATTATAAACTTAAGAAACATAAACTTCATTTTTTCTATATAACGTATTTCAGAAATATTAGTTCAATGTATCTAATTAATAAACCTAATCATTACGTACATAATACATTATGTACGTCTAAAATTATTTATGAAAAAAAAATTAAACCTTTCTTTCATTCTTTTTCAGATAGATTTGCAAACGCTATAAACCTCATGATTTTAGTAAAGTCATTTCTGCATTTGTCAAATAACAAGTTAGTTGAAATGCCCGTATCCTTTACCGAGTACGAAAATTGCTGTTTGTTATTATTCATTCAGGTAGCCGTAAAAAACCCATTATGTACTGACGATATCGCAACGGCTTTTTGAAAGTTTAATCAGCGGAAGAGAAGTCTCGAAAAGCCTTAGGACGGTTAATGTAAATTCGTCCTGACAGAAGCGTGACAGGAGCGCGAAACAGTCTCGACGAAACGTAGTTTCGCGCATCTTGATCGGCGGTGTCGTTGCTCGAAGGATCGCGAGACTTCCGGCAGAACCTCTTTCCGGTTCGCCGAATCATTCGTATTTGCCGGCGACGTCATAGTTTTCCTGTCACGTAGGGGAGAGAGATACGGCGTACAACGGTGTCCACCTTCGTTTTTGTCGTTCGAATACCGATACGGTAAAAAAGGGGGAAAAAGAAAGAAATAAGGAAGATACGCTGAGTATTAAATCGTAAAAATTAAATTAGAGAATGAGATAAATAATGAAGAACCTTTTAGAAATTCGTTCTTATTTCGTGGACGATTGAATAGAAAAATGATGAATTAAGAATAAACGAATTAGCGATTCTCGAAGAATTTTCAATTTTTACGTCTTTTTCGACCATTTCGATTCTAACAACGAAATCGAGGAATTTGCAAGTGGCTTCCTCCGCGTGAGAATGGTTCGTTCGTTGAACGATACGAAGTCTTGCGCGGCAAATGAGCTGACGAAAGAAGCAAAAAGATCGATGCGAACGAAACTGTGTCGCCGTTACTAGCGGATACGATTAGCGTTAACCCCTGGACGTTCGTAGAAATACATCGATACGAACGATCCGGGTTATCTTGTAACAAAATGCGAAATCGAGTTGGACGTAGAGCCGTCAACGTCATTCAGAAAATCGTTGGAGCGACAAACGATAACGGTCTGTAGCAGTTCGCAATGCTGCTTCGAGCCTTCCGCGTTTGATACAGTCAAGAGTCGATCTCCTTTTAGCTCGCCCCAGTTACTTGTTCGCTGGTAAGACGCTCGGTTCGCTCCAAAAATTTATTAAAATCGAATAAGGAGTCAAGCGATCTTTTCGTCGTCTCTGACGTAATTTTTCTTAATTGACTCGATCAGCGTTTGGAATTTACCGATAGGAAAGAATCTTAATCTACTTTGGTAGATGTTCTTACCTTACTATTTTCTTATTCTTATCTTCTTGGCCGAGAGGAATATTTTTGTGGAGTAGTACGAATCTCGTTTCGATACGTGCAACTCGACGACGACTTAAAACGAATTTTGCCTGATACAGAAAATTGCCGAGCGTACCTCGCAAGTTTAACGCATCGAGCCGAAGGAGGACCGATCTATAAATAAAACATACGTACGACGATCGAATCTTACGTCACAGGCCTTTTTCGATCGTATTAAATCGTTTTGGTCAAATTAAGGGTCGAACTTTTTCGATTGGCTCGAATTCTTCGGATGGAAGTGCAATTTGGGCCCTACGAATTTCACTGAATATTCGATAAGCGTTCGCCTTTGGTCGGTTTCTTACCGTACGTTTTTGCGCGACGCGACAACGTGTCGCTTTATTTTCTATCTTCCAGTCAGGAAACCGCCTTACATGCATCACTACATAGACGTTTCTTAATCGGCGATTGTAACTCCCAAGGGGCTTGTGGATCCCTTCTACGGTGGATGTCAGTTTTTCCCCGCTTTACGGAAGAAGAAAGCGAAGAAATAGAGATAAAATTGTCCAATTACATTATAAATAGAGTAGGATAAGGAAACCGATCGTACTGCGAGATTAAACGTAATCAACGATGGAATTAAAGTTTCGTTGAACGACGAGAAATATTTTTGTTACGTCCGTGTTGCTATTGTAGTAAATCAGTGAGCCTATCGATAGGTCGTAAACAGATAGCGGAGCGAATTACGAAATTACGATATTGATGTTAAATCAATATAATATTGAAATTATAGATTTACAGACCCGGAAAAATACGAAAGCATCGGTAAGACGAAACGATTAAAAGTCGATACACGTGGTTTTTTTTTTATTTCCAACTCGTTTTACGGCTTCGCTTCGTCCTTTCAGTCGAAATTAATTTCTATATCTTCACCGTTGGAACTCGTTTCTTGCGGTACGCGCAAGAATACCATTGCGATTTTTCACTTACATCGTAATACTTATAATATTTTTTCTTTATACAGAGATCACCTTGCTCGTCTATCCATCGGCCTTATTCGAGCATTCATCGATCGAACTCGATTCATTCCACTCTCCAGTCGCTTTTTATCGGTACTCGTGTCCGTTTAATTCCTTCCTGCTCTTTCTTACTTCTCATATCTTTTTCAATTCCGTCTCACGATTCTATTTACAAGAGACGCCGTGGTTACGCACGAGTTTCCTCGCGTGCATAAATCACGTGTTCATGGTACCGGCCACGGCCATGGAACTTCGATCGTACGAAATCGGCCACGTGTCTAGCGACTCGGCCCACACACGTGCCAAAAAAAGATAACCGTGAATTTTCGCACACGTAGAGCCGAAGACGAAGACAGACGCGTGGAAGAAGATAGAAATGAGGACACGAAGACGAAGATCTTCTAGTCACAGACGTAGTCATGGACGAGAGCTATTAAATTGCATTCGTAGTAACACGTGAGATTGTGTGCGAATGTTCGAAGACATAAAACGTACATCGCGTTTAATCAATGATATTTTAATTTGTCGATCGTCGCGTTGATTTCTGAATTAGGCGCGTCAACCCGATGAATCTGTCGGTAATTTGAAATTCGAGATTGGAAGTGATCATGGATTTACATAGCCAGACAGTCGCGGAAGAACGTACGATCATATCGAATAAAATCAAATGGGCCAGCCCAGATTGCGAATATAACGAATATTCGTATCGTCGAAAGGTGTTTAAAAAAAGAATGGTAAAAATCTAAATTGGCGTGATATAAGGGTGACAAATGTGCTTTTATTTTTAAGATGCGATTTTTATGCTGTAAAAAATTGATTCTGCCTCGTTTTATCGCAGATTTAATATTATTCTCTTAAGTCTTGGTAAACACTCTTCTCACTGTACGTCCGTTTGATCAGTAAAAAGTCACGGAAGAAAAACCACAAGAAATAGCCACGAGGGACCGTGTCGAGCTCAATAGTTCGTTCTCTCAAGGTCTTTAACGACTTACGCGCGATCACTCTACGTTCCGAAGTTGCGTTTCTTAATCGAAAGGGTGGGGCTCCATGTCAATATTCATTTTGCTTCTCGATGCTGATAAGAAGGGAACTTCCCGTGGGAGAAGAAAAAAGTTTGAAAGGATGGTAGCAATTGCGATGGTTCATACGCTTTTTGGATATTCAAAACAAATTATATAATTGATTTTGAAGTACAAGCTATCCTTGGTTTATCGTACCTATTATATGTTACGTTTAATTGTAACAAAGATAAGTAGATCGAAAGAAAAATTTAAGAACGACGTGTAATATTCCTTATCGACTAACGTGTTTCTAAAACGCGTGCTATTTTTTTTTTAAATCAGAAATAATTTTGAAATTTTACTCCAATTGAACCAGGAAAATATTTTGGACATGTTATACTATTAGATAAATAAAGATTAATTTTTTGAAACTTCTAAATCCACCTAACCCCTTAAACCCGAGTTTAATTTTGTACTTTTAATCGCAATACGCTTCGCATAATAATGTTTTTTTCACATTCATCAGTGTAACTTTAATTAGAAACAGAAGGAAAATGAAAAAATGCACCGCATTAAGAGCATTTCAACGCGTCCAATTTTTTTTCCGAACACGATGACACGCGTCGACGCTTTTTTAGTCGTCGGCGGAAGTTACGATGTCGCGACTCGAATAAACGTCAGCCGTCGTTGACGTTTAAGTAGATGGGTGGTTAGCACAATGAGAAAACTATCGAGGCAAAGTCGTTACGCGGTTCGCTTTCGGAAGTTCCTTAAGTAAAAAACAGTAATCCAGAAAGTGAACGTTTATGCGGAACCTTTCATTAAACACGCGGAGATTTGCCGACGTTCGCGCGACGCCAGGGGCAGGTGATAGCACGAATGGATAATTAGTTAACAATTTGCGAAACTACTGGTCGATAGAAAGGGTAATTGCGAACGATTATGGGCTTAGCCGGTGGATTTTACCTCGGCGTCGCTGATCTTGTTTTCTCGCGGGGAAAAGGCGGAATAGCGCGCGGTTTATCAGACGTCAACCTTACCGCAGCGTATCTCCAGTCGACGATTCCAAGTCGTTGTGATGTCATTCTTGATGTTATGCACGGGCAATGTATTTTTTTCCCTCGAGGATTACACTTTTTTTACACCGTACGTTAAAATGGAAGAATAGCAATGGTATAGGATAACGTTATTCTTTGCGGTTTTGATCAAAATTTGACTTTTGGCTTTATACGTAGTTAAAATGTGGCCACGGTATTTAATTGCATTTTAAATGCGTTTTACGTAGTTTTTACGCTGTCCTGAATGAAACTTCGATTGCGTTTTAATGCTATATCATTGCGTATAATCCTAATAAATGAATGAATTCAACGCGTGTGAATTTATATGAAAGTAACTTAAAACTTAAGAAATTGTTCGATTTAATTCTCCGTGTTTTTTGAGGGTTCTTATTTTTCAGGTTTGGAAGTTTGATTATAGAGAATCAAAATGAGGAAATTACGTTTCATGGACGTTCGGATATTTTCTCGGTATAATAATTCGGAGAGAAGGAAATAATAACTCGAAGAAACGTAGCGAATAAACTCGTAGTTTTGTTCCATCGTTCCTGTCATACCTTTTAACGCACCTTTCGTGGATGTTTCACCTACGTAGAACGAAGTGCAGTTTTCTTACTTTAAAAGCAAGCAAGCAAGCGCTCATTAATGGTCTCTGGAATTGATTTACCGCCCGTCCAACTTTACTGTCGGTTCGTAGTTCTGTTATCTTTTGTCCTTCCGTCGTTAACTTTTTCAGCTTATTGTC
>JAITYT010002364.1:415633-438680 GCA_025433975.1 Liostenogaster flavolineata | reverse complement strand
TTTTTTTTTGTTTGACTTATCTCCTTTCTCTCAGTCTTGCCATTTCTTTTTTGTCGGACGCTTTCGCCCGAAGACTCCTAATTACTCGTTATCAAATTATATTCGTTGTTTAACTTTTGAATGTCCATCTTGAGGGAGTACCGGAGGTATTTTAAAACGCTCGACGGTGACACCTCATTATGAAACGTTTTACCGCTCGAATTATTTACTCGGAATAAAAATTAAATCGCGCTGCTGAAGCGGACTGTGACTCTCGTATAACTTCGTGATTCTTACGTTACGTTTTGTGGTCTTTTTTATCGTGTAAGTGTCGAAGAATCTTTGAGGAAAAGTACTGCAAGAGTGAAAGAGCACGCGACGACTCATCGAACAATCACAAGAATACTTCCAACGCCGCATAAACCTCGAAAATGTTTTTATACAACGTCGATCTTCGATTCATTGTAATATTTTTGCATTTGGCTGATCGAATGTTTGTATTAACGCACGTAAAAAAAAGGATGATAAACGGAACGAGTTTGACGGTACCGTTCGAAGTATCATGCTCGTTACATTTTACACAAAAACTCGATCAAACGACGCTGTTTCCTCATTAACCGTGGAAAGTCAACTCATTTCATAAGAGGGGAGA
Organism: Liostenogaster flavolineata; assembly: GCA_025433975.1. Lineage (NCBI taxonomy): Eukaryota > Metazoa > Arthropoda > Insecta > Hymenoptera > Vespidae > Liostenogaster > Liostenogaster flavolineata. The sequence goes on along the minus strand of JAITYT010002364.1, from coordinate 438,049 downwards.
CGAAACATTGTACTTCTTATACTTTCACTATCGAAGGATCAACGTTATTAATTCTCGCTGAACGAAATAATCTCGATAACGCGAGACGCACGCCGTGATGCGCGAAGAAAAACGAAAGGAAGTTGTAACGACGTCGCGCTCGACATCGTCTTTCGTCGTGGTACCTCCTTCTGGCGAGCAATCTTCTTTTTTTATCGCGGGATCTACTTTAAGAAGCTACGTATTCCACGCGATTTTAAATAAGCTTTACGGAGACACGCCTGACGGATAATTAAGCAAACGAGTACGTGTCATTTCTGGTTTCGATCGCACGTACACGTACGCAAGTACGTACGTAAAACGCGTCGTCGTTGGAGAAACTCGCCGGAGCTGCTACTCCTTTCGTTGCCCTTTAAATTCTCGCCTCTCTAGGGGCGTGCCAATGATCGTGGAATGCCGAAGGCCCCCGGAGCAGGCCACGTGGTCATTTAACTTCAACGATGGTTTATCGTCTTATACTTGCTTCGCTCCGTAATAAAAGGCCGGCCGTCCGGCACCAGCGAAACTTTGTTACGAGGCAACGCGAATGCTGGCATATTCGTCGATCACTCCTACTACCTCGCGTTTCCATTTAAATTGAAGAGAAACGAGTGCGCCGGATAATCGTTTCGACACGATCGATTCGTGTTCCGTATCGAAGGGTTCTTCATTGATAGCGGGTATTCCTTCTTTTTCTCTTTTTCTTTCTTCCTCTTTCACCTTTCGTATAATATTGTTTTTCGATATCGGTACTTAATAGCTAGTTCTTTCATCTTCATCTTGAAGTTTATTTTTCTAAAATTTGGTATACGTTGCTCGATAGCTCGATGTTGTTTTTGAATTTTAATTTCGACGATAAGTCCAAATCTGTCGATAGTTAAGTGAATCCTATTGCATTTTCGTGTGTTATATCGATTAATAAAAGTTTTATCAAAGAAAGCAAATAGAGTTCACGAGCATGATTATAAATTTCGAGCTTGAGCAAAAACGATTCTTTTTTTAAGACAGGTAGAGGGAAAACCTTATGGACACCCGCTGGTACGTACCAGCGGGTGGTGTCAGATACTTACTGGCTAAAACTCCCTACTGAATCATGGGTTTGTCAGCCCCCTGTCCGCAAAACTAATCAATTTCTATCATTTTTTGGAAGAGGTCATCCACCCTCAGACTTCTAGGTGAACTGACACCATGGGTATATCTCTTTCGCAGTCACCTTGAAGGGAATATAAGTACCCACAGGAAGATTTCACCCGGCTGTGGTGCGATCTGTGCATGCACGAGCAGCTGTCCTCGTCGCTGCAGCTGCTCCGTTCTCGTTAAGATTGTTCTAGATCAAAAACGGGAGGCTGCAGGACTCTACTATGGCCTCACTGACCAAGACTTATTCTTCCAACTGTATTTCTACTGTCACCACGGTCTAAACGCGCGGCCATTTTCCATTCTCATCTTCTTTTACAGAATAGATTTCGTGAAGCAAACCCAGCAGAGGTGGGAGCGGTACATCTCTGGCATCAGGCCACATTTTGTGTCTACTTCGACATTGAATTGCATTATTTAAGTTCACGAATCTAACGAACAAGAACTTTGCATTTCGAACGATTGGACGACGTCGAGTTTTACGTAATCCGGCTGCGTCCTAAGCTGAACAAGTTTTTCAGGTTGCTGGGTATCTCGTTTGACAAGGACTTTGTTTACCGTCTTTCAGGTATCTAAAATGATGGATCGATGTTTGGAATCTTTCGGTGGCATTGCTTTTATTTTACAACGGCAATTTTTTCGAAACATAGCGATACAGTCGCGTGCTGGACTGCAACGAAGCACCGATCTTAAAATCGAAATAGCGTGTTTGATGTTGCTCGAGTCGGTCGAATCGTTTGATACGCGCCACGCTTCCGTTCCAATCCGCGCGCAGGCGCACACGTACACTACGTTTTAGCTGGATCGTTATTTATGGATCGTCGTCGGTGATTTTTCATGTAACTTTCGGCAATGTGCTTGTGTGGAGCAGTTAATCCCTTGATGACAGTGATGTACGAGTGTACTGTTAGATTTCCAGATATACCGAGACTTTAAAGGCGATTTTCGCGATAAAACAAGGAAAAGGGGGACGTCGAGTTAATACTTGCGAAAGTTACATCGTTCAGATCAATCGTTGACCTTATAAATCCGGAGAACGTTAAAGTTGTCGTCGAAATCTTTGTTATTTTTCTACTTAATTTTTCTAATGTTCATTATTAATTTCATTTTACTTCAGAACCTATGGGACATCCTAATACTTAAATATACGTACGAATCGTTCGTGGCTCACGATGCTCGTTACTTATAACATTATTTTAGGTTCTTTTGTTCTTTTTTTTGTCGCTGTTCTAAATAGATAAATATCACGTGGCTGGAATTGTATATCGAAGGTAGGAATTGTTTGAAATTGGCTGCGGCAGTTAACGCCAAGGATTCTTTCCTCGTAATCGTCGCAAGTGCAATGCAGACTCGAACGGGTTACAAGAGCGTTTTCGCGTGACAAACGATCGCGTGGAAGGTTGCCTTCGTGGTAAGAAATATCGTCGAGATTCGAGCTGCGACGTTATCGCGACGAATCGATGCATTTCGCATCGGTAAGCTCGGTTCCGCTTGTAACGAGTTTATCAATCGTTTCGCCGCTCGTTCCCTTACGCATCCGGTCATCGAGATTTCCACTTTTTAATAGAATAATTTATTATATTTATATCTTTAGGTAATTGATTTTCAGCGATTTTATCTTTATGCTGGCTTCTATAAACTAACGCATCACACAATGATAGATAGCTTTGATGTTGATTTTATAATTGCGTTTAATGGATTTGTTCATCAACACGCTCGCGTACTTCGACAGGTTTTCCACTCAGCGATTAAATTGTACTATATTATAAAGCACGACAATACACTGAATCTTATTCTGTCGTTTAATCGCACAAAAATATATCGTGTGACGTATTCAACCCTTTTTGCTACGGCGGAACTGTGCTTCGTGCCTGAACGGTATTCGATGTCGCGAGCGTACATTTACCGCACGGACAATGCTTGGCGTTTCGAAACTGTTGTCTTGTGCATCGAACGCGCGTGGCGTCAAAAAGTAGAAATAAGAGACGAAAATACGGAAGGAAACGGAAAATTCCTTATTATTTATCGTTTTAGAGAAAAATTCGCGAAACATTTTCTGGATAGTGGTTGATTATTATAGCGCGATTCTTGGCTGAATTACGGTAAAAGCCGGTGTTCTGTATCTGATGGTATACGGCAACTTATATATGTACGTTCGAGTCGAGCAACCGGTTTTAAATCCACAGAGCCAGTGACGTAAATTTACGATGATTATTTGTCGTTCTCGTCGTCGTCATGGCCCTTAAGAATCTCTAGGAATGTTTTTACTAGATCATTGGACTCGCGTTGATCATAAGTTTTACGAAAAGCAGTCGATGCCGTCGTTGGATCGTACCGTTTCCGCGTGCTCGCGTAAAATTAACGTTAAATTTACGCGTTGACACGAATGTTGAATGGAATCGTAAACAGAGGAAAGTTGCTGTAATATTTAATCTTCGTTAAATTAATGTTAATTAGAATTTAATGGTTTGTAAAGAACGAGCTATTACAACGCAAAATATTTTAGAAATATATGCATAGACTTCGGTAAGATATAGGCAAACTCATTGAATGAGTTAATTTTATCTTTCGGTCTTGTTGCTGCGGTTTTTGTGCATACTAATCGGATAATTCATTTATCGAAACATTACGCCGTATGTATTTTATTCCACTATTCACGACGAGTTGATTCGTTGTACCTGCTGGAAAGGCATTCTCCACGAAGGAGGGGAACTCGTCGGTTACGATTAATGGGTTAAGGATTCGCACAGCTTCATTCGTACTTGACATCGACTTGAAAAACGATATTGTAGTGTCGCATAGGTGTGAACACTCGTGTCGACTCCTCGGCGAGTATTAGCCAGCGAGCAAAAGCACACGACGATCTGTTTCGAAATACGTACGGCTTTCGTACCTTGAAGCCTTCGCTTTTTAAATTGACAAATATTTATATTAGGCACGCGATACGGCTTATACACCGCTACGTCAGAAGATACGATCACGTTTGCAAAAGAAAAAAAGGAAATTATTAAAATTTTTCCCTCGTAGCACGGGGAAATAGAAAGAGATCGTTTTCTGTTGGCTCAGCTACCAGCTGCGTCCGTTCAGGTTGGATATCCGGTTATCCTATCTGTGTCGTATTAAAAGTCAGGCCGACGGGTTGTCGCGCAGACGCCACCTTTCGAGAGGTTCTCATCGTGATCTACATCTTCCGTGACTGTGCATACACGCACAAATCTTACCTTTTCGCTCGAGAAAATTTGTCAAGTTTGAGACCACTTAACCGAGTTTTGTTCGATCTTGAATATTACGCGATATCGAGTAGGTCGTCGTTGTCCTAGCGTCTTGACACCATATCGTGAAAGAAGTCCCAGTGTCAAAGACTTCAACCTGTTCAGAGATAGATTTTCCAATGCGGACAAAATCGACTTTTCCCGAAGATCGCTCGATTTTTGCTTTCGCTTTTAAAAATGATTAAAATTTTGTCAATGAAAATTTCTTCTTCGCCCACTGTTCGATCCTGACGCAACGACACATCGATCGACCGTGTTCCGTTTACCCACGTGACAATGAAAAGCGATGTCGTCGCAACGAGAAAAAACATTCGAATGGAACACGGTTTGTTCAATGGCATTTATTGAAAGTAACGTCTTCCTTTCGAAAGGGAATTCCTTCGCTACAGGAACGACACTTATCTTGAACCAATCGAATTCCAACGATGCGATCCATCGGGTTATACCCCCTATTAATAATGAAGAACGATACTTCGTGTGCGATGTGCGTTTCGAGTGGGAGAAGAAAAGAATGAAAGGAAGGAACAGGTTAAAACCCAGGCGGATCTCGTTACGAACCTCGACAAAAACCTACCAAGGATCTAAGATAGATTAGAATCAGTTAATTATCTAAGGAGTGGGCCTTTGAGAAAAGGCGCAGGTACGGCTTGTAGTACGGCCATTAAATCATGGACCATGGAGACGAAATGTCGCGAGAGGAACGAAAGGATAACGAGCGCGAAAACGCCTGCTATTTTACTTCGATCGATTCTCATTCTTAATCAGGAAAAAAAGAAGCATTGTGATCGTAGCGAGGAATTCTTGATTCTATTTCCGCGGATTAATTTACATGGTCGTGCCCGCCCAGTTGCTGGAAAGGAAAAAAATCATGATCGTGCTAACGGAGCGAGATGAACAAACGCGTCATAGACGCGCAGCCACGAATACCGAGAAGAGTTTGTCATGCATTCGTAATCGACGTCGCTGCCGCACACGGAATTCCGCGGATACGAAATGCGTGATCGCGCCAACTGGAACTATTCGAAGTTTTCCTGGACGTTCATCGCGAAACTATAGCGTGTCGTATTGGTATGGAAGAGAATTTCGTGTAACTGCCTACCTACGTTTTTAAGATACACGATTTGTGATCAAATTTTTTCATAAAATGAAATTTTGCATAGCCTTGAATCGCGAATAACGTATTAAAACTCCATTATACGAAGAGGAAAAGAATAATTCGTATTGTACATTACTTTCGATCGATGATTAATAATCTCATGTCACCGTTCGGCTTCTTATAAATTCAATTTTTTCTTTTTACTTAGACATTGACAGGTGTATACAAGCATCGTCATAATTTCCGAGGAAGCGCGTTATCATAGTAGTCGCACACGAACGTTATGTAAAACTGCGTTAGGAGCTTGCAACGCCCTTACATAACTTCTTAATGATTCACGTTTCGCGAGAAGAGCGTCATCGCATCGAAAATAAGGGGTGGCGATGCGAAGTCCAACTTTTCGTTATCTATTGACTGTAAGCGCCGCGATAAATCGTGATTTACCGTCAAATTAGCGGTTTACCTACGGCGCTTCCTTCTTTTCTTTTTTCTCGCAACGTTTCATCTGCGGTTAGAAGCGCTCGTCTGTTATTACGAGAGCGTTACGTGCTTCGATTACGCGTTAACGCGATCGAGAGGATCCTAAAGTTAAAAGTTTTTCGATTATTCGTAAATTAATCAAAGGCAAATGGATTGTACTTTAGCACTTTTACGAGGAAGGGATGATCTCTTCTCGTCGTGCGTATTTAGAATCCTCGGTTGTGGCGAATAATTGTATCATATTTTTCGATAATTTTGTTAATAAGACGCGAGTGAGAAGCGAAAGATCTGTATTTTGGGAGTCTATAAATTATGTGTATTACGCTGTAGGTAATCGAGCCGTTAAATGTTCCGTGAGAAGATCGTTAAGATCGAGCTGTGACCTATCAAGTGTACTTGTTATACTCGATTAAGAGGTTAAGAGGCAAAAATTATTTCTCTAATGAAATAATTTAGATTTCATCGTTATCGATGCCTTGTATAGGAATGCAATGTTGAAAATTATGCGGTATTTCTTTATTTTCACACCGGTAAGGTATGCGAGCATAAAAGTCCGTTCGAATAACGAAAAATTACTTTTACGATCCACTGTTTCATATCTTCGCCAAGAAGGAAGTAATTTTTTCTTATTTTGCGTGAAAAGCTTATCGTTCTTTGTTTGCACTCTCGTAAATTTCTTTTCGTAAACGGAAAGAAAACGAAGCTACTCTCGCTTACGAATCCAATCGTTTCGAATAATTTCGGTTTCTTTTTTTCTTCTTGCCTTTTCTTCTTTTGCCTCGTTCCTTCTTTTTCTTTCGCTCCCCTTCTTCTATTTTCTCGGCCGCGAAGTGAGTTCTGGATCATCGTTCCTTTGAAATAAGCTTACCGTCAGCGGTAGGTGGATGGAAGATCGTTAATGAGCATTTTTTTCCTTCGTTTCGATGTGGGCGAAAGACAGAAATACGCGCGATTTTCTCGGGTCAACGAACCCGACACCCTCGAGACCTTTTCGCATTACCGTGACCGAATTCATTCCCACGACAACGACGAGTGCGACTGCGAATAGGTCGCGCCTCCAACGTCGATTAATTCACGCTATTATTTATGAACGAAATTTTGTAGAAGAATAGTGCTTTTTAGGGCATGATTTGACAAACGAACGTAAACTTTATACGTACTATTTCTCTGCGAAATATTTTTCGCAGATTAGCGACATTATCGTTGTTCTATTTGAACAAGTCGATATGGAATATCGGCTTATATTCGTGGAGATAAAAATATCCGAGTGTTTCGTTTACCTTAAAAGAATTTTCGTTGTCTTAAAATTAGGATAGAGTTTCCTCCAGTAAGGAGGACATTTATTACGCTCCTTTGGGTATTTGAATTTTTCTCGACTCCCTTCGTCCATTTTCGAGAGTACTCTTCTATTCTTACCGCTTTGTTTCGATACCGTTAGCAAAATGCTTCGTTCGTAGACGAAGGTAATTAGACGCGCTTGACACATTCGAATGGATTTTTTTGTCTCTAAAATTGCTTCTCTTTGCGTCGACTTTTGCGTCGATCTTTCGTCACTTACTGGTTACGTCATTACCCTATTCAAAATAGTTAACTTCAGGCGCGTTGCTCGAGCATCGCGACTAGACTATGCTTTCCATAATTTCAGGGGTCAAAGTAGGAGAGGCTGATGTCACCTCGTTCGTAATGTGGTAATAGTCGGTTGAACGCGACTGCGAGATTTTCCTCAGAATTACGACCTATTGATTCCGTAACTAAAGATTTGGTAGAATTGGGTATGAACGTTTAATGTGTAGATAATCTGGATTTCGTATTCGTAGATTTTGATAATTTCTACCGAACGCACCTATTCTTTCTAGAAAATTAAATACCATCGGAGGAATAGAAGGATTTTAAAGTGTCTACTTCTATGTAGAACGCGTCGTAGCTCGAGGGATTAGAGAGTGAAGTCTTTCCTCTAAGAAAAAACCAATTGCTCGGGTCTCTTCTTGTCGGCGTCCGTCACATCGAACATCAGCGATCTACCGATACGGATTCCAAACGAGTGATCGCAAACGACTCGATTTTATTGGACGGCACGACGTTTCAGAATCGCTCGTGAATGGGTTTTAGAACGTGTTCCGGTAGATCGTAGTATAGTCGATGACCTCTCTCCTCTGTCGATTGGTTGCGCAATTGACGTATCAAGGTCGCGCTTCGAGGCACCGCAAGGTTGCGGTACGTCGTCGCGAGCCTTTCGAATCGACGTGGCGTGCGCTCGCGTGCCGATTTTCTTCGTTTCGCGGAAGTAGCGTATTTGGTTGTATCCTTTCCTCGCGTTTTTCGAAAGGAAACCATCGATCGACCCAAACAGAGTCAATGACGTTGACCCAGTCGTTATAGGACTGTGCTAAATTCGTTAAGGACTTTTCTGATTGTCTTTCATGCCATGAAACAATTTTTGTAGATTGTAATATTGGTAAATATTTTGGGTTTGCGTGTGATTTGTTTTCTATAATTGTGTACTGACTCAAGTGTTAATTTTCTTGCGAAATTTTGTTGGCTCTTTGCATTAGAATCGAAAGGAAAACATAGGGTCATTTAATTACACCGTAGCATTAGAGCTTTTATCGAATGATTTATGTATTTAGCTATTCATCGAGGATACGTTTTGTCGTTTTGATATTATTCACTCATAGACCTTTCCAGTGAAGATTAACCGGATTCTGGGTGCTCTAAAAAGATAAATGTAATTTCAATCGTGTTAACTGAATCACAGTTTGCTACTAGATACGCAGATTTATCGTTAATGCATAGAAGGCTGAAATTGGATTATGATGACTAATGGAAGATTCATGCCTAAATACTTAATGTCGTTCGTGGAACGTAAGTCATAACCAGAGTGTATTATTCGCTATGTATTTCTAGGAAAATTATCGTTTGGAGATACAGAGGAATATGCTTATGCAACGTGACGCATTAAAATAGTTTTGCATAATCATGTTAGATTGATGTTGTTTACGTATATTCGTACCCATTTTCACCTTCTTTCGGATTAGGAATGAGAAGCAGAAATACTCGTTTATTGTTAGCAATTTGTATTCAGTTTATTAAATCTGTAGCTGAGCAACGTAATTACGCTACTGAATGCCATAATATGTTTATTGATCCGAAAAACTCATGCCGATAAATTCTATTAACATATTGCATGCGGGTACATTTCGCTTCGGACCTATGCATGTAGCGGGCGTTTTCCAGCACGAGTCTACTAAATACGTATTTTTACGTGACTCGCGCTGTAGTGACAAACCAATTACTTTCTTTACACTACTGATTACATTAATTGACTAATTAATGCAGCGTCTAATTTTTAATTCTCAAAAGATATTAATATTAAATGAAAAATTTTAGCGAAAGTGCGTCATGATCAACAAAACGACTTGTCTTTTTTTCATCATTTTTTAATGCTGCCTCAACGAATAAGAGTTCATGGTATAATTGCACACTTAGATTGCGAATAGTGGTAATTAATCCTTTATAACTTTTTTATAAACATATCGTTGCGCGTGACGTAGTGTTGTTAAATTTTTTTATACCCCTTAATACGTTCCACAAATTTCATGCTGTATTTTTGTCGATATATTCGTCGTACGATGGATGAATAAAAAGTACAAACGCATCTCTCAAGATTTAACTTTAATTCCAATTGACTTTCGTATAATCCACGGAGTACGAGAGGAACGAATGGAGGCAGTCTCGATGAAAAATCTGGGTTTTATCCGTAGAACGAACGTTCGCAAGAGGTAGCGCAATATTCAGAACCAGTTTCGAGAATCGAGAGGAAGAAGAGATCCAGTTTGACATCGCGAAAACAAAACCACGAAAGGGTTAAACATTATCTCCTTAACGCGCGTCGCTTCCACGGATATCAGGCGGTTTTGTCGACTTTCGTAATTAATGTTAACTCATCGCTGTGCGCGATCTTCTACCTGGAGAACACTTGGAATATTCTCGTTTAGATAACGAAACTTTGTCCGATAATACGCGTTCGCGTTGCGTGCTGTTGACCGTTAATGCGACTGAGTTATTCTCGAGTAAGCTCGAGGATCGGTGTTACGACGTCGATATTAAATGCACGAAGAGTTATATTTTGTCGATTGACAACGTGATACTCGTGACGACGGACGCCATAAATTAAGAACGAAGCATTACCTACTGCTTAGAAAGTGAACAAAGAAAAAAAAGTGGAAGGCCTTTATGGAGTATTTGTGAGACGCGGCAAACGAGATTGATAATATTTAGCTTTAATAACGACTTTCATTGATTCAGCTTTTCATTTGGATTTCGTTTCATTTATTTTAATTATTTTCAATTATTTCATTTATTTTTTACGTTTACGTCTCTGCAAACCTTTACCTTCGATTTAACTCAGGAGAAATTCCAGGATTTTCATCGAACGTAATTAAAATACCAAAGTAGAACGAAGTACACGTCGAATCTCTTTCGACTTGCCTTTGACGAAGTTTCGCTCTCGTCGTTCTGTGCGTTCAATGTCGGTCGCGACTCGATCGCACGGCATTTATTAAATCAAGTATCGATCTTATGGCGCTTCGTACCGAGCCAATCTTTTTCCACGACGTTGAATTTGCATTCTAAGGTCAAAGGCATCGATAATTTCTTGTACGTGACGCGGCAATCGCTCCATCGTCTCGTCTCTTGAATTTGCATTCGCGTTTGTATAAAAATCGAAGAAGAAACACGCGTAACGTCGATACCGTTACTTCTTTTGCCGATGATAATAACAATAAGCGTAAATGCAAAATCATGTTTCGCATCAAAATCGAAGGATTAACGCGTGTATCGTCGACATCATTCCTTGCACTTTCGCCATCGCGACCTTCGCCGTTGTCAATGATAACGAAAACGAATTCGAATCGGAATAGAATTGATCGCAAGGACGCGATCTATCGAATCTATCGAAACGTGCGAAGACGCGACTTTATTTCCAAAAATCTGAAAGCCACGACCTCGGAAAAGAACGAGAAAGATCTTTGCATCGATCGAACGTCTTTGAACGTATTCGAAAAATTAGCAATAGTCGCGTCCTCGTATCCCTCTCAAATCACGTAAACGTCGTTTGTAGTGAGTCAGTGCGAGTCAATGACTGCGAGACGCGATTCGCGTACTTGCCGAATTCTTTGGTCTGCCGAATGCGTCGCGTTGCGCTTGTGTTAGTCTCGACTCGCTTCTACGAACGAGTCGATCGTCTGCCACGTGCACTCACACGCAGAAGCGTAACTGTCCTTTTTGCCTCGAACATCGGCGCGATTCTTGTCGTGTTTATTGTTTCCGGGCGGTATTCTAATAATTGTCAGTTTCACGTGCTGCAGAGACGCGTATGTTCGCACGTTATTCTCCTCTCGTGTCAGTTCATTGTTTCTTTGCTCTTTTTGCATTATCACGGCGGAATTCGACAGAGAATCTTCGTTATTTCTGTATTCCTTTGCGTTTAATTTGAGAATTAGAGAGTGGGAAATCTCTGTTAATTTTTAAGATCGAAGTACGAATTTTGTGCGTTGCGTTTTAATAGAAAAGTTGATACGTAAATCTGCTTTGCAATCTTTGAATCTCTATTTCGTTTCCCGTCTATTTATTTACGTATTTATATATTGTCTTCGCTTTATAAAATGACGTTCGAGTTTTGGCGCTTCATGAAATCGTTTCGATGTTATATTATTCAAGGCTAAAATGTATTGAATTCGTTTCTGAAGTATTGCCGTCGTCATGTACACTTTATGTAATCTTCCCATCAAACACTAAAACAGCTGTAAAACAGTGTGTATTTATGAAATCATTTGGTACCTGAAGAGGTACAAATTTGAAGAGGACCTGCTTCGAGTCCTAAATAAATGATTTTTTTTTTAAGTTATTATCCTTTAAATTTCAGGCAACTTACGAAAGAAGATAAGAAATTGAGACAAGTCCAAATTGAATTTAATTCGAATTTTCTTTCTTCCGTCTTTTTCCGTTATTCTTAATTTTTTTTAAACGAACAATTTCGGCGTTATTTCGACCATTTTTCTCGTAGCCTTCACACATTCGAAAAAGGACGATATTCACGGATCGACACCTTTATGTATCGCGATATCCGATGGATGATATTTAAATTCGTCATTCGTCGTACGGTAGCGTATAGATGTCGCATGGAGATACTTTCCAGTGGCTCGCTTTATCGGAGTCTCCTGGATGGAATTTGGACGTGCGTTTCACAAGAGAAGAACGAAAGACGCGCGTCTATCGTTCGTCAAGGCGAACGGCGTTCGATGATAATAACCTTGTCGTGGATTTTTAATTACTTTCGACGGAGCGTACCGCGATATTCGCATACCACGTGATTGAATTTTAATCGTGGTTCTCTACTTTGCGTTACGATTTTATTTTCAGTAGCTTTGTGGTTCGCGCTTGTTCGTGTCGTTACGCAATTTCGAGGAAAAAAGAAAAAGGGAAAATAATATCATTGAAATCGTCCTTTCTTGTACGTTACCAATATGTAAATTGTCTTCGAGAGGCTAATTAAATCGAATGAAATCGAAAACGATACAGGCCCATTTCGTAAAGCTAATCAAACGTTTCGATTTAATCGTAAGTCGCTTTACGTGGGGGATAGTTACTGGAAGATCTCGTGGAAATGTTTGACGATGATCGAGCGATGTAAAATTAGAATCGATCATTCGAATACGTGTGATCACGTTGATATTTAATCGGCAAATGAAAGTAGAGATCGTGCCATTTATTACGGGGTACGATTTATCTTGTAATAATTGCTATTGACTTTGAGTCGTATTTTTTTCCACTCGAATTCACATTCCAACGTGATTACTCGTTTGGGAATTCGACGATAATCTTCTTACCAAACGCATTGCCATAGTTTGTTTGTTAAGATCTTTATTGCGCGTATTGATCGTCGATACCACGCAACTTTGTTTTGTCGATGTTTGTGTTTTGTCACGGGTAGATTCTTAATGAGACTTGTCGGTGCAATTGATTGTTACACGACGTACCACGTGAAATTTTGATAAAACGAGGGTCGTCCATTTTCCGCCGGTGGTCCGCGTCGGTACGACACTGCCGATTCAATTAATCCATCAGCTAATTAGGCGTCGCGTCGCGTTTGGCAACGACCATTAAAATCGTCATGCTATGTTATATCAGTCGTTCTAATTTGGCCTTTTATTTTCTGCGTTTTTACGTTTGATTGCTCAACAGGAAAGATTACGATTTTTTCGATAGTCGTGTGTGATGTCTGTACGAATATTTATAGATTCGCAATGTCGCTAATTTTATATACGATCACGGTGAAATATTGTTTTCACTTATTAATTCTAATTTTTTATTCTAAAGCACATCGAACGAAAGGAGATTAGATATGAAAATAGTAATATTTAAGAATAATAACGATGGAAATATCAAGGCAAGAGGAGTATCAAATATTTATCCAATTTTTATAATTTTTATTCGATTTTCCTTGTTCGTTCGCGAGTCCAGATACTTTCGACGAAAATCTGAGCTCGCTTCGGCATCTTGATAGTACGCGAAAGAACTCTGGCATCGCAGTAGGTCCCATAGAAATAGAATCTAAAATGTCGTTTGAATTTCAAAATTCCTAGCAGTCTTTCTTGTGCTCTGTCCATCAAGAAAACCTGTTTATATCAGTCTGTTCGAGTTTAGGCAGTGATTGATGATACGACGGAAAAATTTTTGATAAATTCGATTAAATGTTTCAGAGGTTGTAACAAATTCGTTCGTCACTCGAATCGTTCGTAATGCCATCGAGCGTCTTATTTCTATAGAATACGAATCCATCGTTAGAGTTTCGAACATAAATTTGTCTGCAATCTAATGCAAATTAAGGACAAGCTGTTATACGATACGCGGTGAACTTTAAAGAAAGGTTTCTCGCATTTATTACTGCCTATAATCACGATGGTGGTCTAACTCATAAATCTAAAGAAAAATTATATTGCAAGAGCATGTATCTTTTGAAATATTTTGACGTCCAAGAATATCTTCTAATGAATCGGAAAGATAAAATTTTTTATATATCGAAGTGAAAAATGCGTATTTTGAAACCACTTTCATAGGTACCTGCACGTTCGCCTTATGCCTAGGATTTTACCGATTAGAAAGCATTCGACGATAGGAAGCCTTTTTCATTTACAATAAGACTTCGCTTAACGCTGTGTCAATATAACGCGGTTTTTGGGGATTCCCCGAAATCGTATTACAGTGTTACGTCCCTATGCTCGGTCCCTATTTATTAAGCCATCATTTTTTATATTTTATAACCTTCGAAGAGTACGCGTTTCAGTACAAACACTGACGAGAAATAAACCCAGTTGCCAAAAGCATTCAACTGTAAGGTTGGGGAATATAAAATCGCAGACCACTACTACTGCTTGCGGAGATACTTTACGTTCCGCGTCGGACAGCCATCATCTACTGGGAGCTCTATTCAATGAAGAACTCAGGAGAGAAATCAAAATCTAAGCAGACAGGTAATAGGAGAAATCGTCAAGCTAGTTAATGAAACAAGGTTGGGTGATATAAATGCGTAGGATATTGAAGAATTACTACAAGTTACAATTGGTGAAAGTTTTTCCAACGACGATCTTAAAGAATTAGTAGAACAAGTGTACAAATATGACGAAATTAGCGTTTCCGAGGATGAGGAGTAAAAGGAACTTTCAATGGATTTTCTAAAAAAAAGTTTAATCACTATAACGAAAATTATAGATCACTTTGTACAAAATGATTTAAATTTTGATAGAAGTTCAAAGAACCTTCCTCATCACAAACGATAACTTTTCAACTCGATTTTTTTTTATTTTCATGAATGTTTTATGGATAAAAATGGATATTAACAATAAATAAGTCTATAATTAATCTAATAAAAAATATTTAATAATAAATATTACAAAACATAACAAAAAACTAATACATTTTTTATTCTCTGTTCTGTTTCACCTGTCCCCCATTATTTATACGTTAAGATGACCTGGGTTAACACTTTTTCGTTTAGCGTCTGATCTTTTTGGAGCGTATTCATCGCGTTAAGCGAGGTCTTACTGTTTTAGGATCCGTACGTTTATTGGCTTCGATAGGTGTCGAATGAAGCAATTACGTTATCTGGTATTTAATTATTAACATTCGCTGCGTTAAATAATTACACGTGTACTACTGTTACTTGGCAAATGAAAAAGAAAACTCTTAGAGGACTCGGTAAAGGTGAACACAAACTCGATTTTCCATGAAAAAAATAACGATGTACGAGCAGATCGAAACCGCGGCACGATAAAGCGACGCGAGCAGCTTCTTAGATCCTTGGTGCTTGCAAGCGACACGGTGGAAGGCCGGCGCGATCATTAGCACGGGAATTCCTGCTAATTATCATAAACGTTGATGGCGTCTTGCTTTCTAACAGCGAGGAAGGGTCCGGTTCGAAGCAGACGCTCGCGACGAGCTACGGAAAGGAGCGACTCTCTTCGAGCCTATAGTCTAATGGGCCGAGTTTCTTCGTTTCGTTGGATATATTTCTTGGGTAACGACGGTGACGCCTAGACCGTAAAGGTGCATCAATAAAGGACAGGCTTCGCACGGTTAACGATCGCACATTGCCGTGGATAAGTTTTCGAGAGCGATTTGCCCA
This sequence comes from Liostenogaster flavolineata, assembly GCA_025433975.1. Taxonomy (NCBI): domain Eukaryota; kingdom Metazoa; phylum Arthropoda; class Insecta; order Hymenoptera; family Vespidae; genus Liostenogaster; species Liostenogaster flavolineata. The sequence goes on along the minus strand of JAITYT010002364.1, from coordinate 422,364 downwards.
ATTTTTCGTTAGTTCCTCTCCGCCTAGCTGCTCGATAAAATACGTTACAACAGGGCTAAGCGTCGGAGGATTAAACTTAGTGTACTACTGTTATTCTCGGTAAGATAGGAAAATATGGTTTTTTAGCCCATAATTGGCGCAGTAATCACCGAGAAATAACATTAAACGTTTAGTGAATATAACGTTAACAGATAACGTTAAGAAACACAAAACAAGAAGACTGATAGTTTATATCCAGCAAAGTTATGTTGTAATCTAAATACCTAGTTTCATTCGAGTTCACTTCTGTCTTCTTCGTACTCATACGAACGGAAACTACACTTATCTCAACACATTTTTCAAAGAGACGAGGAAAAGACTGATAAAACGTCACAACTTCTTCTAACGATTATCTAAGTTTAATGTAAGAACGAAAGAAAATCGTTCGATGTGGTTTTCGAATTCAAAATTTTCCTCGATTTTCTTTTCTAATATTGGGTTATTCGGAAAGTTCATGCCGATTTTGTAGACATTTTTTTTTAAGATTTAGTTTTTTGAAGAAAAAAATTAATTATGTAATATATATATATATATATATATATATAATATAAATAATAAAATAATAAATAAATTTTTAAAAAACCAAAAAACGGCACGAACAACCCAATATCTTCGAGTTGAAACTTCTCTATGTTTTCCAGTTTTCTTGTTCGATTACAATGCAAGCAGGATGTAGAAAGAGCAGCGGAGGAAAAGCTCGTATCTTCTTTCTTCTTCGTTTACTGGAGATTGCATCGCATTTCGAAGTGCGTCTTTGAAAGAACGGTTATCCTGGTCTAATTAAGTAAGCGAGAAACAAGAAACGTACGTTTAAATCGCGTATGTTAACACGTTACCGATGTCCGTGAGCAGTCAGCCGCGATGTAGCGCTGCATGTTCGAGGTACTACGTTCGTTTATGTTCGATTGGACGTTGCCCGTGTATAAGTGAGACTATAAATTATTCAAACAATTTGATAGAATTAATTTATTGCTACATGTAAGCTAGCGAGATTCTGTTTCTCTCTTCCTAATGTAGCGATCAGTTGGAGAAATAAGGATACTATCAACGATAGTGATACAAACTCGGTGCTCACTGTCTTCCTTACGTTACTTTCTTACTATCTAACGCTTTACGTTATTTTCTTATGATTTCACAAATTGATAAATGCTAAAAATTACCCCAATCTGTCTATTCGTTCGTTTATGTTAATTTGTTCAAATAATTTTTGGAGAAACTGTAGGCTGCGTGAATGTTGGCGTATGTCCAAGGTTTAATGTTCAAAGGAGACGACGAATCGTCATTGACTCAGAAATCTTGCGGTTGAAATGACTCGAATGCAGGAAGGAACTCGCGTGAAACATTGACCCTTGAACGTTTCAATAAGCTCGCGGAATAGTAAAAATGAATGAAGCAATTTCTTTAAACGAAGGAGATGATTTTTAAATCTACTCGAATCGCTGATCATTGCACCTTGGGAATAATTATAATAATAATAGCTGTTACGATTCGTTTAAAAAGTATTCATAAGATGTGTTGGAGAATTTTACGAGATCTTTCTATCGCGATGACGAATAGTCAGCGAAGAATTTCTCCCTTTTCGTAAAATCAACTTCCAAACTGTAAGTAAGAAATCGAACGGCGACGCTTCGCCTACGCGTCTACCGTTGCGTGCCGATCTTCGTGGTAAAGAAAAGACATAGAGAGTAAGAAATGGAAAAAAGAGCGCGAAAACGAGGAAAAAGAAGGGTGGATAGGGAACCGGTCTTTGAACTTGATAAGAGGATGACGCGAGACATTCGAACGCTATGCAACGCGAGCAGCGATTCCATCGTCGAATCGACAGAGACGGTCACGATACGTTGAGGAAAATTTAAAATAAAAAAGAAGTATAAAACGATATTTGGATAATTTTCTAATGACGAGCAAATTCTCTGATAGAAGTATTTAAGGTATTTTGATAGATGTGATTAAGCAACAGTTACGTTATGCAACTTGCACGTTTGGAGAGCCACTTGTACATTAAAATGATCGTATCCGTGCTAGTTATTAATTAATGAGCTTACTTTTTTCTTAGATACATTTTTCTCTTGTTTTATTAGCAGTCGTCATACGTTTAGAAACTTTTCCTACTTGTATAAAATCTAATTTAAATTATCGACTCTTGTATCGGGCAACAGCTTTAACGCGTTGAACGAAACGTCAGTCCCTGAGGACTGACGATGGACTTTTCGTTTGGGCGGCGTTGATCCGTGAGACTGACAGAAAACTTTTTGTATTGACGACATTGGTGCATGGGACCGGTATGCACCATTATCACGATTATAAAATAAATGTTGTAATTTTAATGAAGTCCATTAAAATATTCTAGGCAAAGATGCGATTTTTAAATTTACACAGATTACGAAAGGTAAGGACATGTTTAGTCAATTTTCAATGTTTTGAATTTGCCGTGTAATATTCAGTATTTTTTTATTTGCTTAGTTATTCGTATATTTTGTATACTTGTTTGTACTGTAACTCAATGCCTGTCAAGTGATCGCCGATGTGGCACTCAACGTGTTGATAAGTTCATAAAAAAAATTCGAACAGTTCTAGTGAATTTATCCTTTTTCTTCCACCTATCACGTACTGCGTTATACCGTTGTGGCCGTCGCTGTCCGTCGTTGGCACTTACTACTTACTCTTTGTCGCTGTTCGACGATCGATCGATTTCGACTACTCGCTTATGCGATGACGAGCTCGCGTACGATCTCGAGCATCCTTGGAAATCTCTTCGAACGCCGCTAGCGACAAAGAAGTTCCAGTCGTGGAAGACACCTTCGTTCGTCGTGGTCTTCGAAAATTTGGACAACACTGTCGGCCTCGTCGAGCTTGAGAGCACCGAGGGGACACCCTTTATTTGCTCACGAACGCTACTTAAGACTTTTTCTCTGCTTTCGTGATGGAACCCTCCTGCTGGTTTTGTCTCTCGTTCTCGTCCTAAGATTTTCTTCGTCCATCGATCGGCGACTTCCCCACAAACGACGCGAAAGGTGGTGATGGTCGTGGGTGAGTTTGATCAAGTTTGTCGAGTTTTTGTCCTCGAAGGACTAGCAAGAGAGAAAGGGGGAACGGTCGAGCGACGTATCGTGCCTTAGAAATAATTTGTGAAAGTGGATCGAACGTGTTAGTCGGCTCTGATCGAAATTAGATAGTGGCTGGATTCGTGAGGTATGGTTTTACGCGTTTCTCGATAACTTTATTATTTCCACGCAATTTTTAATCCTTACGCGTCAGGCTATTAACTAAGATAATCTGAAATAATTTGTCCTTGCGATATTTCGCGAGATCCTCTTCGAAGCAAGTCCGTCCCTCCATAAAGAATTCGATTGGACGCTAACGCAAAATTAAAAATGGGTCGAAATTCGAATTATTTTTAAGCCGTGCTTCTCTCCTTTTTCTTTTCTTTCCATACTCCTCCCCCTCCTATCTACGCGTAAACGAAAAAGGAATGCAAACTTGGCGTTTGATGTTCCGCCGTGCGCAATCCGATGAATATTAAAATCCAAAATGGTAACGACTCGTCGCGAATCTAACGTCCATCACGCTTTGCCATAGTTGGCCCGAAATTCGCGGTTGATATCGCAACGCGCTCGGCAACGACATCCTTCCTGCGATGTCCTGAGTGATTTCGTGCCCGACATGCTTAACTAGGAACGCGTTTACCCATCGCTCTACCTCCTTTTCTTCTTCTTCTACTCCTCCTTCTCCTCTTGCTCCTCCTTCAGCAGCTGTGTGCCGATCGGTCGCGCCTAACCAATTCTAATGCCCTGGCAATGAAACGCTGAATACGTGTCGCTATGCGGCCTACTACGTTTTCTACTGATTAAGCATTCAACGTGTCATTTTTTTGTCTACTTTATTGGTCGTTCGCGGTTGGCCCTCTACCTTCCACCGTGGCATTTCGCTTTTGGAACTCAACGCGGTGAAATCGCCGATGATTTCCGAAGTACCCAAGAGAAACGCTGGTAGAGAGAGAGATTTCGCTCTCTCGATGTCCTTCGCTTGCCTCTTCTCGCGTTTCCTCTTTCCTTTCTTTCCTCTCACCGAACTCGCAAAGAATTCTTCTGGAATTTCTCCAGGCATTTTCTCATCATAAATTTTATTATCAGTGGAAATTTTTTTGCGTGCATTTATTACGCATTCACGTAGGTCAATACCGTGTCAAGGGGTAATTAGTTCGTTTTGCGACGGCTACTTATGTCTTTATCGTGACATTTATAAATCGGCAACGTCGATCGACAATAAGTTTTGCATAGGATTCAAAACACCTAGCTTGCACCTAAAAATACGAATCAAGATGGCCAATGTTTACCTTGTGTCGCTTCCACGAGTTACAGTTAACACACGAATGATATCGCCTTACTCACGCTGGACAGGCTCCAACGTCTTAATGAATCGACTTAAATATTTCTGACCATAGTTTCAAGTTATCGAACAAGTCGTCGTTATATCAATGAATATATGTCCACAAGGAAGAATATCGGTGTCGAATAGAATTTTAAAGCGACAATGAATTTATTTCGAATTCTTCGTACGTATAACTAATTTTCATACGTGGAAGAGTAGAGGAAGCTATTTTCAGATACGATTCGCGCTATTATCGTGCTAACGAAACCTACAACGTTTGTTTCATCGTGGTACTCATTCCTTTAATTGGCGAATGAAACGACGTGTCTAATTAAGCGCGAAATATTATTGTGCTAGGTAAATGGAGGAGTTTTTATCGTCAAGAAGTGATCGCGTACGCTTGGTATGCGCGAATAAATTGGTTTAATTGATATTGTCGATACGAGCTTCTTTCGTAAGCGTAGTACTTGTACAGCGGGAACGTAAGACGACATATTTCGTTACGATTTAACTCGTTTCAAGGCGTTTAAGATATTTTTCGTCTAATGATGGTAGTAAACGTTTCATAAAATTTAGACGTAAACGCGTGATTGACTTTTCGTTACACTTCTTATATCGCGAAATAATTTTATTGCTATAAATTTCTATGGAAAAGTCTTTAATTTTTTACGATTTAGTACGAAGAGGAATGCAGATTGATTCTTTAACGCTATGCAGATTTTAACAGCATATTCGTAGACGTTGGTAATTTTTATGAAAAATTTATGACTCAAGGGTATTTTCCGTTTCCTCAGAAAATTTGTGTTATTTTGAGAGAATATAGAAAAAGTACAATCATTTAATGCAATTTAATAGAAAAATTACTCGCGCAATGGCTCCTATAGTCTCGAGAAAAAAATGATCAGACAGAAAAAATGGCAATAATTGATAGTAAGATAAAAATGGAAAATCAAACTGCGTTTAATAAAATTTATTTCAATAGAACACACTAGCATACAAGTTTCATCAGACATGAAAAATTGATATGCGTTAGTATGCAATTTCAACATCGTAAAACGTCACAGGAGTTTAATAAGTTCGACGTTCTTTGTATGTCACTTATCGATTCGACGTACTAAGAAACGATCACGATTACCTTCGTGGTAAAAAATTTTATTAGCGCATATGCGCGAAAGAATGGTAACATTCGTAAAATATTCGTGGATGAATTTTTGTCGCATAATCGCGTGGACATAATCACACTGTGAGACACGTAGGAGCACCGGCAACGTTACGTTTAGCTAAAACTCGAAGTTCTTTCACGCGACGACACCATTTTATCGGCTTGTCCTTGCGTTAGCATCGTAATGGGTAGCTATAAAAAAAATCGTGACTTTCGTCTTTGCGGTTTTTCGTTGCGTAAAGGTGAATATTTCGTCAAGTTCCCCGACCATCTTCTTGCCTTCGGATACAAGTCGATCATCGTGATTTTTCAAGGGTACAATGTAAATTTAGGATATTTACGAAGGAAAGTCGTGGGATATTTTCGCCCTCGACACTGCAAATGTCCTCGATCGATTGTTCTTAGTTCGACTCGATGCTCGTAAATGTTTATACCTTTTTTCATCTATCGCAATGGCAATTGGCATATAGTGCAATCGCATTATCGCTTCTCTCCGTTCATAAACCTTGAAAATAATTGACATCGGCGGATGTAACAAATGTCATCCGGATGTAGTGGCTCAGGAATCGTAATCCGTATCGTATTGTGCCCGATTAGAAAACATACGGCGGACATGTTGGTCGTCGTCGTCGTTGCCATCGTATGGCCATTATGCGTTCGAAGGAGGTCGTATGAGATTAGTGAGGAAACGATCATCGACTAGGTAATAAAAGGTTTAGGTATCTATGCGAGAAACTCATCGATGTCTTTTGAGGGTTCTCTGTTTGGGAATCGACGTATCGACGAGTTTGCGCAATGTACGATATATCTTCATTTGGAAATGTTTCGAAAAACGCGAAGGACGACATATGTCGTTCGAGATGCGACTGCGTCGATTGCCTAGACGCAGCAAAGATGCAGCTTTCGTTTAAATCGCTGTAACTACGTCATGTTGTCGACAACGATAAATATTTTTTGTCATTTTGAAGTAGAAACATTAAGCGTGAAATCTCAATTACCAGGTGTCATTTTTTGTTCATATAAGTGCTTTACAATAACAAAAATAAAATGAAACGAGAAGAGTTTTCATAGGAGTTTTTATAATTTGATTTACTATCAGAATGACAACAATAACAATTCGTCGAACTACGACGCTCTTTTTATTTTATTTTGATCAACT
>JAITYT010002364.1:397485-415189 GCA_025433975.1 Liostenogaster flavolineata | reverse complement strand
TTGATATCGTGTTCGTGTCGTATTTATTGTATCGTTAAATTGGATTCCTCGACGATAGCATTCCTTTAATCAAATTGTTTTTCACAAGTCACTTCCTCAAATATAACAAAATATAGAGAAGAAATTATTAATTTATCGATTATAACTTTTTATTCGTTTAAATAATAAATGAATCTATTAACGAACGATAGTCTTCATTGAAATAAGTAACTTTTGTTAAAAATCAAGTTCTTTGTTTGATTCAGTATGCGAATATTCTTACGACATCGAAAAGTATGCCAATCCGACTGTGTTCGTATAAACAATGCAGAATTTTTCTTTTCAAGAGACTTAAAAATTGTTTGAATCATCGTTGTAGGTGCTACGTTTGTTGCTTTTTTTTTATAATCACTGCTTTCCTGAGCGCAGACATCTTTGATATATTTATACGAATATATTCTAGACGTTACGTGAGATGATAAATATAAACAAGATTTTATTTTATATTAATTTTATTATTTACAACTTTCCCTTAATTGTTTAAGTAATAACTGAGTCTTTTGCAAAAATACTCCACAAAAAAATAACCAAATCACAATAACCATAAAATACAACGACCTCCATATCCCACCTAGTACGTGCTTTGTTTTGTTGCTGTAAATAACCATTTTTCAATTAACGAAACCGATCTCTACATATTATTTCCGATAGAATACATCACTCGCGAGTTTTTAATAACAGTCGATAAGTTTCAACTGCACTTTTATATGCAACTACGTTTCTACTGTGTTTTCACTGCATTTAGGCAGTCAATGCGTTTCGTATCTCTCGAATAGGCACTGTTTTTGTGTCTGGTACTAAAAGTGTTAAAGGTTACAACTTACGCAATACCGAGGAAAATCTTCAGAAAGCTATTGTTACTGCAAAATAAAGATTGCACATGGACGATTGATTTGTCCTTCGTTTATGGAAATCATGGCGGCAATTAAAGACGCAGATTTGTTTTAATTTCGTGGAGGATCTCCTCGCATTCTCGAGTACACTTCAATTTAATTCGGTTACTTCGAGTTCAAGAACGAGGAATATCAACGAGCTTCGTTCTGGTCGCGATTCCCTATCGATCTTCAGCCATTTAATGGGTTTTGAAATACAAAGTGAACGCGAAACATTACTACGATGATATTTCGAGATCATCGTTTTTATTTCGCTTAGTTTTTGTGATTAACTACGAGGTGTAAAATGTTACATAAAAGTTATTTCCTCCTTAGTTTTCTCAAGAGATTATCCAGGCCACTCAATTAGCACGTTTCACCCCTTTGGTCTTCACTTTCTTCATCTTTCTTTTTTCCCCTCCTTATCTCCCTGTCATCCATCATTCAGACGACCTTCAGTCTAGGAAGCGATTCGAGGAGTTTCGAGAGTCTCCCTCGTTTTTTCTTTCTTTTTATCTTCCTTTTTTTTCTTGCACGATGTCTATTTCTGCTTGCTTCGAATTAGGTTTCTCTCTCACTCTCTTGAGTTCTTCTAGGTTCGTTGCAAAATAACGTATGGAAAACGAATGATGAAAACTGGACGTATGTATCTAGATTTCGTTGTAGCCTCCGCTTTAGTCGTCGAAGTATTTCGTCACTTCCGTCGCGCGTCGTTTGTATTTCTTCGTGCACTTTAGTTCGTCGTCGTTGCTGCGACAATCGTGCGATCGAATTACGATTTTTCCCCTTGCCTTTGAGGACGATTGAATCGAAAAGGACTCCTAATACGATAACACTCACGCCTTAACGTAACGCTACTAATTAGTCTTATTATTACAACGAGGAGATGGACGATAAGTCGCGTATTCGTTTCACTGATGGTTAGAACGGGTCACTTCCGACCGAACGAAGTTGAGGGTTTGTCTTAAATATAGAACAGTTCCTTAATTTACTTCTACACTGCTCTTTTTTCCTTCTGTCATTATTGTTCTTAATGAAATAAATTCTTTAGGCGTTTCGATCGAATTAGTCCTTTGCCAGTGTGATTCGTGCGATAAATATCGTTGCGCGATGGCTCATAAACGTCGCTGATTCGTAAAAGAGATTAATCTTTCAGCATAGCGCATTAATGCGCACACACGCATGCACGCTGCTCGCTCGATCATTATAATTATCGTTAGGACGATTGCTGACGCGCTTAATCGTTCGACTTACACAATGCTACGGTTAAACGCTCGAAAATACGAGCGGTGGTCGTGGGTGGGCACGATAAATCGTTGGCGAACTTGTAGATGTCTGTGCTCAATACGAGGAGAGGAAAATAATGGTATCGGAGCACGGCGATTCGATTGCGCAAAACGACCACGACGAAGTACGTTCGTAAATGCGTACACCTCGAGATTTAACGAGGAAAGGCAATCGATTATCCGGGCCAGTTGTCCGTCTCGAAATCGTATCGATAGCTACGTCGCGAACACGTTCCTCTGAAACGCGTTATTGGAGCGACGCCTACGATTGAATCGTTGAGAATACGTCATCATTTAGGCCTGGTCTTGGCTGTTAAACCATGCGATCGTTCGAAATGGACGATTCTGTCAGGATTGGAAGATTCGTCGTTCACAGTAGCTCTGGCTTGGCAGCAGGAATTCAACGTGGAATTTGTTTTCATTTTAATCAAGACTTCTGGATATTTAACATTTGTTCGAATCAACAAGTGACGGTCGAGTTAGGAAAGTAACTGTCCATCGCAACGAAGTTGTTGACAGTTCGCGCGCAAAAGTATCTTCGTAATGTTGGGATTGCGCGTAACTTTGTTATCAAGTTTATGGTCGCACATATTTGCGGACATACTCCTGACGATTCTACTATCTTCCGATATTTCGTAATTTCATTAGACTCGTAATAAATTCAATCTAAACGATATCTTTGAACGAATATTTTATTGTACCCAAAGGAACATAAATTTTTAGATTTAGATTTAGATTTGTTACACGGAATGGGTAAGCGCTTGTGCAAAGGAAAAAGCATAGAACATCAGAATGATAAAGGGTGGGTGACAAAGGCTATCCAACCACAAAAGCATCAATAATTCATTCTCGCCCTCTCCTTCTCTTTCTTCCGCAAACGATCGAACTTTAGCACCGTGTATTCTCCAAATCGAAATGAATTATCGCTAATCGCACCCACTATTACCATTTACCACCAAATCCGCATCGACACGATCGTACGTTATTACGTTCCGTTCGTTTGGATCTCCGTGACCGCGTTACCGATATTAGGCTGTTGAACTGATCCGAATCCTTAGGTATTCTCTCGAATAGTAAGTAGATGGGCAGGTACAGGTTTGCCGTACGTAGAGGTAGGCGCCGAAAGAATTCCGAGTTTGCCTCGGAGCGTTCGCAGTGAACGTCGGCGCGTTCGCTCCCGCCTTTGGCCCAGAGAACAGGTTTCGACGTTTCGAGTCTCCTCGAGGTGGTCTGAATGGTCGTGCAGCTTTTCAACCTTCGCTCTCGTCCTAGCCGTTTTCATTCACATAGCCTCCTCTTCTCAGCTTTACGAGCTCCGGCTACGGAGACCACGATGACGATAGAGACACAAGGTTAGACCCATCGACCGAGTCCCTTGGGCATTTTTCCAACGACGAACAATCGATCGTTGGGGTCTCAAGGATTATCAGCTATCACATCGATCGAATGCAACGATGTTGATAATTTCGTGACGTGGTTGTCACGATCGTTAGCACGGAGGTATGAGAACGGAACTCGTTCAAGTTCGACGTCGCAATTGACGTTAGCGATTTCACGAACTCTAACTCGTAAATGATCGTAATCGTTTTACCTTAGGGGAGCAGTTTCGTAAGACGACGTGGAGAAATCGAATTACGTCGATAGACCCACGGTCCAATTTTAATTTGAAATTTCGCGATTTAAGGCCACGAAGACCGTAATAATAAACCGTCGCAGAGGAAGCTGCCGAAGGAGGGTTGGGGCAAGCAGGAGAAGGGAAACCGCCGGTCAACACGTGGAGGACGAAACGTATCTGCGAACCGCTTGGGTCCTTAACCTTCGTTCCGAGTCGTCGTTGTTCCTTTTTCTTCAGGACAACTTGGTGTATGTGTCGCACGACTTTGGTCGGGCCGATCTTGTGTTTGCGAGTACGCGCGTACACGCGCACACTTTGTCTATCTATGATACGGGCTCAATACGCATATATGCTCGTACCTTGGTGTTTAAACGAATAGACGAGTACACGGAGGCGAGGACATTCGCACGAGTCACGGACAAAATATTGACAGATGGAGCACGTGGAAATCGAAGGACGACCACGATGACACGTACGCCTTCTGTGAGACCCGATCTTTCTATTTCTTTCTCTCTCTCTCTCTCTCTTTCTCTCTCGTTTTTACGATCGAATCTACGTCGAAATTCATATTCCGAGCGTCCAGTGTTATTAGCATTTTTTTTGCACGGGTGTAGCGTGGGCGTAGAAGCCTCGAGATCACGCGCGTAGCTACGGGCACGGGCCAATTCGGCATGGAAGAAAGGCGTCTGTCATCTTTTTTTTCTTTGTCTTTCTTGCTCGTTCTAATCGTGGATCTCGAAATCCGGAGTGAGATCTCGCGTTTAAATACGAATTTATTAATTTTCGATTTTAAAAGGCTGCGGTGACACGTTCGAGTGGTTGAATCAACATTTCAACGACCGTGTTTCTCTAATGGTTGATAGAAGTTCGTGGCTGGAATTTTATTCCTAGGTATGCTCATGATGTACGGATGCTCGTTACTAAGTCTGATTTCTTCACTTATATTGATTTTATATCGCAAATAGTAATAATAAAATCGTAATAAGGCTCAATAAGGCCGTGATAATTGTTATTCGGTAATTGTGATATCAGCGATTCGATCCGATATATACCAATGGATCGAAGAACTTCAGTACCTCGTATGATAATCGACGTTCGTAACGGTGATCTTACAACATCGATAAGGCATTTGGACTATGGTTCGATAGCGACAGCAAAGTTGGTTCGATCACCTCCACTCTCCCTCTTTCGAGGATTAGGGTATCGTTCGAGCTAAGCTCGTTCTCATCTCCGTAGGGGTCAATCGAATATATTTCCAATTTTCCTTTCGATCGTCGACCGTATTTTTGCCCTTGATTCCACTCGACACGTTCCCGATGTCGATCTGGCCTTAGTACGAGCCATTTTGAGGGAAACGCGAAACAGTTTTTCGATCCGAGGATTCTACGATGCTTCAAGGTACGAAAGTACGCCGAATTTTTCCCTGAAAAAAATGATCAAACCCGTGACATTTAAAAAAAGCAAAAAAAAAGAAATTTCACCGTGACGCGTAGGTTTTTCATGAAACTATCCTGGAACGAAGAACTCAGCAGAACTTGTACTCGTCGTTTCGCGATACTCGTACGCACGATTCGTTTGCTGGAACGACAGCGTGTCCATGCGAATTTCGTTACGGAGGCGCCGCGGTTCCTTCGATTTCGACTTGATTCGTGCGTGAAAGTCGCAACACGGTGGTACTTGATTCGCTTTAGGGACAAGAAACCCCGAAGTATGAAGATCGAGTTGGTAAGGAGGTTGAAGACCTCTTTAGAACGTCGGGAACCTGTTCGGGGATCGAAGATACGACGGCGGCCTCTCTTTCTCTTCCTCTCTCTCTCTTCCGTTGTCTCGCCACCTCCTTAGATCGGAACGTTGGAAACCTGTTCGATCGACCTGTCTCGCGTACGTAATAGAACGTTCGCCGAAATATGTCGTAATATCGAATCTGTCGGAATACAAAGATCTTTACAGAATAGTTGTTTTTGTCATTAGGCAAGGATGGCTCGAGTCCTCTCACTTTCCTAAGAAAATTATCGATCTGGTGTAATATTTCCGGGTCGAATCGACGATTCATAAAGTAAACCTTGGCGTCCTTCGCAGATCCCAAGATCGATCGGAGATTGGCTTTGATTTATCGTCTCCTGTTCATTTTCACATTTAAGAAATTCGGTCGTAATTTTGTTCGTATGATTAACGTCATTCTTGCGTACTGCGAACTTGGTAAAACGAAGTTTCTTTTTGGAATTAAAAAAAGGAAAAACATCGAGAACAAAATGACGTCCATGAACTTGATCGTTTAAAAGTTTCTTAGGTGCTACGTCAACTGGAAACCGGATGAGCACACGTATGGGTGTTTGTACTTGTAAAAATTCAATCTGAAAACGTTCTCGTTTTTATTTTATACGTTATAGCGCGAAATAGCACTCTGATTCTTTGTATACGATTCCAACGAGTGTAATAGCCGACCAACGTAACGATAATAAACAAAAGAGGGAAGAATCTACTTGCCCTTTGCCGCTCAGATCGGTGCACGTTTTACTCGATAAAGCGAAATCCCGAAATATCGCGAAGTCTGCAGCTCGTGTCGTCGCGGTCGAAGAAGTCTTTTCCATCTTTCTTCTTTCTTTCGTTCCTTCTCTCTTTGGAGAATTCGCAATTTAGACCGTGCTCTCATCCTCCCTCTTGGTCCACCCTTTTTTTTTCTTCTCTCGTTCGTACGAGTTAGAAAGAAGAAGGGAAAATCTTCGTGCTTACGTTATTATTTTCACGGTACGCTCGTGCCACTGTACCTTTTTAAGTCGAGGAGCTGCTGACGCGTCGCGTGCTTGTGCTCGTACTTAGATGCGAGATTCAACGTTTATATTTTAATTGCGCTCGATGAAAGACTGCGGAAGTCGTCTATACGCAAATACTCACGTAAAGGAATTTCAAAGTTGAATTAAATTGTCGTAGGATCGCGCGGGCATACTTGTAAAGTTTAATCGTACGATCGGACGTATATACTCTATTGTTTCTATTTTTAGAAACGTCACGATCTTCGTACGTGAATCGAACCGACCTAGAAAAATACGACGCAGAGAAGGGATCGCTCGGTCTCGATGCGCTATTACGATGGTCGACGATGTACGCGCGCGATCAATGCCATTTACACTCAACGAGAAATTATTATATAACGGTGAATCTCGGTCCTCGTTACCTCCCTTTCTGTCCTTTTCTCTTTCAATTTCAATAATTCAAACTTACTTGATAATCGGCAGGTGTACAAGGGTCTGGACATCGTTACAGCGAAAGTAACGCATCAGGAGAGGAATCAGGTGGTGCATCACTTGCTGGACATCATCGACCCCATGTTCAAGTTCTCCGTTATCGACTTCAGGGACGCAGCTTTACCGATTGTAATCTCTTCGTATTCACGTTATTGCCTTTCGCCATGCGTTTGCACGATCCAACGATCTGTTGATGGATTTTCATTGCTTCCACATCGACTTTAACACGACGAAAACATAGCCCGATAAACATCCATGATTCGTCGAACTTTCGTCGCATCACTAATTCGTTGCTTGGGAAATTTCTTAACCTTAACTTACGTTCACTTTTATCACGTATTCGTGACGATTCGATTCCAGTCGTTTCCAGTTACGAGATGAAGATTGGCTTTCTGTCAAATGGAATTGGCATTACGATCTAACGTTTCGTGCTTGTACGCAGAATTGCCCCTGAAAGAGAGATAAGGTCGCGTTCCCCTAGTCCTGATCAAAGTAACACTAAACGTAAGGAGAAGTAGAGAAGCTTGTTCTTGCTTGACTGACCAAAATCCTGCTTGCTAAATATATCCGTCGATGGGAACGAAAGGCGAACGCCGTAACCACGATCACGACTAACGACCTCCGTCCTCACGCATGGCGTCGTAAAGTTCGAGATCATGAACGAAGCCAATAAGAGTCCTAGCTGTCTACACGTGACACGTACGCACCTAAGTAATGAGAGATTGAACGTTCGTAATTCTTGCGAAGACCTGATACCACTGATTAGTCACGGTCTTTCAAGCTTTTTCCCTTCACCTAACTCCTGATCTTTGACATTGGCACGTCCATTAGCGGATGGGAGGAATCGTGTCGTTTAAAAGGAAGAAAAAGGGTCGATTCGCGTATATTTCTGTATCGTTTTAATGCATTCGAATCAAATTTACGCAATGAACTTTATCGAACCTTGGAGCCGCGAAACTTCCTTCGAAGATCCTTCGGTTCATAAAAGTGGACATCTTTCGAAAGTTCGATCGTCGTGCGATGTTTATCCGAAAACTACGTAGTTGTCGACAACATCGCGTCACTTCCAACGCGTAAGTTTCTCAATTTCGAACAGATGGACGATTTGCTCGCATGCAAGAAGATGCCAATAGTTGTCGGTGGTACCAACTATTACATAGAATCACTCTTATGGAAGGTACTCGTTGCCGACCCTGAGCGCAATATCGCGAAAACAGACGAAACAGAGAACAAGTCTTTTTCGCCTTCGAAGAGAATGAAGATAGAAAACAGTGGCAGAGTGTTCCAAGAGACCAACGAGGAGTTATATCATAGATTGACCCAAGTCGATCCGGAAATGGCGCGCAGGCTTCATCCCAACAACAGGCGAAAGGTCATAAGGTGAGTGACTTGTGCAAAAAATTGATCGTATTTAAATCTCGCTTCGTCGCTTACGTCCACGTGGACGTTCGAACGAGTTCGTCCACACGTTGTGTCCAGCGTATCGCGTTTGCCTACATTTTTTTCCATCGAATTTGTAGCAAAGTTGTCGCTTCTTTATGTATCTAGCGTCAAAAGATAAGCATACGCTATTTTTGGTTCGCGAATAGTTTGAACTTTCCTATAAATTCTTTCCGTTTACGTTTTATTTTATGTTTTATTGTTTAGGCAACGATCTGTATCATTCATATCTATATAGAGTTTAATTTGTTTCTTTATTTGGTTTTTTTTTATGCACTCGTATGTTCATGTAATGCTAGTCAATTTAATTTTATCGTCGAGAGTTCGTGGAATGTACTTCGAACAAGGATATTTCACAATTAAATTTTTATTTTCGCATTATATAAATTGACCCATTTTGTTTCTCACTGTTTTCTGCTCCATTTCTCACTCGCTCTCTCACTCTTCATTTTTCAATCAAATCTTGAAACGTCGTCGCGCTTCTTCGAATTATTAACGTTTTTGCTGTCGTGAAACTGGCCATCGCTGTACGGTATTCGAAGTGCCGCAAGGGTACATTTATCTTCGAAATTATCGTAATAAAACAAAGGAAAAAAGCAGAAAAATAAACGACACCACATCCAGCAAATACTTCTATGCCTTTAAAGTCATTCATATATTTTCATCGAACTATTTTCTATCTCGAATTGTAAATGATACAAATCGGTAGACGCCTAGTAGTAACTGAAACGTTGAGCTGTGAATTTTCGAATTAAAAAAGAAATTAGGCTCCATTCATCGAAACGTACCAGTTCTTAATGGAACGTCCAAAAACGTGGGAATCGCAATAATTTTAATCGAATTTAAATCAAATTACGGAATTGTCTTTTACACACTTACTTAGGCAAATCAAACGTTTCGATCCGCCATAATTTCGTCATTACTCGATCAAGCGACGTCCATCGTCGAACGGTTGACAACCTCGTCGAATGACGCATGTCCCTCGAGATAATAGCTTTTTTTGATCGTTCACAGGCATACGAAGCTCGCAAGAAAAAGTCATTGAATTTGCCAAATTTGCTAATTTAAAGAGGTTCGTTGCTTTTCTTGTCTGTCGCATTCGACTTTCTTTCTTCATTCGAAAGTGATAACGTTCGTCGTGTCGTCGCCATCGTTAACATGCGATTTGGTTTTCATCGTTCACGACGATATCGACTGGACAGCTCGAATTTTATCGAGGAGAATCGATAAAATTTTGACCCACTTTCGCCACGACGACTTCGTCGCCCTTTGAACTCCCTGCGATTCGACGTGGACCGTCCGACTTTGGCCTTGATGTAGATAAGAACTAGACGAGGAAGTAAAGAAAGACAAGAGTCAAGAGACACTAGACTGGAGAGGGGTTCCAACTTGCTAACTGGCACTTTTGTTCTCGCAATCTAATTATTATTATTACTTAAGAGCGTTGGCCATTGCGATAGAAGTTTGTGCTTCAAACTTTGTGCGGAAGCTTCGCGTCTATCTCGTCGACAAAAATGTATCATTTTTGCAGTTAAAGCAGTTCAGAGGTAATATTTCATAGTTTAACGACGCAGAGGTGGGAACTATTAACTTTAACAGAACATTAAATTTTATCAAATTTTTACAATGTACAGGCCACTATTGGAATTTTTTGGTTTTTTATTTCTGATTCAGATTGTATTGTGTGATACAAGTTTAAAATAAAATTCAGTAAAGGGGCACTCTATTTTTATCGAATATCTTCGATTTTAATTATTGTATATTTTTCTATTTAGACCAGTTAAAATTTGTCTATCTATCGTATCGATTTTAATCATCGTTACCATCTAGACATCAATGCGTTTTCAATGTCGATTCTTTCGAAATTCTCCCAACTTCTACGATAATTTTTGGGAATCGACAGCTCAGACTCGATGCAATCGTTAAGGTTCGTGCGTACACGTGCCACGATAGTTATTAAAAACGCACGGGAAATTCGCGTTAGCTGACGTAAACCCGATTAAATTTCGACCTATTTAAGGCGGTATTTAAACTCTCGCGCGACGGCACTCACTTCCGATAAAGATCGTATGGAGCGTGGCGATTACGATCGTACCGTCTCGAAGTGGCGAACTCCTCGTTAAGAAGGCGCGTCTGCGAAACGGCGTCGAACGAGGTCGCTTTTGGTACGCTCGCTTTTCACTCGCAAACGTACCAATTTTGCGATTCACCTGCGGCGCGAGTCGGCGCCTTCGTCTTCGATAGGAGCGAGTGTGCGCGTGCAAGCGCGCCGCCGCTCGACCATTCGTCGTGTTTCACGGTATACGCCATGCTGATAAAAAGCAAGTACGAACGAACGGATGGACAGTCGAGGAACGAGTTAGTAATGACGCAGCTCTGACTCTGGATTACGCGGGGAACGAAGGACTCTCGAGCGCAATTTCGCCAAGTTCGAAACGTACGAAGCGTGGAATTCTTGGTTACGTGCAATATCGTTTTTACGAGGACTTTTTGTCTCGCGCGTCTCTCGCGAATTTTGAAAATCTTCGTTTTTTAATTTAATTTTAACGCCAAGTTAAACCCTTGTATCGCGTTTTAATATATCGATTTAAATGGTATACGTCCTGGAATTCGAGTTTATTAAAGCTACCTGTTGCTCGAGTTAACTTCTTCGTTCCTTTCTTGTTCGAATTTACGTAGTAAAACGCTCGAATAGTATTCCGATTAGTTTACCGTGTTGTTTTTTTTTTCTAGGTTTTATGACAC
This sequence comes from Liostenogaster flavolineata, assembly GCA_025433975.1. Lineage (NCBI taxonomy): Eukaryota > Metazoa > Arthropoda > Insecta > Hymenoptera > Vespidae > Liostenogaster > Liostenogaster flavolineata. The sequence continues at coordinate 403,947 of JAITYT010002364.1, read as the reverse complement.
GAATACGATGATGCTTCGCTCATTTATATTCACGGTACTTTTTCTATGTCGGACTTTCCATGAACGTATTTGTTATGCGCGCATTGAAGTAGGCGCGTCGTTTGTGAGTATTGTCTTATCACGGCCTTTTTTTTACGGTAACAATGGTAAGAGTAGGAGGCGAATACGTAAGTAACGTTTCCTCGACGTCGATTCCCCACGCCCGTTTCGATTTTGATGTCCACAGGACCGCGAGATAAATAAAATAGATTTTAAATCGTGTCGCTTCGATGCCTTCGTTCCACGTGTTCGAGTCCTCATACGATCGTAACTGCGTAGAACGTGACTTTATTTAACTCGATGTAAATCAAGAAATTACGATTTTCGATGATAACGGCACGAAATTCACCTGTGTCGATTCGTACGATTACCGATCTCGAGACGATCGAGATCGATTCCGTATTACGCGTATATGCGTATTTATTAGCACGTGCTGCGCTTGAAAAGCCTCTCGAGTAGATCGCGAATAGACAAATATTCAACGACGTCTGGTGGTGCGACGGTAACGATTTGATTCGATCTCGCGATAACTTATCGCTTTTGTCGCTGCCGCCGATAATTTTTAGAATTAATCGCGTCTATCGACGTCGCTTGACACCAGTTATTTCGTATGTAAATCGATCGATCGGATCTCGCGATTTACGTACCGACGATCGCAAGTTAACGATTGACAACGATCTCCATGAACTCGTTGAACTTTTGGCTCCAACGCGACCAGATTGTCCGATCTTTTTCGACGTTGTTAGTGTCACGTTTGTAGACATCGTCGTACACGCGCAGCCTTCCATTTTCCTACGGAACTTTCGTATAATTAATTTTTTAGCATTCGTTTTGCGCATGAACGTGCGTAAGAGAAATATCGGCTTCGTTAAAAGCACGTCAACCATTTTCGATCTGCTATGTACTTCGGTGCGATAAGTCTCCGCTTAACGCTACTTCAGTATTACGTGGTAGTATTAGGATTTCCCGAAGTCGTAGGCGGTATAGGCATTTGTTGTATATGTGTGCAAATGAAGCGAGCATGCTCCAACTATAGGCGATGCACTATGCAAGAACGGCGTAGACTATGTATTTTTTTCCACGTTCTTTTGTTAGTCTGTCCAGAATAAAATTTCCAACAATATTCCTCGAAATTGTATTACAGTGTAACATCCACTCATTTATTAAATCGCAATCTTTTCTATTTTATAATTCCTCGAAGAGTACGCGTCTCACCACTAGGTCCAGACTGTGTCAGTTATTATACCCTAATGTATCATCAGCAATACAAACTCTGACGAGAAAGAACTTTCCTCATTACAAACATAACTTCTTTACTCGAACTTTTTTTGACTTTCTTGAATGTTTTGATAACACGATAACACGATAGCACGTTGAAATAGTAGTCGAATTTATTTTCTGGTTTTAAAATGTCCGAATAATTTCCTTCCAGTCGAAAAAAATAAGTTTGTAGTAGTTTCAACTTCAACAATGACATAAAATAATGAGATTTCTGTACGAGAAAAGGTAGAAACTTTTACGTACGGCAGACGATCGCTATTAAACTGCATCGTTTAATGCGCGATGCTCGTCGAAAATAAACTCGACCAAATAAGGTTAAAATGCATTGCAATTACGGAGTCGTTGTCAGAGAACTAATTGGGACGATGTCACGATTATAAAAAGTTTCCGGTGGTTCCTCGTTGTTCGATTACGGCTCCGCGCAGTTAACTCGTACTTTGCAAGATGCGCTTTCGGTTCCAGTGAAAAACGAAGATACGTTTCGCATTTATCGCAGGCTCGTCTGACCCTCATTTCGCGCGCATTATCCACGTTAAAATTCGACGGCCCTTTTTTCGAGGTTTTCCAAAGAACGACTTTCCCAACTTTCGTCCTCGACAATAGCACCTGGTGGTACCAGGATTGCCAGAAGGCATCCTTTCGCAAGCGTGTCTTTTCTTCCCGTTGCCTCCTTCCTATTGAGAAACGTTCGAGGCGTGGGGTGTAGCACCTAGAAAGAAGGAGGTCGCACGGGATGCTCGAATTCGTTCCAATGGATCGAAGGCCGGTGTCGCGGGTCGCGGGGACATCGACACGACACCAGGTGCAAACAGTTTCCGTCGTTATTGTAGATCCTTTCTTTCTCTCTTTTTTTTATTGTCGTCACTGCCTCGACCAAGCCGCAAGATCGACAGATGCGGCTCGATTCGTTTGCGTGTCCCTGTCGCTTACGCGACGTGTAATTTATGGCGCGTTACCCGGCCCTCAATTGGGCTAAAAGTTACGGATAACCTGCCTTTGATCGGCGGGAATGGTTAGCGCGCGAGGCACCGCGTACTTTTCGTCGTTAATTAAATGCCAGAGGAAACGCGTCTCGTCACGGTACGACATTAAAGTCTAAATTGAAGCGCGTCCGAACGATTGGAGCCAAACCTTTTTTCCCCCGTACCGTTGAGACGGTGAATGATTGAGCTGCGTACGTTTTAAAAGCTGCTTCGGTTGATTTTCCATCCGTAATTGATTTCGCGTCTCTTTCCAGATGTCGAATGCTCGAACACGGCAATCTCCCATCCGGGATTCGAGAAACACTTTGACTTTGGTAGTCGACTTTTGACGCGATTCAGCGATCGACCAGCTTTAGGGCTGCTAATAAATTTAAAAGAAGATACGAAAGGTTATCAATGTTTACACGAGATTCGTTCCGTTACGACGTTTCGTCTTGTCGAACGTTTCAAAACGCGAAATTCGTACGTCGTCATGGCGATAATTTTCTTCCAAGGAACGACGTAACGTTACGTTGCGATAACGATAGCGATCGAATCGAGCTCCTTCCAATGCAACGAGTTTCCGCGTAATTTTATTCAAGCTGACGTCTGCCTAGTAGCTTTGAAAATTTTGAAAAAGAAAACATCTTGAGAAAGCAGTTTCGATCTTTTTTTTTGCCGCGCGCATAATATTGTGGTACCAACGGAAACGCGATAAATTCACGATGCATCTTTCGCAAGTCGATGCATTTCGTCGTGCGGTGTTTCCATTTCGCAACCTCGACGCCAGATAATCACGACCTTCGTGCTTCTCGATGATCCATAATAAGAGATGAAGTTCAAGAACTAGATGTCATGTTCTTCATCGTTCTACATTATACGCGATCAGGGAATGACGGTGCCGTTTCGTATATTCGTGCCAGCAGTTTCGATATTTTAACGTTAAGAGTGACGCAATTGGACGTGGTTTCGTGCGGATCAATGAAAAACATATTCTGTGAATTTCTTGGTGTTTTAACCAGGTCTTAAACATCTTAACTGCGCTTTACGTGTTCTTACGTCAAACAGGATCACTCGAAGCGATAAAAGCCGAGGGTTAGATTCTCATCAAACTTGCAAAAAACTTCGAACCTATATGTGGAACGTAAGATGCTTGAGGACTCCATACTTCGAGAGTCTGTGTAAAATTTTCCCACTCTAGATTTAAAAAAAGCCTTAGGTAGAGAAAATTCTCAAAAACTATAAAAAAGTTTGTGTTCGCTTTTTAAACTTTTAAAGTATTTTTTTTTATAGATATCGCTGAATTCGTTCCCGTAAATCGCTTCTCGATAGGAGCATTGTGCAATGCGAAATCGTAGATACGAGATAAAGCACGTGTCGATGTTCGATTCCTTTTCCTCGTTTTATCAAGATCTCAATCAGCGGCGTTCGCGTAATATTTGCTCAACGTTTTGTCGATTTCGTTGTTCAACGGCAACGACTTGCTCTCACTCCATTTTCCGCTTACCATCGAATCTCTTCGATTTATAGCGTGGCAACTTTTCTATTCAACGCGCAAATCCGTCGTAAGTTCGTAGTTATCGTTGTTCGTGTTTTTTTGCAGCTATCTTTTTTTCACGACCGACCTTTGATTTCATGGAAATGAAAATTTATTGCCTTGCATACATCACGTGTTCGATGACGAGCGAAGAGTCTCGGCGATTATAGAAAATTTAACTTTCTTTTACTTCGGTATGTGCTCCATCGATATTCGTAACTTGGAAACAGAATTATCGTGTCAAGAGGCTCTTAACTTTTTTAAATCTCATGGAAGTTCAAAGAAAAGAGTGACTAGAAAACTAGTCACTGTTTCTACTTAAACGATCGGTAAAACGAACAGTATACGACGAGTAAAACTTTCAATGATTTTGTATAATTATACAAAAGTTCACACGAATATTTTTACGTCGTTTTCGTTAATCGTACTTTGGTAATTTCATTTAAATAAATTACCTACCACATGCCAAGGTAGATTCACGAGTAATCATACGTTCTCGTGATAATAGTTTCCCCCCTTGGTATATTGAATTACCGAAAGAATTGAATTTTGCGCGTACGATGATGCCTTCGAAGACTAATTTTTTTTCAATGTACACGAACACCGATCGCCGATCGTCAAAAGTATCGTTACGATATGCGCGCTTAAAATCGCGTAAGGGTAAACGCTAAGCCGATATTTCTGGAAAGTATAAAATATCTTTACGGTGTGGGCCCAATTGCTTTCCGTTTAATAATATGCATTATTTTTTATGAACTGGTTCGCGGCAATCGAAGCATCGTAATAAGCGTTTCTTCGGAGAAGGATAAGTTGTTGCGGTTTTCGTCTTTCTTTTTTCCTTTCTTTTTTCCAACTCGAACCTTCTCTCGTGCGAGAAGAGCGAGTTGCCCTCGGGAATAATCGATCGAAGAATTTCTCGCGCGCTACGTAGACAAAATTTATCTTCCATTTTTTTTCACGGTTATTTCTGAGTTTCTACGGTCGCGTTAATACGATATCGACTCGAAAACTTCCACTTATTTATTTATTTATTTGAATCTCGTTCGGGCGTCTAACTAAAGGTCACCTACGTCTATTATAACGTTTTACAACTTATCAGTGCGAAGCAAAAGAGCCTGTAGTTTTTCTCGGTGAGATATGTATCTCTCGTACACCAGAAATTTGTCCTCGATTCTAAAAAATCCCCCTCCCCCCACACACACCATTACATTACGAAATATCTCGATCGGCAAACGCACCGAACCGTTTCGCTATTTTTTTTGTATATATATATATATTCTGCAGTGTTCCACGCGGTTATTATTAAATTAAGCGCGTAATTACGATATTCGATTTGGTGAAAAGGAAGGGTTTGGACGTGTCCGCAACTGGATATTTATTGGTAGCGGTATCTCGGAGAAGTTCGCTCGTTCGTTTCGAAAGAGAAAGCAAAAGGTAACGAACACGTCGATCCCTCTTACGATCGAACCTCAAAATCTTCGTTCTGTACCTCGGCGTCGCGAAAGTCTACGCGCCTCTCGTCGTTAACTTAAATAACCGCGTCGTTTCGAGCGAATTTACCGCGTTCGGTAAGTACCAATTCGGCGCTCGAAACATCGTTGTTGCCGTTTTTAAGTGTTTATTACTCGTTATTTGCATATCGATGATGTTCACAGCACGCGTTCGCACTTACCAAGAGTGCTAATGGCGTATCGTGCGATTACACAGTCGCGATACTTTTCTACTAATATTCTTTTTTCGATCGGTCCATCGAGACGTCGTTTGTAACGCTCTGACGCTTCTCAATCGCCCACAAACAATTATCATTTTTATTTCCTCGTTTCTCGTCAATTTCGTTCCCTATCTTCCTGCGTCCTGTGTTTCTTTCTTTATACACGCGCGTCCTTTGCATATCCTGTCCGTTCTGCGAGTTGCGTAAGCCGTGCGGATGCAAGTCGATCGAGGATAATTTCCTTTAATCGTCTCTTCCTTGTGCGGCATCGTACCAATTGGATATCGTGAAAATTCAACGATCCGTAGTGGAAAAAGAAAGGTCTCGTCGATTTCTTCCTATGCGTGTGTCGTGTCTAATCTTGCGTAAGACGTTCGATCGAAAGTGATTCTCGTTCAGTTAGAATCATTTTTGGGATAAAATTTTGACATTTTTCTTCCTGCGTTCACGCGATACTCGATATTTTCTCTTTAAAACTGTACAATCGTCCTGATTGTTAAAAATGTAACGAAATATTTTCCATTGCGCGCATTACCGAGAATAAAATTTTTCCAAGTGGCGGCACGCAAAGGCTCTCGGTGTTTCCGGCGACGGACAAACGCGCTTACGAAGGCGTATCTCGAGGAATTATGAACGCGTCCTTTTGTAACGGTGACTGCCGCGCGTCGTGTAGTAAATTCATAGAAAATTGCTTGTCAAGGAGCGCGCGGCTACGATCGCGCACGTGAAAAGAATCGAAGGCTTTGCTTACGCACGTACGATGATAATCGAAGCGCGTAGAGGATTTCATTCACGTCGTCGTCAATTTAAATCGTGTCATCGTAAAGCGTAAACGATCATGTACATACGTTATATAGTCGTTGAACGAACGCCATATCCGGCACGCATAGACCGGATTGCCTTACGTCGCCTTGGGAAGTTTATGCCCTCAG
>JAITYT010002364.1:380816-397367 GCA_025433975.1 Liostenogaster flavolineata | reverse complement strand
AGAGAGAGAGAGAGAGAGAGAGAGAGAGAGAGAGAGAGAGAGACGCGAGGAACAGAACCTATTATTTTCTCTTTCGTCTTTTGTTAACAGTATTTTGAGACTTAAGGAAAACGTTCATTACTAAAGACTATACGAACTATTTTTTTTATTTTTCTTCTACATTTATTTCGTTTCATTTCGATCGTTTACACAAGTTTCTAGAATCCTTAATGCAATCAGAACAATGTTATTGGTTTTGTACAATTTTGTGTGTGTAAAAAATCATGTTGCTGATCGATTTTTATTTAATTGTGTAAATTCTTTTACTTCCTGCGTACCTCTTTCTTTTTTATCCAATATGTTTCGACAGAGTTACGTCACGAGTTACGATACTTACGTCACGAAAATATAATTACTCGCAAAAATACTATTCTTATCGCTTCTCGCACAGACAAAATTAAAGAGACATGGAAATACTTTAATATGTCATAGCGCGTGCCACGCGTTTTGCAACGATTAGGGGAAAAATCGAAGAAAATCGTGGGTAGGCGAGGTGTGGCGCGCGTCTTTCGGCCCGACGTCGATCCCCGACATTCGCGAGGTAGGCAATCGACGTTGTCGTCGCGCTGTGGCGCTTGCGCTCGCTCTCACGCGGGCCACGTGGAACGGCAGTGCCGTGTCTCGAGTTCCAGACGCCTCAGGGGCGTGTCCCTTCGGTCCGGAAGCGTGTCGATGCGTTCTTTCATCACGGACTCGGACTACGGCGTCTTTCGATTGCGAATCCGTGAAAGAGGATCGATCAACGTTGCGCGCGTTATCGGGCGTCGTTCTCTGCCGCACAGTCGTGTCGCACGGCGGACGATCATTAATTACAAAAGCGCCGCCTTGGCTGATTTGCATCGGAAGAAAAATCGTTTTCATAAATCGCGACAAGATGCGCGTGACGATGCGTTTATCGTCTACGCCTTGAGAGCGTATCGCTCGCGCTGTCGTCGGGACGTTTGTCATGGAAAGTGCGCAAACGATTAGCGAGAGAAAGGAAGAGAGAAAGAGAGGGAGGGAGAACATTAAAATCCAATAAAGGACGATTACAGGATAAATCTTAGCTCATGATCAGTGTCGTACTCTGCATATTTTGAAGATATTACGCGTTAGAAGATTCCAATGATCTGATTTTCTTTCTATCTTTTCTTTTTTTAATTTTGTTATCCTTTGCGAGGAAATATTTTCTGTAAAGGATTCTGTTTTATAAATATTATTGCTTGTATTCACCTGCGAAATGTACACTAATATATTTACGGTCTTGCTAGACTAATTTCGATATCCTTGTTTCAAATCGTGTCGCTATTAATTTGTCCGTTGATAGATTCGTTCTCGGTCACGATGCTTTTTTCACCTTTTTTTTTTGTTTTTTGGCGATATTTCTCGTTTCACACATGGAGACACGTGGGTGGGTACGCGTATACGTAACGAGATCGCGGTAATAGGAAGCTGCAGCAACCGGAGGCGATAAAGAGCTAAAAGGAGACCTACCTAACAGAAGTCTCGGCCAGTTCTGTTCACCGCTTCTTAAGCATCCGGTTTCTTGAACAACAATCGAGCATCGAACCGCCGAACTTTAATACATCTTTCAGCGTCGAGCTGCTTCGAGGTACTCGAAACACTAGTATAAATCTATCCGTTCTCACTTCGTGCTTATCTGATGAATCAGGGAAGGGAATACCTCGTGGTGGTGGTGGTGGTGGTGGTACGCGTCCTGGAGGTCGTCGAAAGTCTCGTTCGAATAAGAGCGCCGTCTTGGCCAAGGGTGGTAACTTTCCACGAATCCGGACGATCGTAAATCAGGATTTGGTTAGCGGGTGGTCCACGAGCGTGGTGCCGGTGCCTTTGCAACTTTTGCCGGACAATGCGAAATGCAGATAGAAAACGGAGCCATCGGTTGAGATTTGTAAAGATGGAGGAAGAAGCCAGGTACCAGAGCGCACGGTTGTTGCAATTGTTCTTGAATATCGGGGGCATTTTTACAAGGAACAAACGAGTCTTTGTCTATTACTCGGAACTTTTACTCTGTCGTGTGATTTCAAAGGATCTTTTCAAAATTTACCAGGGAAAGTTACAAAATGTTCGCTACGGTTAATTTTTTTTACGACCGATTTTTTGCTACTGTAATGAAAGATCTTCGATGGATCTTCTATACACCTTTTAGGGCTTTTCGTATCTAAATTCAGTTTGTAAGTCGTCGGTTTAGAGTTGAGTCGTGCCGAATTAAAATTCTACTACTGGGCGAGATCGATATTTGTCCTTAATGACAATACTTTGAATCCTTTGCACTTGGAAGGCGTATTATCCGTGTAAAAAAAGTAGAAGGGAAAAGAATTGAAGTTGAAGTTGAACAACGAACTAGCGAAATATTCATTTTACAAAACACTATTTTATAATAACACTCTTGATCAAAATGCAATCCCACGATTTTACCGTAATGCAGTCGTCTTTTTTTCGATAATAATAGACTTCGATAAAGCCATTCGCGCTTTAACGCGTTAAACGCCTCGTCGATTTTGCCTTCCTTGCCCGCTGTCTCCGCCTTCACCGACATGCTGGCAACCGGAGATCCGTTTGGGTTGCGATTAGGCTGAATGTTTACCGTGTTTTAATGAAATATTTAAGTACATTTATTAATTCATTGATAGAATGTGATTCTTTTAGTTTTATATCGTATTTTATACTGGCAGTCAGTCACCGCCGACTATCGCGGTCTGGACGGAAAGTTTAGCGTCAGTCATCCGTGACTGACGTCGCGCTTAACGTGTTAACTGTGTCTCTTTCATTCGCTCTTTCTTTCTTTACTTTTGGGTATATCGAATATACACCTATTCGAGGAGCAAAAAGAACGATCGTATACTCGAGGCCAAGTGATATACTAATTTCACTGATCACTGGTACTCGAGATAAAACGATCTGTCCGAGTAATGATTTATAGGCCGCTCCTAAACAAATTATGCAGATCGTGATATTTGATTAGCATCGAGCCGTCGAGAAGGAAGGATTATGAGTATGCATAATGCGAGGACTGATAAAGAGCCGTCGATTTTCTTTCCTTTGTATCTATGTATCTCTATGGTGTTAACATTGTGAATATTGCGTTTAGTTTCTACATCGATGCGTTAACTCTTGGACTAAACCAGTTTTTTATACATCGAAAGACGAAGTAACGACTCTGACGATGGAACGTTTAATTTCCATGACATTGCTTTTAAAACTATACGCTTTGTTCGAACATTTTTTTCCCTGTTAAATTGAATCGATCATTTCTTTTTCACATGTATTCGACACATAGATGTATTGAAGAAACGAAGCATTCGAACGGCATCGTGAAAATTATTTGCTTTTAGAACGTTACTGAATCGAGCGCCTTATCCGCAATAGAAGTGAATGTTGCGAGAGGGTTAAGTTATAACGGTAAAAAAAAAAGAATTTTATACCTTTATCGAGGTCCACGTTCCACTATTGACCCCACCGCCTTAACAAAGCATCCGCTTTTCGATTCGATATACCCGGACACGCCCAGTTATCCTTTCACGCACCTTTCCCAGTTTCTCTGTCTTTCTTTCTTCCTCTCTGCTGAGATTTGCTCTTTCTCTCTTTCCCTTTCTCTCTCTTTCTATCTCTTTCACTTCTTTTATTTCCTCTTTTTTATCTTTAGGACATTCTGCATATTTAACTCTTTACACGAGGCATTTCACTTCAAACTTCGGAAGCTTTCGACATCGCCTTGATCTCGCCTTCCCACCGCAAAGACTGTTTCATTAATATTGCTTCAAAAATCAGCCGAATGATAACGAAGTATGATATAACAGAACTTGACGTGCCTGATTTAATCATAATTTAAGGCACGTGTACATATGCGAAGTGTTCGATTTTCGACGAATTAAGGGGTTACATGGGTTTCAAAGGTTAAAAAGAAAACATATTTTCTTTAATTTTTTAATTCAAATTTCCAAGCATATAAAACAGTAACATTTGAACAATATTTCATAAAATTTGAAAATTTCTAGTTTTTAGAGATCCTTTAAAAAAAAATATCTTCGCGGTGGTCAGGGTAACTCGTGATAGTTTTATCTTAATAAGAAAACGAAATATTTTCTGTTAGCAGGCGAGTATAGTTTGTGATTGAACGAAGGATTCGTTCGTGTACTTAATTGCGAAAATCACCGCATGCATACTAGTCTTGTGAATCGTGCGAAATCCGTTAAAGGTCGGACGCCTACGAAAAACAAAGAAACTTTTACCCTTCTTTTGCTTTTTGTTGTCATCGTCGCACGAGAAGAGTTCGTTTCTTTCGTTATTCTCGATTATCATCGTAATTCCTGTCGTCGCTCTCGTCAGGGTAAAAAAGGCGTGAAATTATCTCGAGCTTATATTCTCCATCGAGGAGAGAATCCTGACGGAGCATCGGCAAAAAACATGGAGTAAAACTCGAGCGAAGCACCGCCAACCGATGATCATCGATCCATACGTTCCTTTTGGAAGAACGCGCTCAAAAATAATTTCGCTAAGTGCGCGCGATTTCGCTCGACTCGTGGCCCGCCGTTTTTTGCCCTTGCGATCGGCGCTGTTTCTCTCGTTCGTTCGCGCTTTCACGAGCGCCGGATGCATTGCGGTTTCCTCTCTACCATGCGAGATACAGCGTCGACGCCGACGCCCACCCAGTGCGTCTTCCGCATTATTTCGTAGATCGTGTTGATATCGACGGGGAATCGAACGAGATCGAATCGATCTCTTTCACGCGCCCTTCTAAATCGATAGATTCTTCTTTACTGATGATTCTCGCGCAGGAAGAAATTAATTTTATTTCATCGTTCGTTTTGATCTTTTTTTAAAATTAGGAAGCTTGTCGTTCGTCGTACCTGTCTCGTATCTTTGTTGTGCAACGCGAAATCAGGAAAATTTATTTTGGCGAGATAGTGTTGAGCGGTTATCGTTTATTTCACGACTGTTTTATCGTCTTTAATCGATGAAGTGGTTCCTAAAAATTATTCTTCGAAATATATTATATCGCGTGAGTAACGATTCATATAAAGAAGATCTATTTAAAGTTATCGCACTTACGAGTAATCGATAAACACGGTTTGCACAAATTATTCTTAGAATCTCTCTCGCTGCTTCGATTGATACACTCGAGTCTATCGTGAACGAACGTGCGATCGTTCAGTGATTAATGATAGAAAATGAAATCACGAGCAACGATTACATTAAGACTAATTACTCATGTTAATTGTGAGTAATGGTTAGCCAGTCATGGTCAGTTAGTTACGGGCACTCCGATTACATTTTCTCTGAGGTTATTTATGAGGTAATCGGTGCAACGGAATAGAGTTCCTTTCAGGGCGGTGGGATTGTCGTGTAAGGAAAAATAAGAACGTATCAACGTTGTATTCGAATGTAATATTTAAAATTGTGCTTTAACGAGATTTTTACGTAATACAGACGATCGCTTGATTGAAATTCAAAATTAAATATGAACGTTAAATTGCAAGAGCAAAATGCATCGAATTTCTCTCTCTCTCCCTCTCTCTCCGCTCTTTCACGTAAGATTTTGATCACGTGGAAAATGTTCGCCAAAAGAAGGAGAAAATAAGACAGCGCTGACTTGCTCTTATTTTCTTGTTTCCATGTAGGCGGAAAGGATTTCTCCGTCTTATCCCGAGTCGAAGCAATGAAATTGTTCGATCGCACTTGCCGGACGACGCAGGCTGTATTTCGTGCTTTCCGCGCGTTTCCAGCCGCGACGCACTCGCAATTTATAAAATAAGTCGAGCCGTACACCATTTCGCGTATCAGATCGCTCGAGTATCGAGATATAATCGCGATTGCACTATCCGACTACGCTTTACGCGTCCATAAACGTCAACGTTGCCGCTGCATCGTAACGACACGGTGCCCGTTCCGCTCGACAGTAGGCTCGATATCCACTGCAAATCGAGAGAAGTAATTATCCACCGACGTCGGCGTTCTTCGTTTTACGTGCGGCGATAACGTGACGAGAATCGAGTCGTCGTCCTGTCGTCGTCAGCATCGTCGAGCACATTTCGAGGAAAAGTGTCGATACGGTTTCTCGTGACGTGAAAAAAGGGAGGAGCAGTCGTTGCCGATTAAACGATCGTAACGCCGTTGTGGTTTTGGTAATTGCCTTACTCTTCGATAACGATAAGATATCAGTCTTATCTTAAATCACAGTTCGCGCTAAGACTCGTAGATAACATTGTATCGATAAGACAAACATTCCTGTGGGTCGTTTGTATTTCCACGTTTTCTGGATACGTCAGGTTCGAAAAATTGAAATAATTTTTTGTGCTTCTTCTTTGCGTAAGATTTACTCATGGTTCTATTCGTACCATGTTACGTTACGCCATAAACCATCGAATTCGAAAAGAAGCGAGTTATGTCTCTTCCGTAATATTTACAAAATATTTTGCCAACATATTTACATAAAGGAAGAAAAAGAGCTAATAAAAACGATACAAATTTTTGTTATACTACCGAAGTATTATTCGTTACGTACGCCACCGTTTCCTCGAAAATGCAACTTCGTATCACTTTTATAAATTCGGAAAGTTCGAACAGAAGGATCGATCAAAGAAGATAACTCGCGACCGGCTGCTGAAGAGTGGCTGACTTCTCAACTGCATGTTAATAATATCGATCCGATTCTCAGCGAGAAAGGTATTAACATCCTGTCGTAAATAGAAGAAGAAAAACCGAAGAGAATGAGGAGTCTTTAGAAAATCAGGATTTTTCGGAAATTTTTCGAATTTTCGTGCGTGTAGTCGCCCATGCGCGAGGCTAACAATAAGAGAAGTAGGCAAGAATGACTGAAATTGACTTACAGTCGACAGTACGAGGCGAGATTTTACTCGCCTCTACTCGTCTCTACTCTAAAGAAGGAAAGATAGTCGCATCACGTTCCTGCAAAGTGCCGAGGAATCGTCCTGCGAGAAGCGTGTAACTGTCCAGGGCTTCGGATTCCAGGCGCTGGTGCTGGCACTTCCCTCCTCTCGGCCGTGGCTCGGTGCGCTATCTATACCTTCTCCCGTCGTATTTATTTCTGAGGTTCGACGTCTCTTGTTCTCGCGCGGTCCACAGGCCACGGATAAATGTAGATATCTTTGCAGCGCATTATTTCGCACTTTAGAGGACCGATAACATCGTCCCGCGCTATAAATTCCGTTCCTAGTCGTCGACGTCGTCGCCGCCGCCGCCATCGCCATCGCCATTGGGCGATTCGTGATCGAACTCGACATGACGCTCGCTTACGGAAAATATCGGCGATTCGTATTCGATGCAAAAGCTTTTTTCGCGAGAATTCTATATTATACCTTTTAGTGCCAAACGACCATATTTCGTCATTTGGATATGACGAAGACATTAGAAATGCGAGGGGTTCGGCATGCGACTGCATAGACGCAATGGAATCGTAGTTTTTCAATGACAATAAAGATTTTTTATGTTATTTTGAAGTAAAAACGTTAACCATTAAAATTCTGTTAGCAGATGTCATTTTTTGTTAACATGAGTGCTTTTTAATAACAAAGATAAAATGATACTAAACACAATTACGACCGGGTTAGATGTTATCAAAATGACAACAATAACAACTTTTCGAGTTATGATACTGTCCTTTTTTTTATGATTTCGATCGACCTAGGTGTCTTACATTGACTTTGTGCAGTGTTAGTTTGTAATCGGTCGTCAACGTGTGAACATCGGTGAAATAATACTCGTAATTCCGACGCGTGCTTTGTGTCGTGTCGCGTAGTGAAGTGAAGTGCAAGTGCAAGTGTAATCATCACCGAAGATCTGAAGACCTACCGACCGGACGTCGCCTCTCCTGTCTCTTCTATACATCGGGCGAGTGCACACAAATTAATTAATAATTTACTAAGCGATTCGTAACATAATTTTATATGATGCGTTTTAAAACAAAGCATGATGTACTATCCGACGTCACAATTTAGACATTGATATCGAATTTCTTAGTTCTTGTCATTCTTACTGTATGTATCACATAGACAAAGAAATCGTCATAGATGAAGAAATAACTTTAACTAGATGGTTTTCCACAGATTTTTAATAATTGATAGGTTTCTACAGCGCTTTTACATAACTTAAAGTAGTTTTGAAGTACTCTTTTGAAAACTGAATTTTCATTTTATTTCGTTATTAAACAGCACTTATGTAAAAAAAATGGGATCTCTCGCAAAGGTATTAATTTTGCGTGCCTCGTTAAAAGGGTTATCTTTTCTTCCCTCTAATGTTTTCCGCTTTGGAGCGATTCCACATAATTGCAAGATTCTCGCAAACTTTCATGCGAATGTTTCTCGTCGTTCTTTTTTAAAAGACTGCGAAAACGCATGGCGCGATAGACGAGTGTCTTAACTTATCGTATTTTTCGATCGAAAGATCGATCTTCTCTCAGCAACGCGAAACTATGCTAGGCTTATCCTTATCGGTAACGGGCAATTACTCAGGTCGGATCTCGCGGCGTTAATTTGCATCGTGCCGCGATACAGGAAGATCCAATCGGACACTCGGCAGTAGGGAGATCGCCTCGACAAGCGTTCGATTTCACCGGAAAGGAATGCGACCACAAATCCGTCGTAAGTTAATCGTCGAGTTGGCGAGTGGACGATACGAATGCGAATCGTGGCGCCCACGACTCTTCGTGGAATCGATGGAAAGGGAGACAAATGTAGATAGAGAGGATACGCGTGGATTCTCGTGGAAAGTCAGAAACGAAGGAAGGAGGAAAGAAAGAAAGGAAGAAAAAAGGAAAGAAAAAAAGAAAATGGCTCCCTCGGAAAAGCAAGAAGAAAATATTCCAGGCGCGGCACGCTGAGACAGGCTCTCGCAATCACCGTTTGAATATCTGCCAAGTACGGCGCTGCCTCTAGGGACCGCCCCTTTTCCCCCACTCCGCGGTGTCGTTACCCTCACCAGGCGGGCAATCTTCCGGTCCTCCGGCGCTCCTTTGATCGCCTGGATGCGATGCGACTCCTCCATAAGTCGTTCCTTGTCGTCACGGCGGTCGCGAGTTTTCCTAAACGCGGAACGATTTCATGGGACGTAATCGCCGATTTCGCTTGACGAATATACTCGCGGGCCATCCGGTCTAGACGGCGTTAAGCTCTCATAAAGCATAAACGTGCATAAGCCGCCTTCCAACGCGCCATAAAGCCGACAGACCTGCTGTGTCTTCCCTTTCTCTTTCTCTTTCTCTCCCTTTCCTGAATTCGATACGTTCGCTCTGCGCGGACGGGACGACATCGACGCTTCTTCTTCCCTCTTTTTGGTTGTCTTTCTCGTCTTTCGCTCGGTACGTCGTCCGCGACAGGAATTTTCTCTCTTCTTTTTCTTCTTTCTTCTCTTTTTCTGGATCGTGATCGAAGAGTAAGCAGGTTGACTCGTCGTGAGATTACTTCTCCAGTCTGAATTCGTTCCGGCTGCGCTCGTTTACATTGTCGAAGGAGTTACGATATTTAAAGTCGATCTAGTTTTATAGATCTAGTTGTAGATTATTTATAGATCGTTGACTAATAATTTTTTGTCGACAAAGATTCATCGATTGCACGGAGATGCTCATATATTCGCTCTTGCAACGTAATTCATTCGAACGTCGTCGAAACTGTTACTTAGAACCGTAATATCGCAAGGATTTTGCTCGTCTTCCGTGTCGTTCGTTTCCTTCGAATTCTTTTTTCTTTTTTTCCAATATTTTACCGTGCGTGTTTTTCTTTCATTCGAGCAATATCGCGATTGACCGATTCTAGCCAATCGGCATAAGGCGATTAACGATTTTTCGCATTAGCCAACGTCGTTTCTCTTCGTCCGGCTGACTGGAGATCCTTTATTTCGGCTGGATTAAATAAGTGCAATAATTCTAGATACGAGCATAGTACACCTCGCGTATCCTTTTCATCGGTGATAAACGAAGCGACCCTGGAACACGTACGCATGCGTACGCGATAGGGGTTAACGTTGCGATAGCGTCATGCTATTTTGTCTGCCGCGTGCCGTAGTTAGTCGCTCGAAGGCAGATTAGCGTCGAAATGGCCGCTTTCACAGTACCAGCGCGCATAACTCGTTCCAGCTATAGCTTCAATGCGAATCGATGATGCTAATGGCCGTTGGTTGCGAGATTTACGGGACGTAGGCAAAAGCTGCATCTACAAAGTTGTTTAATCGCGGTGTAAGATTGAATCGATCGTAAGAGGATCATCTCGTGAATGAGGTAAATATTTTTTCTCCGGCTTATCGCGAGGAAACTTGGACAACATCCTGGTATAATGTTCTCTCGTAAGGAACTTGGCGTTTGAGCGTAGGGCTCGGGTGACTCGGGAGACCACATGTATTTTATTCTTATTGGAATACGTGTATTTTCTTGTATTTTACCTGTATTTTATTATTTATTAAGTCTTCTTACGCGATTAGGCGACCTCGATATCAGAACGATCGATAAACTTGTACATCGTTGCTAAAAATTACGAAACATCGTCGTTTACGAACCTGGAGGCTACGAGTAAATCTAGGGAACATCTCGTGACATTTGGATTCTAGATCGAACGTCCATGAGTTTGTTCTTCTTTCGGCTTTCTCCTTGCCTACTCTCATGGAATATTCATGCGGATGCTGTCGCCCAGGCATCAATGTAACAACTTATCGATTGAACTTCTCTCACGACGACGCGTCCTACGTACTACTGGAGTCCTGAATTTGCGTTTATATTTGTACTTGGTTCTAGTATTATTATTGACTCCAATGAGATATGTATGTCGAACGCGCTTCGACGTTGAAGTGCTGCTTATCGTAGTTCGTGGTAATAATTATTCAGCAGTGTTTTTCCGAGAACAGTTTCGGCTCTCAAAGAAGAATATTTTAGTTCGTAATGACAATTGGACGTGAAACATTCCGTAAATTTGATTTCTGGGTGAATCGTAAAATATGCGAAAATAAAGGCATAGGAATCGCGGAGAGACAAAGAGGGACTCGTTTTCCGGCCATGAAGAATTTTCCTGCGAGATTATCGGCTGGTGGAAAATTTGCAAGCATCCGCACATACGTACGAATCACCCGCTTCTTGATAAAAGTTTCAATGCAACAAACTTTAGGTCACCCTCAGTCTGTAAGATAAAGCCAAGAGCTCGATAATCGAATATCGAATTATGGGTGAGAGGGGATCGAGTAGCGAAGAGACACAAAGAAAGAATAAAAAACATTTAACAACAATAAGCGATCGTTTCTTTTTACGTAAAGCAGCAACCTTTCGTTTCTCTTTCTACTTTATTTTCCTAGAGAAACGTTCTTTACAATGATACTTTGAAGACTCTCTTTGATTACACGATGATTCATCGCAATGCGATTCGCTCTTTTTAATTTCACGATACGACCTCGTTTATGAACACGTAAACATTAACGCAACGAAAGAGTGTTAAAGAGTCTGAGCCTTTTAGTCACGTAGGATTTCCTCATGGTTCGCGGATCGTTTCTCGTACTCGTCTTTCGTTTTGTCGTTGTAATTTTCACGAAGGATCGTTTCGACTGACACTCGTCGTCTCGAGAGCACAATTTTTGTCACCCAGAATTATCCACGTGGAGATACGTACGATCGTCGCGATCGTAAGGATCCCATGACGGCTCGTCTTCTCGGAAGAGAGAGAGCCGTGACTATTTTTATGCGACTATTTTTGCGACGGTTACTTCGAGTGAACGAAACTTGATGCGAGTTAGCTGATGTCTGATCAAAAAAATCATCTCTCTAATCTTCTCTATAATATCTTCAAAATCTTAAAGGCTATCAAGTCCTATGTTACGTAACGTTACATGCGATTCGAGCTTACGATGGTTGGACCTCTGGAGTCGTATAAGGGGGGGTGTAAAAAAATCTAACGATTTAATCGCTTCGTTTAACATTTACTTGCACCCAATCGTTGAATAAAAATCAGTTTCAATTCGCAGCGTTAGAAACATATTATAGAAGCATAAAGAGAAATAATAATACAACGAATGTAGAGGTTTTCGATTAAAAAAAAAACAGAAATTCCTTCAGACCAAAATTCTTCCTTAAATCGTATAGCTTAGCAACGACTCGAACGAGCCACTTAAGGGTACGCGAATCAATTTCGGGACCAATGGCGCGAAAAATAGCAACGATAACGATGAGATATCGTGATCCAGTGGTGCGTTTAGCTCTCGAGCCTAATTCCAAGCCTATCTACTCTTACCGCCTACCCCTTGCCACGACTTCACCACTGTTATCCCTTGACGAATATCCACTCACTGGGAATTCCCATTACGAATATCTCCCATTGAAGACAGACAGGCTTCGCGGCTCTTCCGGAGCGGGATTCTTTCGAGGTTATTGTGCTCGTCGGACAGCGTTACGAAGCAACGTCGCGCTATCTGGAAGAAAGATGCCGCCTACTCCATTCACTTGCTCTCTTCTCGCCCTCGTAACGTATGGCCGTGGAGGGTCGCGAATAAGAGGGGCGAGGAGAAGGAGAGGGAAGGTCCAAAGCGGCTAGGACGAAGATCATCGTAATAGCTCGAGGCTCCGGCATTCGAATAATTTCCTCCTGGAATATTGGTACGGCGCGTGTGTCGGATTGCTCGACCAGGGATTCGAGGATCGAGCGGTCGTTCGTCGGATCGATCGAGTCGCTATTCGAATCGTCCAAAGATTTCGATCCCCCGTCTCGTAACGCGATTCGACCTCGCATAACCGGTCGAGGATTGTGACGTCGCGCCTCGTGCACCTCCACGTAACCCACGGTGATTCTTGTAGTTGTCAGACGGGCCTGTTAAATGGTTCGCGGAATTAAGAAGTCGACATTATCATCGTCGGACACGCGATCTCGATTTAATCGGGATAACGATAACTATTTTGCACGAAAGCGTCGTTAACGTTCTTCGAACGGTCGTTCTGTCGCCCATTCGTCGCGGCCGAGTGATCGCTATTGTCCTCCTAAGGGCTTTTTCGTGTTGAGATACATATCGTAAAAGTGACATGGATGTCGCGTAATAATATCGCGATCGATAGTCGCGGAGGATATTATCAGCACGCGTTGAAATTGCTACGATCGATGGACGGAACGTGTTCGTGCCTGGTCTCGAGGAGGCAAGATTTGACGTGTTGATCGATATCACCAGAAAATATCGATAACGAATAAATCGAAAAATCGATGCATTTTTGAGATCGAGAGCGCACGATTTTTCTAGGAAGTTTCGATGAACGGACAATTTCGGTCGCGCTCGCTAGCAAATCGAAGGAGAAATGCCAAGGAATCGACGGTGTGCACCGTTACGTCACGTTTTGGTAAGGCGTGTTCCGCTTGATAAATTCCATAACGATCAGCCAGCGCGATAAGTTTTCCTACGAATGGCGCTGGATCGATCGAGATCGCGATCGGATAAAAGAGAACGTCGAGGCTGAGCTTCTTCGAACGTCTTGGATGTCAAGAGGAAATTCGTATTGCTAGGATGAAAAGCCATAGAGTGTCGTGGAATCGTAAGTGGACTTAATTTATGCGTGTACTTAATTTAAAGCTTTCCGAGTTTCATGGAGAGCCGTCGTACGCGTTAATCTAGGAGTCGTAGCTTGGTACGACTCGTTTTGCGTGATATTAAACAAATTCCTAGGGAACGACGAAAGGACGGATGACTGCAAAGTTTTTAAAATTTTTCCTCGCTTTAACGTAAGTTCTTCTTCGTTCAAAAATTAGCAGATCGAAAGGAAAAAAAATCGTCGAACTCCTCGACGATCGAGCCAAACGCAATCTTTGCGCAAGAATCGTCTCGATCTTTCGTAATGCCGCGATACGTAGTCCCCGTACGAGTCGAAGTCTAACGGTAAAAGGGACACGCGCAAAGAAGTCGTAAAGTCGCATGGGTTTCTCCTTATTTCCCATTTTATTATTTCGAGCCTCTTTCAGTGCGATACGTAAAAAATAACACGCGTTATCACGGTTTTCCACGCGCCGTGAGAAACACCACGACCTCATCGCGATTGTTATTTCGAGGGTTAACAGGCCCTCTCCTAGCACGTTGTCACGAGGAAGTCGCTCGAAGGTACTGGCGCGGATCGTCGTGCTTGATCCTTCGTAATCGGGCTCTCGCGCGACTCCGTTGACCCATAAAGACGATACCTTTGTGGCTCTACCCGGCTACAGCGAGGAATCGGTCGTTCGAGATCCTATCGAGGGATAGATTGATTCGAGAGCGGTGTTAGTACGAGCGAACGAAAGACTTTCATTATTTTGCCACGTCGAGAGATACGAATCGTATTCTCGATTGGAATTTTTTCAAATTGTGCGAGTAATTTCTTGATAATTCTTAGGACAGAAATTTACGAGTTCGAAGCATACACATGTCGTCGTAAGTTCTTTTGACAAAAATTTCAAATGATCGAATGTTTGGTCATCGGAGCTAAGCGAACTATTAGTTTCAAAACTTTGCGGTTCCGTTACGATTATCTCGCAATGATCTTCCCACGGACTTGGAAGAACTCGTTTTCGTTCCGTGATGTCACTCGTATTTGTCGTACCGTGGAGAAAATTGCACGTCGATATAAAAACTGCTAAACTCGTTCGAGTGGAGGCAAAACGAAATTTTTCGCCAGTATTTCCCACGTATCAGGAGAGCTTTGGACTTTGAACTGCAAAAAGGTGCTCATTTTTCTTCTCGAATCGACGCGATAAAAATCGTTTTTTCTTCGGCTGATTTCTCACGAGAAGATCTCTCTCAGTTCCTTCGTCATTATTCGGAAGTGGGAAACACGTGGCAAACCGCACGTGACCCACAACCGTGCGACGCTTTCGGACTGTCCAGAGTAAACGGCATTTGCAGTGCGTCGTGTCGCGTATAAACGTACGACGGATCGCGAAACGAAAGTTCGATTCGTCCAGTTTGTGAACGAGGCCCGGATTTCGCGTCGATTGGTGATCAACGATTCACGCACACCTCCATGCGACTCGTCGTCGTCGTCGTCGTCGCCGAGTGAAATTACGAGGCGCGTATCGATTCGTCGAAACGGGGAAATCGTTTTCTCGCAATAGCGGCGTTGGTTCGTTTGCCGATTTCGCATTTGAGCTTGAAAATCGCACGTGAACGTAGTCCGATCGCGCAATCGAGGATAATTTCATTTCCACTAAGTATTTTCTTATTTTTTTATTTATCATTTTTACCATCCGATACAGCGAGTGATACGAGACTATAATAAATTGGAATTATAACGCAGAAGTTTCTCCAAAATATTTATGACTTTGATTTAAATTTAAACATCGAACTATGAAATAAGAGCCGTGTAAAAATCGACGAGTACGCGCCTAATCGTCCGGGGCTTGCGTCGAGCATCGGGATTAAATCGTACCGTCGTAATCGTGGGTAACGAATTCGAACGAGCGGGAAATCGGTTCCGATCGAGCGATACGCGCGTTTCTGCATTCCGAGGACGTTTCTCTGGCGCCATTGATACTCGTACGGTCTACCGTCTCATTAAGGCGTTGTCACGCCTTCGGCGTTTGTACTTTCCGATGGTAATCGTCGCGCAGAAGGCGTCGCGGCGTCGACTCGCAATATCGTTTGTCAACTTCACCGTGCAATTTTATTCGACGAATTATTTTAACGATCGTACGGGCCATTCGGTGGATTCACGGTCGCGCATACGTCGGAGGAGTACCGCGTTTCCTCGGCTTTGCCTCGACGCATTACCTTCGCCTA
Source organism: Liostenogaster flavolineata (assembly GCA_025433975.1). NCBI lineage: Eukaryota > Metazoa > Arthropoda > Insecta > Hymenoptera > Vespidae > Liostenogaster > Liostenogaster flavolineata. The sequence continues at coordinate 381,617 of JAITYT010002364.1, read as the reverse complement.
CAGCTCAATCTTGCGGCTGGATCCTTAACAGCCGAGAGATTATCGGAAGGATGCTCAAACGGCGAGTTGTTTCATACCGTCGCGTCGTAAGCAAACACTCTCCGTTCTCCGAGGAACATCCTCGAGAGTTACGACCCTCTCTTAACGTTCATTTTCATCGAGACGCGAGCAATTCGTCTTCCTGCGAATTTACCGACTTACGAACGTTTACGCGTGTCAAGTTTTCGCGTCTTATCGGGTCTTATTAGTCGATGATTCTCGTATTTCCATCGATTAATATTAATAATTAATTAATGATTGATGGATTAATAATTAATAGCAATCGCTTCTTTTTTTATTTTTTATTGAAAAATGCGAATGTCTCGCGAATAGTTTCGAGAATAACTATTTTAAGAATTTTTTTTTTTCGAGATATAATCGTCGTGATACGCGCACCTAGTAAATATATTGCATAAACATAAGGGGAAAATGCAAATGTCATACTTTTACGGTTAATGGGATGCTCGGTGCGCTCTGTATCGATATGGAAGACCATGGCCATTAGTCAGCCATGGCGGTCTTCCGTGGCAGCGATTCGAACACGATCTGCTTTATCGCGTTAACACGAATTTTTACGCATAAACGGCGAACGGTTTATTCGCTTATCGGTCGACCGTTTTGCCCGTACGCCGTCTCGTATCAACGGCGCGCGCTTTGTTTTACGACGGACTTGTGAGCTGCCCTCGTTACGGCCTCACTTTCCTCCTCTTCCTTTCCTCCCCTTTGCGATCCATACTCCATCATAGGACCGCGAGTACCTTC
>JAITYT010002364.1:356589-373358 GCA_025433975.1 Liostenogaster flavolineata | reverse complement strand
TCTCTCTCTCTCTCGCTCTTGTAACTCCTCTCTAGCTCGGCCGGCTTTTTCTCCGTCCGCTTCTACCGCGTGTACTCTACATACCTGCGTTTCTATCTTTCTCTTTCTCCCTCTCTTTCGTTGTCTCTCCGACAAGTCGTCCGACATCGGTTGTGCAATCGCACTCACATTGGCCGTATAATCGGTAGGAATTGGAAAAGGCGCGAGGTGGGAGGCCGACGGGTCGTACGGAAAAACCGACTTTCTCTCGGGACAAGTCAATTCGCGAATGCCTTTCGAAGTCCGTCTGTCCCCCCCGCGAGTCGCGGTTGCGCCAGAAGGAGAAAAGGATCGCGTTCGATCGTCAGAAATCGATCTCTGTCGGAAAGCGCGTTTCTTTCGATTCGTCCTCCTTCGTTCGCGCCGATCGCGTTTGACGCAGCAACGAAATGCCGCGAGTAACGAAGTCTGCGTTATTCGCATGTCTCTCTCTCTCGAATCGAACCACGAATTCGAAAGCCATTCGGCGGATGCGTAAAACTTGTTCGTTGTCGTGGATGGACGAATGGATTCGTGTTGCGAGAAACGATGCGGAGGAAATTATTAATTAGTCTACATCTTTTTTGCTAGTAATTTTGACTCGCCAGTTTTCTTTTTTACAATCTCCAGGGACTTTTCCGAAATATCCTCAAGCTTTTATTTATGGAAGTACCATGATCGATAGGATCGTCTAAAGCGTCTCGAACGGAATCCCGCGCTAAAGACGCATCCGTGAATTCTCCGGCTTATTTTCGTCTTTCTCGGGAAACTCCTGGTCTATTGTGAGATCTACGCGGTAGAAGAACGTTTCAGTCTGACGAGAAAAATGAATCGTGTTAACGAAAATAGAAAAAAAAAATCCGTCGTAAAAATTAACGAACTCGTGCCGACTGGAAGATGTTAGTCGAGTATCTTTTTTCAGGCATTTGTCTTCCAAAAAATGGAATAATGCCAACTGCTTCGCGAACTTCCTAGAGCGACTTCGCACGGCGAATCGATATCATCATAAGAGCGTGCTATTTTCGAATCATGTAAGCGAATCGGTAAACGTCGAATGTTCTCGTAAAGAATTGTATTTCTCGATGTAACGCGTACTCGTGTCTGTAACGGTTGCGGGTGCCGCGTGTTATATTGTTGCGGTTCGTCACGCTTCTAACAATAACCTGCAGATCGTCGACATTCTATGCCAGACCGCCGATCTCAGTTCTATTCGGGAAATGGTAGCGCATGATCCATTTGGGACGTAGTTACGAACACCGAGAAAATAAAATTGGTACTCGTACGTGAGAAACACAATCGATTATTGGGATGACGTTCTTCGTATCAGCGGCATACTTTAAACGTCTGTGCGATTTTGCCTTCTCGAGTACGACTACGTGGAACGTTAGGAATTTATTATTTTATTATTTATATTATATTTTTTATTATATATCTTATTATATATATATAATAAATAATTATATTTATTCTTAAAAAAAATAAATCTTCAAAAAAGAAGAAACAGTTTTTCTTCAATATCGGCACGAGCTTTTCAGACAACCCAACACATTTCTCTATGGAAATATTCGTTTCACTTCTCATACGAGAAACGTCCCAAATAACCATATGCTTCGATGAACGATGAATATTCGATTCTCACGCTGTTTCGTTATAGGAAGAACGAGTGCATAAAGAATCGACGCGATTTCGCTCCTATTCACTTTTTTGCGGGAAGATAAATTACGTTCGACGCTGTCACGAGGTAAAGGTACGTGGAAAACAGATTAGCAAGAAGTCGAAAAGTTACTGGATTCGAAGTAACAAATCGTTGGATGTCGGTGAGGCAATGACAGGCGAAGACAAGCGAGGATAATTCTAAACGGCGGATGAGCGACGAGCCAAGAAGCGTGAATTATTTCGCACGGACTCGAGTTAATACAGCTTCAACGATCGAATGTCGCGACTTTCATGGGATATTGGTTTTCGTTACGTCTTCTTTTCTTTCTCTCTCCCTTCCAACCGATCCAATTAATCGAACGAGTTGAACATCGGAATTCCGTCTTATTCGCGATTATCGAATAAATTTCCAATGCGATCGTTCCTTTCCTCCTCGTTTCGCCCGTAGAATCGAATAAAATTCGACGCTTCGAGATGATGAATCCGACGATGAAAGTAGCAGCGGCAGCAGTGGTGGTGGTGGTGGATACTCGAGAAACAGGCGTAGTTTCCTCGGCGGATTTCGATTTAACGCTCGATTTTTTTCTTTTTTTTCTTTTTTTCTTCGACGACGGCAAATTCCTGAAGTCGATCGGATTTCGTCGACGTCAATCAGAAGTCGATGGCGTGCCACGCCACGTAAATTGCTCGGTTCGAAGCGACAGGTGGTAGCGTGCCGTGATACTTCGCCTCCCTTCGACCTTTCCGCGAGTAACTCGAGAAGGATTTTTTGTCCTGGTCGATCGACTCGAAAGGAAGGAGAAACGAGGAAAGAAAGCGCGAGAGCGACCAGAAAAGTTTCGAGTTTTTGTTGTAATTCGATTCTTAGACCTATTTTTCGTCGATGATACACCTATGAGTCAACGACTTCTGCTCACCCTGGTTCGTTTCGATCGATCCTTTTCTTTTCCTCTTCTTTCACGTACGGAGCAAAGTATTTTTAAAAAAAACGGTTCAATCACCGATCGCCTCGACTTGCCGGCAGCCACTCGTTTGTCTCGCGACTGTCTCGTAAAGTACGTTCTGTCGCGAGCTTATTTCTCCGTGGAAAGACGTTCGTTGTCCAACATGGCGAATGCCAATCGACGGACAGACCTGTCCCGAGCAAGGAAGTAGTTTGATTAAGACTAATCCGCCTGCACGATCGCTAACGATTGGGACCTCGCGTCTGCATGGACAATACGCGTACCTCGATCGACTCGATATCCTCATATCGACGATCATAGTCGAAGTTAGTCTCGTACCAAATTAAATTGCGTACGACGTGCGAGCTACCATTGATCTATAATAGACACGCTCGAGAACGCCTCGCTTCGAATTTTCTGCCATTGAACCCTCGTGAGACGATTGTTATAAAATAAATCAATAAAGTTTACAAAATAATAACGAGTATTACTTCGTATTTAACCTTCTAAGAATTATTATCGAGTGAAAAAAATTGAAAATCACACAAATGTGTTTAATTAATATGTATGTCGCGAATGATTTTGTACGCATTCACGCTTGCTTTCTTCCTTCAGATTAGATAATATCGATAAGTTTATTTTATTCGAGGCTCGTCTTCTTGATATGCTTATTTTTCAATCAATTTCGGAACCAACGATGCGGGAAAAATTTTGTGACGGGCGATTAAAATCGTCTGTGGTTACGAAAGAATCAATCGCGGGTGGTTGAGTAAACGATACGGTATTTACTTTATTTTGCACAGTGTCAAAATTTTTTCCACGATTTATTATACCATACCTACGTGTTTTACGCGCACACCACACATATGTAGATATTTATGAACGCGTGTACCGTTCGTTTCGTCTTTCTGTTTTGGAAGGACGACGCACTATTTTGATTGGCCTAGAAAACTATCGAAACGACAACAATAACAATTAGACGAATTACGATGGTTTTTTTGTTGTTGTCAGTTCGTTCGACCTAGGTAACTTATTGGGATGATGAAATCGTTAGTACGTCGCCGATCGCGGAACCGAGCACACTCGCGGTGTGAGGTTCGTAATTTCGTCACGCGTTTTACATAGTGAAGTGTAGTGATATCGTAAAGTGCGTTTAAAGTGCAAGTGATCACGAGTGAAGTGCATGGAAGCATCGTCTGGCCAAGGATACTTATCTTCGACGAAATTTCGAGGTAATACGCGTATGTTATTTTATAATTAATTGAACGACTAATAATACAATTTTGTGTGATACACTTTGAAACACAAAGTTCCTCGGCATTTATCATTCTTACCGTTCAGAACACGTCGTTGAAACATTGATGTATCAATCAGTAAATATGTGTGCGTAATTTTTAATACGCTTGCAAAAATCGCGAAACCAAATTTGAGTTCGTCTACAATGGGTTTCGACGGAATCGTCGAAACGGGTCAGAGTTTTCGAAGACAATGATCACGTACTCCCGTTAAATAATATTAAACGATCGATTTTTAATCGGAATAATCTATCCTCGATTCCATAAATCAACAATAATATCTCTCGATAGACACATAGCTGTTTAGAATCGCATTTTGTGGTTTTTCATAGAATTCGCCACAAATTTTGCATGTTTATCGAATCAGCGTTCGGACGTCATTCGATAAGAGGTATCGTTAACACTTTAAGTGCTACGTGTTGCGGAATTTTAAGTTGCGTTACATCGAGCGTCGTGGTTGCGTGTTGCATATTCCACGGCGTTTATTGAATAACCATTGGACCTTACGAAGATGACGCTATTGAATGGCTTAACCTATTAACTCCGATCGTTCTCGAACGAGGACGACTGCATAAACGCGTATAATCGTGAAACAAATACGTTATTTCAAACCGACGTTTCCCCTTCCTCTCGCGAGACTCTGTCGTATCTCGGTGGTCGTAAACGATTTTAGGAACTTTTTACATTGTTACGAGGTTGGATTTCTGTTCTTATCGATAAGCATCGTTCTTCTTAAATCTGACCAAAAAGTGGTCAGATTTATATATTTCTTACTAATTTGAATTATCAAGTTGTTCGGAAAGTCATTTCGATTTTTAATGAAAAACGTTGTTTTTTTATGTTGTTTGCATGAAAAACTGTTGGAAATGGAACGAAATTACTTTCCGAACAACCTAATACATTCTCATAGATATATCGTTTTCATACCCACATTGGTACATGTTTCGTCGAAATTATTTTGTTAGGAAAGAAAATATCTTCCGTTCATTTCTTATTCAACGTTAACAGCCTTCGTTGGGTAATTATGTTCTTCGTCCTTCGACGATAAATAAACGGAATTCGACAGTCGATTGCCGACTTTCCAAGACGATTTCTCGAAGAAATCCGAGGAACGAGATGTAAAAGAGTACTTCGTTCCATCATCGAGCAGTTCTCATCGGGGCTTCGACATCGTCACGAAAATAGAAGACGTTAGCTCTCGTGCTCGACAAGTTCGCTCCTTAAAGACAACCTTCGTAGTATTCCGGAATAATGCGTCGGCCGTCGCGCGTTTATCGCTAAGCAACGAAGTCGGACATCGACGATGATCGAAGTCAAACGAGACGTGGAAGGACGGACACGCTAATTTTGGCGAATAGTTCGGCCTATCTAGCAGCGTATTAAACAATATTTCAGGTCCGCCCGCGAGGATACGATGTATTCTGGTCTCGTGACTAATCGGGGCTTTGATATTCTCCCTTATGGTTTTTACTGGCCCGTTTATGGCCAGATTCTTCGATTTTAACGCACTTAATTTATTTCATTGTCTCCTGAATTGCTGAATAATGGTAAAATAAATCGATGGATATTATTTTATTCGATTTTTTATACTTATTATGTATATTATTATATATTATTATTATACATAAATATTATTATTATTTATTATATGATATATTACTTATTATTAAGTTAGTTCACGTTATGAATTTACGTATTTTTGTTAGAAAAATGTCGTGATGCAATGGCATTTCAGAAACGACGATGGTCTATTTGTTCTGAGCAGGTATGCGTCCTCGGGTTACCCGTTAACATCCGACTGAGCTTGTCTCCAAGTTTGTACGAAGATACGTGTACATGTGTTTGACAAAACTCGAGATATCGTTTTAGGCTCGAATGGTCGTTTATTTCGTACGAGGTGTTGCCGTGACATTGATATTGTCGTATTATATGCGTTTCATTATTTTATAACGTGTTACGAGTAGCTTTTCCGTTAGGTAGTTTCGAAAGGACGTTTAAAACGCTCGTAGAAACGTAAGATAATTGCGGTATCTTTGTGACGCTAATGCGATTTGCGGTAGTATAAGAGACAATACGTGTTCTTTGATACGAGCGTGACATTGTGGGAAGAAGATCGAAGATCGAAACGTTTGCGTAGGTTTAATGACGGTTAAGACTTCGCGATAGTCGGAGGTTAAAATTTACAATGAACGTGTAAATAAAATAGACACTCACCACACACACCACACACACCACACACACTCTCTTTGGAAGTTTGTTTTCGACGTTTAGTTGTACGACATAATTAACATCATTTGTTTTTTTTTCGACGACGAGTGAAAAACAGTCTCGCGATCATGTTTTTAAAATACTTTCGATCGTCGACGTCCATGGATCGTTATAATCTTCGGATTCTTAGACCACGCTGAAATGCGATTATACAATAATTTCTTACACGCTCGTGATGATTACGAGATAAATACAGGGCGTTTTCCATAATAATGTTTCCAGTGACTTTCTTATCCTGCAAAATGGATGAAAAAGTTGCACAAGCATTATGCAACAATTCTGGCATTTGAGCGTAAGAAGATAGGTATTCTGTGCGGTTTCCTTGCTCGAACGAATCGTTGATCTCTCGTAGAAATCGAATTTGGTGTCTTTAATTCTTTTTCTCGCTTACTCGCTCGCTCACTCTCTTTCTCTCTCAGAGAAGATGACAAAGTTCACGTTGAGGATCAGTCTGTAAAGGATAATGTTATTATTTCCAAGAGCTTCTATTTAGTCGGTTGTTCGTAGAAATATGTCAAGTATTTTGTCGCTGGTCATGAATACAATGTAAGCAGGAGAAATTAGTGATTCAATTATTTCAAAATGTGGATAAGATAATTGTAGGCACAGATGGTATAAATACATAAAATTTAACGAAAAGAAAAATGTTAATTTTCTGGCGTTACATAAGATAAGACGTAAACGTTCATTAGCATGAAATGGGCCAATTAAAAAGTTCGGTTGAATTTTTTTCAGATCTTTGGAGGTGTTCGAACAACACGGCGTTACGCACAGTGAAATTTTGAAGAAACAACGATTAGCCGGCGGTTGTGGACTAGGGGGACCGTTGCGATATCCAAATATTATCATTTTTTGGCTTCACTGCGAACAGGTACGTACGTCGACATTACTTTGGTATTTTATTCCTTGACGACACAATTAAGAAAACAATCATTAGGTTTAATGCTTCAACAAAGAGGTTCTTCGCCATAATATTTACATTTCCGAGCGAAAACTGCGGCGAGGCTGGTAAATCTATTACAAACTTAACTTCGTTTACGATTCCCTTAATCACTGTACATTTACACACTATAGCACGTTGTGTAATTTCAATTATTCGCAATGTTCCGCGAATAACCAACCGTCGAATAATTTTACATGCAACGATAAAACGAAAAGAAAGAATAAATTCTGTTCGTTCGAATCTTTGTAAAAAATCGAAATTAGAAAGTTACTCTTGTAATCATAAACATGTTGGTAACCTGGATTGACAGTTTATCGGTTCTACTGTCTTATTGTCGATACGATCGTTCGATATCTAGCAGTTTTCCACTTGTCGTTAATTCTCAGCTGTCACTCTCAATCGCGAACCTTTGAACGCGATGAAAGATATTGTCCATTATAGCGGATATTATTAAAAAAACGGGACAATGTTGTAGATGTTAGGAATCGTTCGAAGCGGGATACTTTCCTTTAGAGCAGTGTTTCCCAAGTGATACGCGTACCTTCTGGGGAACGGGAAGTGTTTGGTGGGGGTACGCGTTGCACCGGGCTTTGGCTGCGCCCGGTGCTACAAGCAGCTTATTTTTTTTTTTTTTCTATGTGTATGCAGCATTTTGAAAATTATAGAAGGAATACCTGGATATCGAAAAATTGGGAAACACTGCTTTAAAGGAAACACGCATTTTATCGCAGCTCACTGAAATCCATAGAAAATCGACTTTGACTGTACTTCGCGATCCATTCGCATTATAACGAAACGAGAACGAATGGAAGCGAAACGAAGGAAGCGCAGGATACAAGAAAATGATTTACGATTATTTAAAACTCGGCGTATCGTTAAAAGGCTGGAGAAGGCCCCTCGTTATACGGAATTCAGTGAACACGAACGCGTCGTACCGAGGCGTCTTTTTCCTCGTGCACGGTAAGCGCGGAATCCGACCGTTTCGAGCGAGTCTCACCCTTTGATCTTGCGTATCCTTCATAAATAAACGGGGCTATCGGACGGTTTTCTTTTCACCCACCGTCCAAGACCCTACCTTTCGCCTCTCGTCATGGAATTTACTCGATGGAATAATTAAGATTACCGAAGAACGATAAAAAGGACGTCTTAATTATACCCTCGTTTCCGCGGTAAATCCGTGGAAGTGATTTCGTCGGTGATTGCTACGCGCTTTCGTCTTCTTTTAGTCTCTTAGTCGTCTTCGTCATTGTTGTTGGAGAAAGAAAGAAATGGGTCGAGTTAAAGTAATAGTCTGAGTAATTCTACCCACGTCGGTGACGTTTCAGTCGTGCGTGTCGCGTTGAAACCCCCGCATAACGGAAGAGAAATGCAATCGACGTCTCCTTGCGTCATCGATGGGTGATCGAAGATAAATCGTAAACTTGCGAAAGCACTATTCGATGTATTGTTTTCTCTCTCTCGTTTCCTTTCTCCTTTTGTCTAATATCTAATTACGAAGAAGCACCAATCAGTTCGTTAAACTCCCACGTTAACGTTACACTCGCGCGTTCGAGAACGCGTTCGCACGCTCTTCGGGTTTTAGCGATTTCTGGTTCGGTTTGAATATCGAGTTAAATTCGTTTAACGCATTAATATATCTTATTATTCTCCTTCATCTCGAAAATTACGATCTCGCCTGGTCTTTTTCTCTAGATCTCTGATTTAATCGATCAACAGTATTTCACTAGTAACTAAAGAAACGAAGAAAGACTCCACGGAAGAGTTCTACTCCTATTTTTCTGTAATTAGAGACGATCGAGATTCTCTTTACAGATTTAATCGTTCAGTCGTAAGACGACGAATGCGTACGTCAAATATGCGGGTTTAAGCGAAAAAAAATTAAGTTCCTTCCTCCCCTTTGCCGTACTTCTAGATAGCCGCAGGCCATCGTCCAAGCAGCTTCAGACGGTTTTGAAGATACTTTCTCGTTCCTGGTAAAATTCACTTTTGACGTAGACTCTATTTTATGCCAGCGATCACGGTTCGACAATCGTTTTGCTTCGTTCAGAGTTTCCGTCTCTTTCTCTCATTCTTTCTCCTATTTTTTTTGCCCTCTCTTCATCGTCCCCACGGTGCTGTCGTAGTCGCGATATCAAGTCGTGCTTCCGTCCTCGGAAGCAAGCGTTTCCTGTCCGTGATAGGTGGGAATCTAAGACCGTCGATCAGTCGGACGTTTTGTTGGCAAAACCGAGAAACCGAGGATAGAGCCACTTCTGTCGCCGCGGCTAATTCGTAAAGCGGATACTAATTATTATCGTATGCCTGCGGTTGCGTGGGCTTCTGCGACGATTATGCGCAATCTACGTCCGTATATCGAGGGTCAACCGAGCGATCTCGAAAGAAATTCGTTTCAACATTGTTTCGAAATAACTTTTAATTTTATCGATCGTATCGTACCAGGACCTCGTCGTGGTTTGTCGGAACTTCCGTTATTCCTGCCAATTTCCATCAGAACTTTCCATCTCCATTATTCCAAGGTACTCGTATCTGATAAAATCACGATGCGCGCGTAGTTTCGCTAACTACGTTTAACCCAAACAATTTTGAAGCGTTAGCAGTTATGCGCCCGATGTTGTAATTTAATGTCGTGAATGGTCGATCGATAATGTTCCATTCGATAAACGTACGGATAAATTGTATACTTTAGTTTCTAATCGAGAACAACGCAATCTTATCTAACGGCCATGATGATTGATCGGCGCTTTGCGCAATTTTGTCACGCAACTTTTTTGTACTCTTGAGAAGGGACTTACAATGAAGGCGCCGGCGATAGATCGACATCACGATTACATCGAGGAAAATCGCACGTAGTATAGCAAACGTGCAAATCTCGTTTCCGTGCGATTAGATTAAGCGTGAGATCGTATCGCGTACTTTTTTTTTGCAAGCTCGTCTACATCTTCAGCGCAAATGCGACATTCCTTTTGCACGTTGTCCTCGTATCTTTCATTCGTTCGTCCCTTTTTCGTCGGCGGTTGTCGCCGTTTGCCCAGATTGTACGCCGTGTATCTTTCCGCACGAACCTCGATTAAGCCACGAGCTTAAGCGAGGTTCTTTGCCCTGGTGAAGTTCAAGGTCGAGCACGAGCATTCGCTTCTCCGGTCCGTCGAATTATCGTTAGGCCCGGTCCTTCTTTGGTCGCTCCGCGAGGATAATGGAATTTTGCGCTGAAAATTGTGGATAGGAAGAAATTGCAGTCGCTGTGCGTTTTTTTTTTCTGAGAAGATGCAGAAATGGAATGTTTGTGGGAAAATACGAAAAATAAATTTAATGCGTTCGTCGAATGGATTCGTTCGAATTCGTAGTTCGAATAAATAATCTTAATATTTTCTAAGATTATTTTAGAATCTTTGCAGTTCTTTGTTACTCGAAGAAACAGTCACTAGGTTCGCATTTTAAGGGAGATACTCGTAGAAATTAAGTTCGTCTGCATGGAATGAGAGACAGACAAATAAACAGCAATTGCAGTTGTAATATCTCGCGGTTCTTAGTGCCAAAATTTATTCGCCCGTGCAAAACTTTTCGAACGATCCTTACCGTGTAATTTGTGTTTTCAATTTCCATAAGTTTAGCGTCGTTACATTGACTTAATACGTAAATTTCGCAGACGTAACGTTCTCCCTCGTCGTTGACGGTCGCATTTTAAGCTTTATCGACCGTACAGACGTAACGAAATTATGCAAATTCTATGGGGAATTAAACTGTGTTTTCGAGATAACTGCCGTCGTAAAATGCATGTCGCGTCTACGATGGTTTCGAGAAAGAAACCTCCGCGTCGTCAAAATCCGATATTAACGATATCTTCTTTAACAACGATCATCGTTACGACCCTCCCAAATAGTGCGTTCCTCGGCAATCCGTTATTATTTTCGATGCTTTTGGAGTACGATGATTCCCAGAATAAAATTCGATCAAACATCAGAAACTTTTACCACCGAATATTAGATCAAAATTTCTCAAAAACCTTTCCAAAATGGCGCTTATCGATCGATAAAAATCCGCGTTAGCGAGGCTACAATTTCAAGAAAACCGTCGCATTTTCTCGAGAAACAAATCAGTTCGTCCCTTACCCTCATCTCGTTCTTGTAATATTCTTGTAATAGTGGAATTAATAGAGTAATAATCTTGGAAGGTTCTTCTAATATAAAACGTAATTTCACAAAACAATAATAATTTAGTAACTGTAAAACTTCGATAATAACAATAACGAAAAAAGATGACGATAGTAATAACAATGAAATAAAAAGTCGAATAATCCGCGATGTATTTATACACGTACAGTGTTTACGCTTAACTACTAATCGATACAGGGTTATAAATTACGAGATACACGCGTGCATGGTCGCAATACGAGTCTGTTTTCGAGACTCTTATAAAATTCTTCCTCGAAAGAAGGATCTACGCAAGAAGAAATACAACAAAAAAATAGAAAAAAGAAGTCGCCTATCGCCAAGAAGACGCGACCAAGAACGACGAGCGGGACGCAGGAAGTGAGGAATGACCGTCTAGGTACGACGGACCGTCGCGGTGCGGCGAAGAGGCATTCGTGAAATGCGTCTGGTCGTGATCGATCCGCATCTACTTTTCTCATTGGCGTTCCGTTGCCTCGAACGTCAATGTCGCCGTAGTGGTAGTGGTAGTCGCGCCGTAACGTAGCAGCGAGGTGGGAGCGCGCACCAGTGTGTCCGTGAATTCTTATTGTCTACGGCGCGATCGTGGACGCGTCGGATGCGTGCGCACGCAGTAGATACGTGTCTGCTGCTACGAGAGACGTACGTAGTACGCCTCCGTAAGAACGTAGTAGGCGCGTGTGGGAGTAAACGCGAGTAAGGCGGCGTCGGCCTCACCCGTCTGCTCGCTCGCATAGTACTGTAGTATTCGCGTTTGCGTGCGCAGAGCCGCGTTATTTTTATGAATGACTCGGTCGAGTAACGTGATACTACGCGCACCTACGTCGCCGTCGGTACTTTGCACTTCGCGGGTACCGATCTTCGTTCGTTTTACTCTTCCGTTCTCCCTCTGTCTCATGACGCGGGTTTTCGCACGCTCTCTTTCTCTCCCTCGTTCTTTCTTTCTCCGTTGTTGTCTCGTATCGATAAAAATAATGATTTAAAAATCCCATATTTCGTTGCGTGGATTGAAATTTACGATTGAAAAATCGTTTTTCGTTTCATGAAAAAAAGAGAATATTACGTTATATTCGTTTATGTGTTTTATGAGTTTTAGTAGATTGTCTTTTCTTAACAGAGAATTTGTTCGTGGTGATGCGATTGTAAAGGATAAGTCGAAATATAGTCGGATAATAAGTCGGATACGTTCACGACAGGATATTATCGTGGTTGTTCCGTGTCTTTACGTTTGATAGGTACGTTAGCCAAGGTCGATCATCGTACAGCTGTCTTTCCACGAAATAGGTCTATAAATACAAATCACCGATCGAACGTATTTTCCATATGCGGTAGAAAGTCCGTATGCTTCGCAACTGCAATGATACGCTTAAAAATCTTTTACAGCTTTATGAATACTTTGAAGATACTACTTTATTGCTCTCGAAACACGCGTACACGTATTGTTAAGATATTAAATGAATTATTCATTTAATAATAATAAAATTAAATAATAAAATAAAAAATGAATACTGTCTCCGACGATTTTTGAGGGAAATTGAATCCAGCAATTGCATCAAATGCTCATAAATAGTCGAATTCGACATTGGAAATCGACGAAAACTTTCCAATGTAAATATATCTCGCGATTACAGTCGCCAGTTTTGTGTAACGATCGTTTCGTGATAAGTAACAATAATTCTCAGTAGTTTATAAAGAGTATTTGCTGCGAGAGATTGGAGTCTATTCTAAGAGTTAACGATTTCACGTGACTCCTATCAATATTTGTCTACGGTATTTTATCGTTGTGATTTAATTCACTGACACCATGGGTCGAAAAAATTCATATCTGAAGTATTTCTTATGTCAATTTAGGCGGGAGAATCGTGAAGGGCACTTAACTTTGGATGTTCCATAATTGTCAAAATTCCACCAAGTTGCGCGGTGTTGAAAATTTCAAACTTTAATCATTAACCCGCGCCCCTTCTGATTAAATTCGATACATCGATAATGGTAACATCGGTAAACTTTGGATAATTTCAAATACTTTTCGTTATTCTCTCTTCTTCATAGGGAAATATCGAAAGAGTTTGGAAGTTGCTCTGGAAAAACGAGGAAAAATAAACGATTAATCATGAGAAATATTGAGCGTTAGCACGATAATAATTCGCCAATACCGTCTTGGCTCAAAACTCGAGGTTCGCACACGAAAGCGCCGAGAAGCACGAAAGAATGTGCGAGTAGCCGTGTCGTCTTCCGGAGCGGTACAATTTCCACGAATCGTTTATGCGACGTCGAAGGCGCGCATCGACGTTCGTCGTGGATATCGTCATCGTGGATTCTCGAAACTGATTTAAACGTGGCTCATTCGACGTGCATACCGCGAGTTCCTCCTTCTTCATCTCCTCCTTGTACGTCTTGCCGTCTTCGTCGTCGCCTTTCCCCTTCGGCGCTCGACGTTGTGCCTGCGAATAACATTGCCGAGATACTCTTCACGAGCGACGCCGTACCGATTTCGCTCGTGATCATCGTTCGCGCATCTAATCGTTCGTAAAATCCTAGCAAAGATGAGTTATCGCTCGTGAAATGTCAACGCGCACGATCATCGATGCACGAAATCCCACGCGGATAGGATGCAAGCAAATTTATTAGGTCGTGTTATATGAAATGTGGGATCATTGAAAGAAAAAGGAAAATTGACTTTTAAATTCGTAACAATTTCGATCGATCGATGACACGTCCGACACTAATATGAGGAACACGTACGCGTGGTGATTCGATTTGATAAAAAGTCTGCATCGTTTTACGACGATCAACTCGAGCGTTTATAAAACGATGTGATCCAACCCTTCGTCCAGAGAGTTGAATTATCAAAAATAATTCCGCATATATTTTATACTATATCTCGACGCGTATGTGACGAGTTAATTCGTCATCCCCGATCGAAAGGTTGACAACCTGAGGTTTGTTCGCGAATGTTGAACCGTATGGCAGAGGATTCGAGATGAGAGAAAGTTAGGGTTTAAGAAAGTTCGACCTTCGATACCATCGGACTAGGCGAAAACTTTCGAAATTGTAGAAAACTTTGATCCACCATTCGAGCCATTGCTGTTTCAAAGTACTTTGCTTGTTTGTGTCCGTCTGTGTAGAGAAGGACTGCGGGTGCGTGTTCGCGATCGCTATTTTCCGTACGACCGACTGTCGCCATCGACCGGTTCGCCGGTCAACGGAAGCGATTAGGTCGTGGACAAGCACGTTCCACACCACGACACTCTGCGCGATACTGATGTGCAAGTTCCAATGTCTATGGCATCGCCATAGACCCATCGGGTGACACATTCCACTCCATAGAACGCGATTGTCGTCTGCAAAGACATTTAGTCGCTTTGAACATCTAGAAACTGCTCTTGTGTTCCGATCGATTCCGAGCTCTTGTTTTAACACGTTGAAGATCGGGCCGGAATACGAGGATCGCTGGAAATGTCTCTTTTGGGCAATAATCACGCGTGACTTAACAATATTTCGCGATCATCTTTCGATCTGGTAGGAACTTACCGTGAAATTTGTATGATATTCAACGCGTTAAGGAAACAATATCGAGTAAATAGCCATTTTAGCAGGTACGAATAAAATAATCTTTAGAAAAATAAAAACGAGATTCGAAAATCCGTCGCTTTCAAAATATAAAAGAAAAAGTGTTTTCAAATCTTACACGCGAACGGTATCGATAAAAGTCCGATTTATGTCATACTTTAATAGATTTTTCCCCCTTTAAATTCCTCGAATCTTCAAGAATTAACGCGCAAGTAAACTTGGTTATCGTGAAACGAGTCGTATTGGAAAATCAGACGATTGTCTCTCACGTGACAATGCGTTCAATGTAACAATAGCAAGAACGTTGTTCGGATATTCGTGTCAATACGCTCGTAGATTCTTGGTACTGTTACGACGAGGGTATACACGGAATACGTCTGTCCGTGGCGTCGTTGGCAATCGATTTTCGTAGGTTATCGCGCATATACGCGAGAACAGTCTCGCTGTTCTACTAGGATGTTTGCTCGTGGAACTAGGCGAAGATTACGCGAGCGTGCGATACAACCTGTTTACACGACGTTTAGATATTTATCGTCGTAGTTGCATTATCGACTCTCCAATTTTTACCGATTCTGTTTGCACGACGTCGACGCCTCCGAGTAACCACATCGACGCTCCATATCCTCGACTTCGTGAATTTGTTCTCCCGTTCGTTCGTTCGACGTTTTACGTTTCGCGTATAACGGCGTGTCGGCGAAACTTTTATTGAATTTCGCTACGCCCGGGAGTACACGGAGAGACAGAAGTGCGTCTATGTGCTCGATACGTCCACGTGAGCGTACGCACGGTTACTCGTACGAGTCGGAGAGTAGTACGATCGTATTTCGCAATTTTACGGTATGGCTTTGAAGTTTCGTTTCGTCGAGTCTCTCGTTCGCGGTCTCGAGAGCGGATAGTCGACGTTGTTCCAATATTTTCACGCGGTTTGCCATTGTAAGCCGAAGGATCCGCCGTGTCGCGATTATACGAAGGGGGACGGATTTTACGTCCCGATGAAAATTGATGTACGCGAACGAAAGCTTAAATGGCTTTTCGTTCGAACATTTCACCATGTTCCAAGCGTACCAAGTGCATTTAATTCGCCTCTACAGTTTCATTTCTCCGAGGATACGACGTCGTTCGCATTCTCTGCTTTATTGCCTTTAAATTAACCGCCGATACGAGCAGCTCGAATAAATCGTAAAATAATTAAGAGCTACTCTCATCGATCCGCGAAGACTCGATAAAAATTTCTATCGACACTCTCGTACCGTCATCCGCATTATATAAACAATTTTACTTTAAAACGTTCCCTTAACTCTTTCGTATACCATACAATTTTACCTTACAGATAACACGCCGTATCGTCGATTAAGCGGCGTTCGCGACGGATCGTCATTTTTACACGATCGTTCCCATCGAGACACTTTCACGCGTTACATAAACCACCCAACCAAAGATATCGTGTCCGTCCGCTAAATGTCCTCCTTGTCACTTGGCGTTCGAAGCGGTTCCGTCTCGAGCGAAGCAAAGAAGAGAGAAAAAAAAACATTAAAAGAAACCAAATGGAAGAACCGATCGACAAAGCATTCGGTCACGCCCTCGATCCATCGATAATCCGCGCGAAGAGCGATGGAGAAGCACCGAGCGTGCTCGAGGGATACTCCTCTTGGCTCGGCTGATCCCCGGGGAGATCTCGACCAGCATCGAGGCGAGCTGATCCGATGATATCTTGCGAACGATCGCTTCCTGCGATCCGCGTACGGTCAGCTCGACGACAGGACGAGTCGCTCGCACGAAAAGGGGTCATCGAATGTCCCTGAGCCTCGGGGTCATCCGTCTCGGAGGATGTCTGGACGTTAATTAAAATGTGCCTCGCATCTGGCGACATCGAGCCGCCACTTCGTCTTCCCCCTATCTCCTCGTC